>JAJJMC010017794.1:4297787-4462323 GCA_023531435.1 Papaver californicum | reverse complement strand
ACAGTTACCAACAAAAGCAGCCAAACATATGTCCGAATAATCTTTACTTCCACTCCCACCTAAATCCATTTCCCCCCAATTTCACTTTCAAATCCAGATATCTTTTTTCCCAAATTTCTTTCTAAAAAATGCCCTAATCTTCAAAACCCCAATCTCCTCCTTCCTAAATTCAGCTGAAATGATCTAACCATTTTCTCATCCAGAGAAACCCCATACCCTTATTTTCAATTCCTTTGTTCCTAATCAAAATGTAATAAATTTGGTCTGAACGTTCCAGCAGCATTGCTCAGTTCTTCCGCCTTTCTGTAGCCTTCCCATCCTAAATGACTAACTAAACCTTTTCCTGTTCTATGTTTTTACAGGTTGAATATCTGAGGTAGCTAAAGCTCCATGAATTCGTCAACAAGTATGCTAAATCCTTCGTGTGAATTAACCAGCAGTCCATCTAGGTACCAAATCTTTCCATATCCAAAATCATCATATCCTACACAGTCAGTAGTCATCCTTTCATAAGCCCTATTCCTAGCTTACATGGGAACAACCAACACATATATCAGTACCATCCCTCCCATCCCTGCCCCCAGCCACCCTTGCAGGAACAACCTGTAACTCAGCCATTCCTATACACAGCCTACTTCTTCCGGTCATCTCACAACATTTCAAAAGTCAAGACCCCACCCTTTCACAGTAGTACCTCAACCAATTTCCCTCAACCATTAAAATCACATCACCATAACTTCCCCATATCAACCAAAACGAAATGCCCACCCACCCACCCCCACCCCCACCCCACCCCCATCAACAGATATCCATCTCTTTTAGCCTCATCTATCTTCCAGGAACTTCTCTAGTCAAATCCCTTTGTGACTTTGAACTCAGGAGCAATCAGTCAAAAAATTCAAAAATGGAAATAGGAGGGAGGAACAATAAGGGTATTCAGATAAAAGAAAAATCTCTGGGTGAAGCTTCACCAACTGATCTGGAACAACCAATTAAGCTCAACAAAGCCATCAATGATACTGCAGGAAAGGGCAAAGAAAAAATTTGCTCATCTGAAGAAGAGGATGAAAGAATAATAATGTACCACTCAATGTCCAGTGATGAGAATTATGGAGATGATGAAGATATAAACTGGTCTTTCTCCATTGTAGGAAGGATTTATGCAGAAGAAAATCTTGATTCGTTTGAAGTCACTGGAGAGATTTACAAGAAATGGAATAAATTCCACATCAAACAAGTAAGAAAGGAAGGACTCAATCTCTACATCTGCAGATTTGCTGAAATGACAGATGTTCAGGAGATCCTTAAGACTGGTCCATGGACTTTTTTGGATCATTTAATGGTCATAAAGCATTGGAACCCAAGCATCGAAAGAGGGGAGCAGGATTTCCAGTTCCAATTCTTCTGGAACTACATTAGCCAGATCCCCACTGAGTTCTATGGGAAGAAAATCCCAATCAAGATGGCTGCTTTGGCAGGGGAGGTGATCATTCTAGACCCACCAACAGGCAATCCACATCATGGAAATATTTTCAAGGCCCTAAAAAATATAGATGTGAACAAAGCCATGCCAAGGGGAATCACTTGCAGCAATGGAGTAGGAGTTACAGATGAATTTTTTTTTCAAAGGTAAACCTAAATCACTATGTTCTGCCTGTCTCCATATTAATCATAGCCACGAGTTGTGCATTGAAAGGGCTCAGAAAGTCTTGGCAGACTCAAAAATAATTCATAACTTCAATCCCAAAAATTTCATCTCAAACCCCTTGTCCTGGCTTCCCTACAGCACAACTGCCAGATCAAACTTCTGTGAGCCAAATACCAGAGCACCCCCATTTCAAATACCAAGAACTGGTTTTTCAGTCCCATCTCTCAACTCAAACCTTGCAAGCATGAGAATTTCCCCAGCCCCAGGTGAAACCACTCCAAACCAGTCTCTGGACCTGCCAGAAGAATCTAGCCACTCTGTCTCCCATTACTAGGCTGAGGACTGGAACATCAACCAGCCCCCCAGAAGCCACAAGAGGCAGAGAAATCCGGGGAAAGGCCCAGCTCCTAGTAGCTCCAACCAACCAGACTAGGAAGGCATCCAGGATGAAGCTAGCATTTTGACAATTCATGGAGATGCTACTCCTATGATTCAACCAGGCAATAACATGGACCAGGTAACTCCCTTCCCACCCATTAAAAATTTTCATAATTTCGTAAGCTGTCCTATTCTCAATTACTCTGAAGGATCTGGAAACATATTTCCCAGATTCTTTGGCGGATCTGGAAACATAGGTGTGAAATCATTTTTGAAAAAGTCAAACCAAATCCGGCTATTATCCTCCATATCATATCCAAAATGCACAACCCTTTCCAGACTCATCCTGCAAACAACATCCATACCACTACCAACATTCTAGAGCCCCATCCCATCCCTACTTTCAAAACCACAAGATCATAATCGGCCCCCAGGCCCCACACAACACCTCCAAATAGGTAAAGGCAATCGCCACCCACCCAGTGAACTTAATCCCCCCCCCCCTCTAAATACCCAAGCCAATCAAAACAATACCATCCATATCTCTCCCAATATAAACCAAACCAAACAAATGCAGAATAATAGGAAGACCATATCCTCTGAGAGGCCTCTGATCTCCAATTTGACAGCAAAAAACTTGGACTACGTCATAATTAACTTTGACGGCTCTTATTCTGTGTCTGACTATGAAGCAGGTTATGGAGCCCTAGCCAGGTCGTCAACAGGGGCCTTCATTGCTGGTTTTTCTGGGGTGATCAGGGTGGCTTCCGGTCAACAAGCGGAAGCCACAGCTTTGAGAGAAGCAATCATTTGGGCTTAAAAAAAAGGTTGGATCCGTATTTTTTTCCGGGGGGATGCTAAGACGCTCATAGACGACGTTAACGGCATCACATCTGCTAGTCTTTGGTCCTGCCATGTTCTTATATTAGATTGTAAAAGACTTCTAAGTTTATTTCCTTATTGTAACCTAACCTTTATAGGCAGAGAGGATAACAAAATTGCAGACTACATGGCTAATCTTGCCCGCTATAATGGGAAGGGGAGGAAGTGGAGTGATCCCTCGCCTTTCCTCACCCAATTATCTGTAGACCGTAACGGTCCCCTCTTTCCTTAATGAAATTTCGTTTTTCGTCAAAAAAAAAAGTACAAAATCTTTGTAAGTAAAAAATCTTTGTACGTCCCTTTGGTGGATATAGAATTACCGTATTAATCATTAAAATACATAAACATGGTTGAGATTTAACCGTATAAAATGTTAATAATGTATTATTTATGGTGCGGCTATGGAAGGAATACACTTTTACAGAGACGAAACTAGGACCTAACTTACCCGGGTTCTATTATTAATATACAGATTATGAAGTTCCTTTTTGATTGGGAACAAAGTCTATCCACAAAAGTGCTCAATAACCAAAGTAGGAATTTTAGAATAAATAGGAATATTAGACGGATTGTTCCTGTCAGCCCCTTTGTGAAAGTTAACTTTGATGCTAGTTTTAAAAATAGTAGTAACAAATGAGGTCTTGGTCTAATTATGAGATTTGTGCAGGTAAATGTAAAGGAGCAGCAACAATTCCACTAAGCACTTTTGATGAGGAAGAAGCGGAGGCTTTAGGTGTTATGCAGGCAATCATTTAGGCTAAGGCAAACAACATTGATCATATACATCTAAAAGGGGACAACATTAATGTGGTGGCAGCACCGAACGGTTCTTCCACTGCGGTTAATGGATTACGATTTCAGTTATTAAGGACAATTTAGATTTACTTTCTTCGTTTACCTCTTGGAAATATAGTTACGTTCCAAGAGAAACAAATAATACGGCTCATCTGTTAGTTACGGAAACTTACAATGCTACCTATAATAATTTTAAGATTATATTTGATCTTAATTCTTATTTTTGGTTAAAATCCTCTTTGAAAAAAGACAATGTAGTTTAACTGTTATTTAAATGAATCTTTTTTTCCTAATAAAAAATAAAATTACGCTAGTTCCGATGTCCCCCGAAAGCTTAAAGAAACATTTTTTTTACTAGCTATTTTGGCTAAGCTGATAAAATAGGTGTAAAACAAAAGGTTATGCCTAGTCTAAAATATTAACGGAACCAGCTAACTTGTCAAGCAGTCCCTAACTAAATTTTTAGTTTTGTCACTGTACTTTTTATTTGTGGGGTGAAGGTTTTAACCCGGCCGGTGAACAACCACCACTAGAATACCAGAGGTTAATAGTGTAGACGATTGTTTGCCTAGAATTTTTTTCATAGTTTTCAGATGTAGAAACGTATTATGTTACAGGTAACTGGAAGTTGATGTGCTACCAGAACTTTGGTGGATATAGGTTGATATGTATATAGGGTTAGGCGAAAATTGATTGTTAAAAACATATTCAAGCTAAATGTTAATTTCATGGCCATTGATGGATATTACAACCTATTTTTCATATTCTCGAAGATGGTTTACAAATTCCAAATCTATATATATATAGTAACATAGAATCCTTCATTTATTAACCCTGACAACTCATTGAAATAGTCTATCCCTTTGTACACTTCCTCTTTACGACTTTCGTCAACTATTTTTTGTTCGTAAATAAGTTGTGGAGCATCAACATGTTATATTAAACAGTGTAACAAGTCAAATACAATTTACCATGTTAATTTAATATACATCAATAAAAATATAACTGAAATATGGATGTTTCTCGAGTCTTTACCCGATATTGATAGGGATTCCGATCACTTTGTTCTTTTTAATGATATAAAATTTAGTTTCCTCCAAATCCTATAAGGAAGTTTTGCCTTTTAACGGTACAAAACTAGTCATATATTCCCTTTATTTTTAAAAAAATATTACTATCGCTTTTTTCATTTTAACCTAAACATAGGTTAAATTGAAAAAAATGATAGTAACATTTTTTTAGAAACGGATAAAATATAATATATCAAAGGAAGTGCGAGGAAAACGACGACTGTGTTTTTATAGCCAAAGATTATGAAAACAAAATGGTCAGGTAACTCTTAGGGAGCGCATTGTTTGTAAATTGTTACAGGCATGTAAGTGTGTGAGACTTCATTGCAAATATTTTGGTGACAGAACATAAATACTGTAACAGAAAAAACTAAGCACACATTGACGGTACACTTTTGGGTTGGGTTGGGTTGGGTTGGGTTGGGCTGGTCTGGGCTCGGATGGCTGTTATTAGAGCCCCATTGGGATATGTTTTGGTGCTCTTTGAAGGCACGCGGCAGTAAAACTGCAAGGAAATTTGTGCACGCAGCAGCATGCAGGTCTGTGGTGAAGATTCCTTTTAAAATAACCAGTAAGATAAGTGACAATTTTCAATAACCAATAACCAAGCTTTTAGTCCAAAACAAGTTATAGAGGTGAGAACAAATGGATTCTACCAAAAAAATTGATCTGGACAAGGGACATGGCTTGAGCTCGATCGATATTAGGTTTCTTTTTGCTGTATACAAAGTCGCAAAACCAACAGCTTGGACCATAATGAGCGACAGTTCTAAGCCAATTTTGTGGCTAAGAATATTACGTTTTCAATTTTTCAAATGTGCCTCTTCCGTAGAAAAGAAAAAAAAAATAAACGAAGTGGTTTAACTAATGATGTAATCATCCTAAAGCGAAGTTGGGAAGAAAATGCCACTAAATTTATTGAAATGTTATTGTTTATGGGTGTGGCCATGGAATTCCCTTCTGTTCGCGGCGAGGTCAAGGGTAACCATGGTGAACAACATCCACTAGAATACGGTACCAGTGGTTAGAAGTGCAAACAGTTGTTTGCCTAGACAGTGTTGATGGTTTTCAACTTTGCGATGTAAAATAGGATATTTGTTGGGGAAACGTATTACGTTACGGTACAAGGGAAGTTGATGTCTTTGCTGAATTTTGGTGGATTAGATTAGTATAAATGGTGTTAGGCGAAAATTGCGGAGAGTGCTAATGATGTGCTAATGATAAAATATATCCAAGCTAATAGTGTGTTTAGATACCAGAAACAGAAATTAAAAGCAAAGATATTTTACTTTAAAAAAAGTTGACTTTTTTACTTTTAGAAATCATTTTAAAAATTTAAATCCAAATTAATTTCTTATTTTTTAACTTCTAGAAATCAAAAAGCTACCTCGGGATATGTATCCAAGCGTTAATATTATGGTTGTCAAAGGATATTACAAAAAGTTTCTACAATCACATGAAATCATTCGATTCATTTTTCCAGAGAACTCAATGTTGAAACGAATCGTCGAACTATTTTTGTACAGTTTCACACACTACCATTTTTCAATATAATTGATATACAATTTTCTTCACTGCCATTTTCATCAACCAATACTTTACTCGTAAATGATTGGTGAGACATCAACAAAGTAGATTAAATATTATAATAAGTCAAATAAAAACTATCCATATTAGTTTAACAGACACCAATGAAAATGTAACTGAAGCTAGTATGGTTGCAAAGTCTTTACTCAGCATTTACGGTGGTTTCAATCATTTTGTAGTTCCTCTCCATGATGAAGAACAAATTTAGTTTCCTCCAAAATCCCACCAAAGAAGTTTTGAATTTGGTAGCACTAGTCATGTATCTAATTAAGGAAGTGCGACGAAAGGCGGAATATCATAAGATGGAAATGGCCGTTAACCATCTTTTAAGTGGTGCATTTTTTGTGAATTGTTGTTACAGGGCATGTCAGGTGTGAAAATTTTCAATGCAAATAGTTTGGTAACAGAAAACACATGAAATCTGCTTCCAGTTTCTAAATAAATTTTTATATAGTTACGAAATCACAAATTCTCTCATTGATATTAAACAGTAAAAATCAAATTATTGAAATCACAATGTTTCGATGACCTTCAAAGTTCGTCTATTACTAGTACTTGTGATTGTAATCGCCATCGTTGAAGCAACTCGGTTTCATCTAAATCATCGATTCTCTTTCATTTCTTTTGTTTCATGATTATGAAACAACTACTTTACAGGTTAACGACTGGTTCTTAAGTTTTTTGGTGATATATACGATGGTAAAAATTCGTCATTACCTGATGTTTTTCTTCTGTTTAGATCTAGGGTTTGAATGCACTTCTTTTCCCTCCCTCTGTTAAGAAATTTTGAAGAAGAAAACGTGAAGGTTTGTGTCCTATCTAGTTAGTTTTGATGGGTGTTTTTACCATTAATAAAATTTGTTTTGGACTAAATCGTATGTATTAAGGATTAATTCGTTTTTAATTTGGTGAATTAGAACTAACCCGTACCAGGTTTTGATGGGCTGGACTAAAAAGTCTAAAGCACAATAAATAAAAATATGACGAAACATTAGTTCCTACGTAATTTTATCCGATCTGTATTCAAACACGTTGAGAAGTGAATGGTTAATTTTCCGGCTAGGCTGGCTCTATGTGGGGCCCGGATCAGTTTTCAGTTGAAACCTGCAAGGAGTTTTATGCACGTAGCAGGCAGGCATGTCGGTTGCGCCTAATGTCCCTCGTGCTGCTCCATCTGTATTAAGCCTCCACCACGGTGTATCTGGTGGTTGCCAACTTACAGAAATTAAATGGTAGAAGGGCCGTGTATGCTATTTGAAACAGGAGCTTGGCCAATAACGTGGGATGGAGAATAATGATGTGCCAGAACTTGAACCACCAGTCGAATGGTTGGCCATAAAGATACGAGGTTCCCCCAAATGGTGATTGAAACCCGACATTAGAAAACAAGATGCTCCGTTGTTTCAAGCTGAGTGTTGTACCTCGGGCACATTGGAGATGTGGCCATTTTCCGGTTGAAAAGTAAGCACTTTGTTGCCAGTCCTTGCTGCATGGCTTTCCAAGTGAATAGTTGAATTTTCGGTGGGCACGGTAGTCTCCAAGTGTTGATGGGGTGTTGTTGAGGTGGTATGTTGTTTTGGTTCCCTTGTCCTAGTTGTAGAATTAGCTCATATGTTGATTTAATTGAAAAAATTTCCGTAGTAGAAGGTCCCCAAATGAGTCTGGCCGGGCAAGTCGTTTGAGGTAAGTGAATGCTTAGGATATTAGAGGTAGTCTTTGGGGAAGATGAGATGGATTGGACTTTTTACAAATCCCATTGACTGGTACTCGGATCAATTAAATCAGCGACCTTGGAGAACATGGACAAAGGGTTCTGGTGTATTGGTGGTTGGTTTGGAATCTATATAAGAAGCTTCAAAAATAAAAATTAGAGGGGGTTTTTGATTAATTAAAATTATTTTATTTTCAGTAAATTTGTTGAGTTTATTGATTTTGATTTTTATTCATATTTGGGTTTACCCCGAAGTCTGAATACTAATCTCATATTTATAGTCGTTATTTGTAGTGAATTAACGAAGTCTAGATAACCTCCTAGATTTTAGGATATCTCTTTGAAGATCAACTAATTTCTATCGATTTCTACCCATTCTACAGGTTACTTTTCAATAATTCTATTCCGCTGCGATTATTATCATCTTTACACGCTTCCGATTTGCATCAGAGAAGAAGCTGGGAAAACTATTATCATACCAAAAGTACTATTTACGATGTCACACCCTTATTTACCGTTGATTATTCATAGAAGGCAATTTCCAATAAAAATAATCTCTTGAGGATTATTAAATGTATTAGAATTAGATTTAATTACTGATCTAGAATCTTGTATTCTTATTGATGTAATTTTTAATTTAGAGTTTTATGAATCATACGATCAATTTTAGTGTGTTTTGAGTTATTCAAATATTCGATTTACTATTATTATTGTTTCAATCTACATTATAATTCAATTACTATACCTATAATTTGTAAGAAAACTGATACTATATCAGAAAAGAATGAATGACCAAACTCTGCTTTTCTCAAACAGAGACATTGTACAACAAACGTTACTATTTTAAGATTTATTACAAGGGATGACACACTTAACTGACACGCTTCACTAACAGAATTGGGAGTCCAAAAAAAAATAACCAATGAAACAAATATGTGTCCAAGGAGTTTAAAATAGAGCATCGGAAATAAACATTGATAATAGAGTACCTTGATATTGGAGCCACTTCTTCTCCTTTTCTTGCGCATTTGAGATTCCACAACAACAATAATATGGAGACAGAGATTAAGCTTCTCCCTATACCACCAACAATGTTCCCCAACAAACTGGACATTCAAGAGCCTGCATTCCCCAAAATTTGAGAGACTCCCATTCCTATAATAATATTGTGGTCATTAACAACCTATTTAATGGTACATACCCAAAATAGCAAATGCATATTGTTTCATTAGTGACTCATACGTCCTATGTTCGACTAATGAGTTTTAAATTATAGCTGCAAGCTACCAATTATCAACATGAATATGAAAAGCGATGTTAAAACAAAATCTCCAGATAATTGTTTCCTAATACATAGCTATTTCCTTTTGATAGACAATTTCCAGATTAAATAATAATTTAAAAAATAAACTAACAAAGATAAACATAAAAAAATTAGAAAATATATATTCGAATAGCAAATAGGTTAGACTAAGAAATATAGTTAGAACAGGAAATTACCAGTTTATATAAAGAACACATAGATACACCTTCATAGTTACAATCACATACAAAGGATATCGTGTTTAACAGGTATGTAAAAGCTTTTCGCCATTTTATAGGTATGTTCTTACTGAGACCGGCGAGAAGTGTGTTCATAATTTTTGTCATACTATGTACATCTTATTTACCAAATAAATATGCTAGCTAAATAAGTTAATGGAAGTGTGTTAGATTAAGCTAAGTACAAAGCATCCTCCAAGAGCTCATAGATAAACAAGACAGAAACACTCCTTAATTCTCAACTAAAGAGGTAATTTCATACTTTCAGTAAGTGATCAGTTCTTCCATGCAAAGAACATGACATCCAAAAAAACCTATTAGTAACCCATTTTTCTCATTTTGTCTTCTTTTTTTAAGTGTGCAGTTGTTACAGTGGCCGATAAAGGAATTAGATTGGTGATTTGTAAGCATTTAGATAATCATACAAGGGTCTAGAAGTTGTTGAAAATCTGAACAAATCAAGACTCCCAAATGTTATTTTTCATCGATTAGATATCATGAATCTAACATCTGTATCATCCTTGGATGAACCGAAAGGCTGACTTCTATGTTAAATTCTTTTATTTTTGACTTATATATATAAAAGGATATTAAAAACTAAACAATTTATATTTACCAACAATAATACTACGAAAGCAAATACTAAGAATGAAGAATTATGGTTTCTGACACAATAGAATCATGCAGTAAAGGAAGAAATACACCAATCATTACTAACATCATGGGAAATCCTTTGTTTAGGATTAAGTTCTACAAGTATCATGTTTTGCTGGTAAGTAAATCTTAACTAAAATCTTGGTAGTGACATCTAACAGTGACTTTAAGTCTTAAATCTTAAATGAAACCAAGAAACCAAAAGAGTTCCAGTTGGGCAATAAAAAGATCAAATAAATAAACTCCAAATAAAAAAAAAAAAATATCCCAAAGTAAAAAAGAACTAGAATCTTCAAAAATCAAATAAAAGAGTTATGGACTAACAAGAATTTTATTTCTGAAGACATATTTAGATCTCAATTACCAACAGAAACACAAATTTAGATCTCAATTACCAACAGAATATGACATAAGTACATAGACATGAATACAATAAAATTAAAACAACAAAGAATAAACCATGATTATTCAAAAACAATAAGAACGGTATGTTCAAAAACATATCAACAGCGAAGACGAAAGGGATATTATCATCACTTTAACAGACGAAGTAATTTGTAGGATTCCAGTGATAGTGAAATCTAATACCAAAATACAATTTTGAGAGGTAATTATCATCATGCTCCTATGACTACTAGAAGCTCAGATACACTAAACAAAGTACCAGCAATGTATTTAAACATAATACCATCAATGTAATTAATAGTGCATTGAAGATTACAAAGAAGAAGCTCATTATTAAAGAATTGTGTCTCAAGTGAGTAATTTAACCTCTTTTATATAAGATAACAAGTGTTATTAATATGTCTAGGTGAGAGTTGCCTCTCTTCAAACTTAACATGTGTCCTTTTGGCAATTGAGTACAAGAGAGGTCCATTGCTTTTTTTCAAGGCCAAAACATCAAATTTAATTTAATTCAAAATCTTTTTCAGCATTTATTTTTGACCTATTTATATTTTCAGAAGCAAGTAATTCAATTTAAAAACAAAATAAAAAAAAATACAAAATATAACCATAATCAATTAACAAAAGAATATAAAATTGAAATGCCTACCTGATTATACACCCTACAAGAGATTCCCCAGGGATCATGAATTGAATCAGACAATGGAGTTGGAATCCTCATTCAATAGTATTCAGAGATTGAATAAAAATTGAACTTAGGTTTAGATTCATTTACTAAAATAGAAATGGAATAAGAACATCAAATTAGGTTTCATAAGGGTTCAAAAAGAGATTGAATCAGAGATTGACTCATGGATGAGGGGTTTGATTCAGAAAATAAAATTAGGGTTTGATTCAAAAAATGAAAAGGAGTTACAGATTCAATCAAGTAAGTGATTCCAAAATCAACAGTTCAGTACTTAGGGTATTCTATCTCCTGATAAAAGTCTACAGAGAAAACGAAGAAGAAATGAAATAAAGTGAATGCGTGAATAGTCAAGCAGTTTAAACAGATATTCTTACACTTAGTTTACATGAATGATTGAAAAGTTACTTTTCCACTTACTACTCTATAACCGGAATTAAGATAACCAGATTTATTTTAACTCATTTACAAACAAAACTGGATTTAAGATAACTGGATTTAAAACACTAATGCCCCATGCCTCATAACTAGATTTATTCACTAACACATAGTTAGGTAACAAAATGTAATTGTGCACGCCCTAATCAATATATGTGTAGGTACAATTTGCTAACCTAGGTCTAACCAATATCCTTTACTAGATAGAGACATTGTATAAGTCAATCTATGAGGAAAAAAAAATAAAGACAACAACAATGCAGACTTAATAAGAATTTGGTCCAACCAAATCCTTTTTCTTCTGACCTAGGTTTACATCTAATATAAAATCAAGCGATAGAAAGAAAAAAGTAAAAAAAACAATCTTTGTTCTGCTCACTGTAGTTAATTTCGGCCGGTACGGCCGAAATATCGCAGGTTTTACTGGTATCGGATCTCACCGATATGAAACAGCCTATACCGGTGGACCGGTTTTTGCCCAAAAATATCGGCCGATATTAACTGATACGGTTTAACCTAAATGGACCGGTACAAGCCGAAATTATGGTCTTTTTTCCTAAAAAAAAAAATCCTTATCATTGTTCTAGGGTTTTCAATTGTTACTCATGTTTTTTATGGTATTTTAGAAAAATGAGTACTAGTTTTATATCTTAATAGGTCCAATATGGAAAAAATATATACAATAATTATAGGTATAAAATATGTGGACCGATATTTTCCGATATTTGGAACCGAAATATCTCCGATACAAAGGTGTACCAGTATAACGCTCTCGGCCGGTACAAACCGAAATCCGATATTGACTACATTGGTTCTGCTTCATCCTAAGAAATTTTCTTTTAAGGTCAAACAATCTAAATTCATCGTATCTATTTAAATAATCTTGAAATGAAAAACTAATTCATTTTAAGTTTGTATTAAACAGTTTTATTGTTATATTTATTTCAAATGGCATAATTCTACAAAGAAGGTACAGATTAGCTAACAAGACTTCAGGTAATAGATTTTTATTCTATATTTTAGATTTATACATGTGTTGTTTCTATTAAGTTCTAATGGTGTTTCGGTTCTGAAACCCTAATTTTAAATCAATTATTTATTTTACGTTTAGATCAATCTTTTTAATTCTTAATCTTCGGTTTGTTTCAAAGAGGCAGAATTGTACTACGAAGATATCTACAAATTAGTTAAAGAGGCATCAGGTAATGGATCTATAATTTTCTATTTCAGATTTACATTGCATTTCATTTAGTTTTAATATTATTACGTCATGATCAAATAAAGATAGCATGAATTAATGAATCAATTTATAGTGTCTAATGGTAATCAGAAGGTTCACATTCTCACATTCCTTTATACAAGATTAAGATCCATACTGATTTTAAATCCAATCAAGTTAAAATTTATGATGTTTGTGAAGGTATCTATTTTCAATGTATCTACAAAAGCATGTAAATGCTCTTTGGTTAACAACATTAGATTCATTCTGATTTAAAAACCAAACAAGTTATAATTTATGGTATTTGTGAAAGTATACATTTTAATGGTATTAATAGAAAAGCAAGTATAGGCAATTTACAAAATTACTCACTTGTGAGTTTTATATCTTTTTATGTTTATGTTGTTGTTAAAAGCCAGTAGCATATGCTTTTGCGTGTTGATAGTAGTCTTTTCTCATTTGTATACAGATCTTCCAAAATTAATGCTCATACATAAATTACCGCTGAAAAAATACTAGAAGAAGATGAGGATTTTAGTGAAAGAAAAAAAGTTTTAATTGCTGAATTTACTTCATATGCAACTGGTGTTTCTTTTAATTCAGGTATGTGAACTGGATGCAAGAATATTCATTATGTTTATGTTACATCTCATTATACTGATGCTAAAACTTGGATGCTAGACAAAAGGATGATTGCTTTTCGTACTATTCCTTATCTTAATACAGGAAAGCTTATTCATGAATCTATTTTGAATATTTTGAAAGAATATGATGTTACAACTAAATTCTTCAGTCTTAGTCTTAGTCTTAGATAATGTTTGTGCAATTAACTATTTTTAGCTTAACTTGGTGCCTCTATATATTGAATATTCAAAAAAAAATTGATGTAGGCCATCTACTAGATGGACAGAAAACAACAACAATCTTCCACATATTCAGGTAGTAGCAATGAAAGTGATAGCTACTACATAAAATGTGTTGGGGGGTCCAATGTTGCAAATCACCGTAGACCACCGCCTGACTCCATAATACTCATTTTAGGTGAGACATCTGAATATGACCAAAGAGTATGGGAACCAAATGCCTATTTCACCAGTACATGTACTGTGATAGATCTGGTGAGTGACGACGACTCTAATGACTCATTTCAAACGGATGTGGAGGATCGTACAACAACTCCTAATCAAGATTCCCAAGTCACAGCTAGGAGGGAAAGCCTATTTCACGTAGAACAAGATTAGCAAATCGACAAAAAAAAACTGCTAAGAAGAAAAATTAATTATTAACTCTACTAAATTTAAAATGGTTTTCTCTTTCAGTTATTTTATTTACTTATGGTTTTATAATCCTAAAAACAAAACTTCAATTACTGTAGTTAGACAGGTATTTGCCTATAATTCTATGTATTTTTCTACAAAACCTTAGGTTAACCGAATACTATCAATAAACACCAAATTAGGTTAACCAGATACCATACCTATCAAGGCTGACTATGTCGATAACCAGAATTTGCATCTACTTTCGGATGTTCTTTAGGAAGTCCAGGTTACCAAATAAATCATACAAAGCCAGTATTTAGAGCAGCAAGTCATTATTGATGTTTATTTTCAAGGCCCGAACATCAATAATTAAATCAATTTCCTCCTACATCTCAGTCCCGATGTACAACCGTTCCTAATATTTCAATAGTGGCTTCTAAGAATTTAAAATATTAAACATGTTCCAATAAACTGCCTATATATAGAAACAACTAAACAAGTTTCATGAATGATGGAAATTTGACACTGTGAACATTGATACACACTTGTGTGAATGTGAGATTCTCAACAGATAAAACTAGCACATTACTTTTTCGTGTAAGGTCATGACATACACCACTATTTTGAATTCAAAAAAGAAAAAGAAAAAAAAAAAACTACAAATTAATACCGAGTTCAGATGTCCCGGCAGTACTCATCCCATTACAAGTCAAAACTTGTTGTCGCTGTTAACAATTTTTGCATCAAAAATCAACAAGAACCAAAGAGAAATAAATTACGGTGCAGTGATTTCTTTCTGTGTTTGTTAAAGATTTCTTTCATCTTCTTTGAGTAATAAAACTCAATCAGGTCTACAGACCATATTTTGGAAACCCATACCCCCTTGAAGACATCTTTTTGAACGGGTAAAAAACATTTCGTGATCAATATTATAAATTTTGATTGCTAAACTTATTTTTTAGTTTTGTCCTGAAACATCATGAGAGAAATGATTTACAAATTATAACAGCAGGGATGCAAATTTTAGGAGTCATAAAGCAGGTTTTGGGGTACATGGTTAATCTTTATTCGTAATGGTGATTTTAGGTGATGACGCAGATTGTAAATCTCAAGATTGATTGTTGCTCATACTGTAAAATGTGAGCTCATATGCACATTTTAAGCCAATTTAGATGGTTCATGGGCAATATTTTCTTTCTGATGGTGCAAATTTTTGGTTATGAGGTAGACTTTAGATCAGTTAACAAATTTTGAGACCTTGTCATATTGGATCTTAGTAGATCTTAGGCCGCTAAACCAATTTGCAGTAATTAGGATTTCTAGTAACAACAAAACAAAATTGGTCACAAGGGGATATCTAGATCACAAGCGTAACGGGTTATAACTTACAATTTGTAAGTCGGCGTCGATTCAGATATTAGATCACAAAGCATATTTTTTTGGATAAAGTAATACACTTTTTAGGTGAGAAGATAGATTTTGGATCACTTGCAGAAATTGGTGTTTTGGGACTTGGAGCTCTCGCACAACCAAAACTATCTAGAGTTTCTACACCAGTAACATCGTAAATTTGATCTCAGCCAATTACCGCAACAAATTCAGATTATACAAAATGCTCACGAAATCAGTTACATTTATTTTATTTTACATATTTCGACAAAAAAAAATGATACATTAATACTTTCATGGTTGATAATGGGTAATAATTAATTAGTTCCATTTTTGCTCCTTTTTTTTTAATATCGGGTGTAACCTTCCTTAATTCTCTATAAATAATCAAAATGGAATTTGCCTCTTTATTTCTTTAATATATAAATAGATAATGTTAATCCATGAGTTAATTCAATTTCCTCAAGGCACCAACAGCAGTGAGAGAATAGAAAAAGGGGAGGTCAACTAAGCAAGCCAAGCGAAGAGGCCCAATCTTTTACTTTGAAGAAGATAAAGGAAAGAAAGATCGAGACCTCTTTTTCCGTTCAGACTGCAGAAAGATCAAGTTGGTGAGCCGTGTGAAGATCAACCTTCCCGCACGGTTCGGAGAGCACTGAATTAGAATGAGAGCCACGGAACTCGCTCGATTCGCAGATTGGTCTGACTCGTAATTCAAAGTATCTCAACGCATATATATTTTTTACTACTGTAATTTTTTGAATTTGATATCTGAAAATCTAATGTATCATGTTCAAAGAGTTATATAAATAAATATATATATATACATATATATTGGTGCCATGAAATACAAATTTGACCTGGCTTGTTTTTTATTAACCGTAGATAATGATACACGCATAAGTTCACATGATCTTTTCATGTTTGATCATGCGGGACTAAAAATTATACATTTGCTTATGGGGAGAGTTGATGACATGAATTATTGGTTGATCATGAATTTAAATTCGATTTTCAGAGAGCCTCTTCAATTCTTAAATTCAGATATCACGGCAGTAGTCACCCCGCGCTGTGAAGTAAAATTAACCGCTGTCGTTATCAAGCAAAATAACAACAAGCGCCTCAGAGAAATTATTGATTTACAGTTCGGCGGGTTTCTTATAGGGTTAAAGGTTTTTTTTCATCAAGATATAAGGTGTCCTGGGTATATTAAAAATATTAAATTATCATTACTATTAAAACTTAATATTATTAAATTTTGTTGTTTTCATGTAAAAAATTTCAGAAGAGATAATTTATAAACTTTATGAGATGAATAGGGCTGCACAGGAACCGACCCGAAAAATCGCACCCGCTCGAACCCGATAAAACCGTAGGTTTTATAATCGAACCGACCTGCTACGGGTTGGTATACGGTTTTGAAAATTTAAAAACCCGGTCACCACGGGTCGGTTTACGAGTTTAGTGTAGCACCTGCCTGAACCCGCCCGTTTAACCCGTTTATTCTGAACCTGTGTTGTTGTACTGTTTTGTCAAGATGTTTTCACATTAACCTGTACTTCAATACCTTTCCCTATTATTTTTATGTCAAAGAGGACTCTCTCAGCTTTCAAACAAGACCAAAATTTCTGAATTCCATTTAGAAATGATTTTTGTACGAATTTTTGATTTCAAACTGCCGAAACTGCATTTTCTGAATACGGGATTCCTGTTCTGTTTTTGATGAGTCTTTTTAACATAGATATAAACCTTACTGTATTTTCTTACAATTTTATTGTGTTAGCTTATTCTTTCTAGTTTCAAATGAGCCAAAAATCACTCATTTTCATTGTGTGACGAAGCCTACACAAATTTCCAAAGAGAGGCTATTCCAAACTAAAATTTCAAAAATCATTTAAAAATCTTACCATTTCAAGTTCTATATTTGCCACATGAACTTCTAAGATAACGATATTCAACTCCATATAAATGATAAGGAAGCAAAGAAAATAAATTAATCCTTATTTTTGTGGCTAGTGTATATCCCTTGTTGTATTTGTTATTATATTTTGACGATGTTTGGTGTTTTTTGCTGTTTCTTAGGAGGCTTAATGGGTGATTCATCAACTCAATCTCTATCTGCCTTTTCTTTCCTGTTTTTGTTCTGTTTTTAGTGTATGTTTTTAGTGTTTTTTGCTGCCAGTTTTTTCTATCTGCCACGGGTTAACCCGCGAAATAAACCGAACCCGCCCGATCTGCCTTGGGTTGAAACCGACCCGACCCGCCTTTGGACGGGTTGGTATACGGTTTTGAATATCAAAACCCGCCTCTAGACGGGTTGGTAGTTGGTTTTACCCCAAAACCGACCCGCCCGCCCGTTGTGCAGCCCTAGAGATGAAAGAGTATCCTTACGCTAAGTTTTACGCTGGTTCTTATGGAGATTCACAGTATGAAACGACAAAGAAAAATATGATGGAAACTCCTCCTTCACAATGTGATTCTCTCATTTATTTAAATTTTTTCTTGAATCAATCCTCGAACGCATAATGATCATTCGTTCAGAAATGAAGAAAATGCACAATAATTATGCGTTTTCAAGTGAACCATATGTAAAAAACAACATAAACCATGATAACGAACATAAAATATTAATAAACTATGAGAAAAACTAAAAACAAGGATATATGATTATAGAGCTATCATCTTATAACTTCCTCAAAAATTCAAATTTTCTGATTTTCATCTTGAATCTCATTGATCTCAATACTTTCCCTGCTTCCCTCCCTACAGATCAACCCTTCTCCTTCCTTTGAGACTGAAACAAAATTGGAATGATCATTTCTTGATTTAGGCCGATTTTGTACAGATTGATCTCTCGAATCTTAAAAGTACTTATACAGTACAAATGTTTAGCGTTTAGATGAATTTCTCTGACTAGCATCAACCTACTCCATCATTTTCCCCTTTTACCCTTAAATCGTTTTTACCCACAAATACTATGATAACTATAAAGCTAAGTTAATCTAGAGCACTCATGAAATACCAAGAACGTTCAGGGCCGAAATGAACACAACCGAGGATTTGACGATTATAAGAAAATATAATGTTTGAGATTTATTGTATCGATTTACATCAACGGCTGACAGTTCAAAGACATCACGTCCACTGATTGGCTAGTAAATCCGGTAAATTATCACTAGGTTTGGTTCAAAGCCAAAAGCTACCACTTAGCATGCATTATATTTTCTTCTTGTGCTCTTAAAAAGTTTATAATTTTGTTGAGTAAGTATTTTCACTCATGTGGGGAATTGTTAGAATTTTTGATCAAAATAATGTATGAGTAAAAATTATTTTTCAAAAATTAAACTTTAAGAAATATGGTTTTTCATCCATAAGACACCTAGTCATGAATATGTATCATGGAGAGTCACCACTAGACATGGTGAGTCACCTATGGATGAAGTAACACCTTGTAGAGTCACTATTGACTCTATAAATACCAATCTCTTGTTTTAGTTTTGCATGGTTTTTACAATGGTTTAGAAGGAAAAAATGTCGAGAGTCAGAGTCGTGTTTAAGAGCGCAGTAATTGTCAACATTTTTCGACCGAATAGTATTATAGTGCTACTTATTACAAGGCGTGATCGTTGTATTTTGGGAGACGACATCCGTAAAACCGTGAGCACCGTATACAAGGATGAATTGTCTTTAAGGAAAAAGGAGTACCTTGTCTCGATCAACCAATTCAACAAGTATTCTTAACTTTTTACATTATTAGTATTTTTATTGTTGCATCGTAATAATTTCCGAAAAATCGAATCGCATATTTTTCCAACAATTTACCCGTCTACTCATATCAGGTCGGGTTCAACCTACCCAATCTTGGGCAGGGGCGGGTCAGGTAGACCTAACAAGTAGGCAATTTACTCAAGTGGGAATTGAAAAAATTAATACCCGGGTCTCATTTAAATCAATGCATAAGGATAAGATCTCTAAAACCCAAGTATTATAGATGATCGCTAACCGTAATTTATTTCTAAACCCCAAAAGATTAAAATCAAACCACGTGATTCACGTCTGATTAAACTTGAATTAATATGAATTACAAACACCCATTCGTGAAAAAAAATCAAAGTAAAAAATAATTAACACATCAATATAAAGTATGAAAACAATTAACACACACAAAAACCTAATTATAAGGCAATTAAACTTCATGAACTACAACAAGAATTCAACTAAAAGAAAAAATCCAATTGTTAAGATAAACTGGTTGTTTAGCACAACATCTCCTGGTAGGGTCATTACTTAGTGAGTTCTCTCGGCATTACAAAAGTGATTTCAGTTTCCTCAACACCCCACTAAGCAATTTATCCTGCTCATAAGCATTAATAAGAATTGATTTGTTTTTGGGAAAAAAAAATTAGTAATTCATTCGAAGGGAGTAATAGCAGAGTAAAGAGTATAATGATTTTTGTATGAATAAGTTTTTATAATGTAACAACTATGCGTTCATAACTTTTGAATTGGGATAAATACGATAATATGTGATATTTGAAGTAAGATGTGACATTTTAAGCACAAACAGTTCACCTTATCATTTTCCTCTCTTCCTTTGAAGTTAAACCAAAATGGTTTTGTAGTAGTTTCTAGTTATCGTATGTCTCTCCCCCAGAGTTTAGATACTGTAATCAGAAATAGTACTCATCGTGTACAATGGACGCACGTATAAACCTAGTTGTAGGATAGGCTTCTGATTTATTGATACTTGTCGATATATAGGACAAGTTTTATGGTGGAAAAATTCCAAGTTCTAAATTCCATAACACTTTGGTATTTGGAAGAAATCATAAAAGTTCAAGTGTTATGGTGGAATCTATAAAAACGCAATTCCAAATAACGTCGAACGACATTTGAAATAACGTTTGACAAGTCAAAAAGTAAAACGTAATTTCAAATTGCGTTTGAAAAATTCTCTTTGTAATCTTAGAGAGAATCAAAATAATATAATAAAAAGAAAAACTGAAACATATTAAAAATAATTTATCATGAGCTTATTGGTTAATAAATATTTTAAATGTAGACTATTAAAATATGTAGACTATTTACTAGTTTAATTTGATAATTGAAACATACTTAATTTGTAATGAAACGTGTTTAAAAATATCTTAACAAATCCTTTGTGATTTGAAAGTACGTATCTTAACAAATCAAAACCTGTTTACTCTTTACCAAAATAAAACGTGTTTAATTTTCCTAATATATTTTAACAAATCTTTTGTATTAAGATTATTTTAAATGCAGACTATTTACTTTTTGTATTTATTGTAAAACGTAATTTTAAATTGCGATTTTAAAAATATAATTTCGAATTACGTTGGGCGTAATTTGAATTCTTGTTTTCTCTTAGAATCTAAGCTTTCGTCCGTAAAATCTTGGGAAATGCCTTGGAAAAAACGTGAAACATCCCTATTTGGAAGTCATTAGACTTAACATTCTACACTTTTTTTAAGCTTGTAATAGCTTGAATTCCACCATAAAACTTGCTCTTACTATGAATGAGCACATTTTTAGTTTTTTTAACGAAATGTTAACCCGTGCACCTATAATATAGCATAAATGCTTTTGAATTTATAAATTTCTCATTGGAAATACAATCCAACAGACTAATCTAAAACATTGAATACACTAAAGTTTCATATTTGCCCTTAAATTTAATTTACTTTTTCATTTCCTTAAAAATAAAGTTAAATAAAATTAGATTTGTGTTGTAGTATTACTGAGTATGAAAAAACAAGAGAAGAAAAAATTTTATTCATTGGAGATAAAGTTACATATTACATGGGTTTAAGTTCTCTATATATAAATTTTATGATGGGAGCATAGTTATTTTCTACAAAAGTAATTTCCACATCAAATACTCAACAATGGTGCTCAAGCACTTTTGAGTTTAAATGGTCAAATTTCATATCTAGTTGGTTGATTAAAATTAACAAAGGTTCAACGGAAGCTCAATAAATTGATCGGTCAAGGCATAGTCCATGGGGTTGACTAGCTCATGGTTAACAAAAGTAAACATATATGGTTCATTATATATGAAGCTTTCAGGCCCATTGATAATAAACTTGAAATTATCAGCAACATAGACCCAAAACATATTGTTAATCTTAAAAGTTGAAAATTTCATTCAATTGTACTGATCAGTAAACAATTTTTTCCAAGTCTTATGATGATAGAAAATTTACCGAAAATGCATCAAAGAGTTACTCCAAACATACTAAAATTTCAAGTATTCTGACGGTTAGATAAGGAGATATGGATGCAGTCGTATGGATGCTATAGGTTAGACATACCTGTAAGTATTTTAATTTTTTTCTTCAGAAGTTCGTCAGGATTAGGGCTGCACAACGGTCGGTCGGTTTGGTTTTGAACCAAAACCAACTACCAACTCGTCAATAGGCAGGTCGGTTTCGGGCGGGTTCGAGTTTTTTTGTGGGTTAAACCGCACTGCATTGCCAGACAGCTTAAAACACAGAAAATCTCTTGAACAGTTCAAAATATTTCAGCAAACAGGCATACAGTGTACTCAGTAACAGCCTGAATGAGGCACCTTATGCTAAAACACAAGTTATTACAAATTGCAACCTGAATATTATCCAAAGGTGACTACAATTAGCCCATCACCAAAGAGTAACACTATCTCAGTTCACAGGACAATTTAAAAGAACTAACATAGACAAGAGGCAAGAGATAAAAGTTAGATTCCAAACTACTTCTAAACTCATAGTCATTGTGCAGTTCTTTAAAGATAAACCAATTTATTCAAGCCTTGCACTTTCACCACAAGTAACCAGTCATCTGATTCAAATTGATAAAACACAGGAAGACAGTGAAAAAACACAACACAACAATCATAGTCACTGTGAAATTCTATATCTATATTAGTCACTACAACTCTTAGGAAGACAGTTGATAAAGCACAATACAACAATAATTTCAAATTGAAACTTGAAAATTCAAAACTGCCTGCTGCAACTAAAATCATACCAGACACTACAAGAATACAAATTATTCTAATATCAATATCTTAAAGACAAAACAATTGAACTATTCCTAGACAAAAGTATTCATAAACCCCCAATTTCTGATGAACCCTAATTTTCCCAAAAAAAAAGATAAACCCCTAATTTCTGATGAAATCAGATGAACCCCCACCTTGTTTGTTTGTTGTAAGTTGTAACTTGTATGTTGAACTTGATTGTCGATGGTGACTGACTACTGACTGGTGAGGATTGAAGAATCAAATCAGTGAGGAATCCAATGTAAAGAACCAGCGGCGTGAAGTGAAGATGGTGATGGAAATGCTGAGAGTGAAATCAAATAGAAAGATTAGGAATCCAATTGATTTCGCCTAATTTAGGATGGTGATGTTGATGGAGAGGATGCGAGTGAGAGCGGCCAGCGGCGTGAAGTGAAGAACAGGAGAAATGAATAGAAATATTAGGTTTAGACTGTTTTGTTTAGTTATGTTTCTTCTTTAGATGGATGGCTAGGATGAAAATTGGTAATATCAATCAATGGCTAAAAAAATTCGGTTTACACGAGCGGGTTCGGGCGGTTCTTATACTAAACCCATAAACCGACCTATTATGAACGGGTTTTTGATTTTCAAAACCGTATATCAACCCGCTACGGGCGGGTTCGGTTTAAAAACCCGTGGTTATGTCGGGTTCGGGCGGGTACGGTTTTTCGGGGCGGTTCTTGTGCAGCCCTAGTCAGGATAAACTTCTCCAAAACCGTCTCTCCATGACACACGCCATTTTTCATTGGGGAAATTAAGCTCAGGCCCAAAATAATTTTTTTTCCCATATTCAGTTGCCTAAAATATTTTCTAGTTATTGTCAGACCCATAATTATTCGAAATTATGATAAGAAAGAAAAACAAGACACCGGTCCCCTAACAAAAAAGAAAAAACTGAACTTACAAAAAAATTCTACAATTACAGGAAATAGTAAGTCTTACAATTACAATATGAAAAATACAATTATTTGTTCATTGTCAATAATAATAAATCAAAATGAAAATTTATGTGCCTCAAAAATAACATTTCAAAAAGGAAAAAGATGCATAACGAATTACGAAAGCCACCACAAAGGGTGCATAACACATTATATAGCCATATTTTGATTCACGCATCCACTAATTTGGTTATGCATCTACTAAAACGATGTATGTGCCTAAAAATACAGCCATTTCCGATATTTATTAAAAAAACTTAAATTTAATACCGTAGTGTAGATCTCTTTGGTAGTTTTTTAATGAAGTAAAATTTATAAAATTTCAGAGTGCGATTTGTTAGATAAGTTATATTTTAACTTCTATAATAATTATGTCTCTGAACGATAGAGTATATGGCTCATTTTATTTAAAAATGGCAGTTAATCCATTTAAAAAAACATACATAACTTTAAAATAATGAATCTCTCAATAAAATTTCCACGGGAAAAAGACCACTCACCGAATTATTGAAAATGTGAGTTTTGAAGTTAAAAAACATAGAAAAGTGAGCTTGAGAGTAGTTTCCACTTTTTCAAAAGGGTTATTATTTTACCCAAATTCAGGGCATAGGATTCCGGGGTCATTCAACACCATGGCCTGTTAAGAATGACAAAGTGAAATTAAGTCAAATTACTGCATTGCATTTTCAAATCAAAATTATAATCTGGTTTGTGTACTACTACATTGCGTTTTGAAATCAATGTGAAATTAAATGATTTATCCGTATCAGAGATTTGATTTATATAAATGACAAAATATAATATTTTGAATGTTGGTATTTATAATAATTGTAAGATTTTGGATTGATTGCAAAGTTTAAGTGTGTAAACAGTCTCATCTCTCAGTTTCAGGTTATAACATATGCCTAATTCTCTCTTTCGTTCCCTCTCCCGAAATCTTCATTTCTGCATGAATATGCAGCATATGTGTTTATGCTTTTTTTGTTGGTAAGTTGGGATCGAACCCGAGATCTTAACTTTATTATATGAGCAATATGATCAAGTGTAGGCTGCTTCATCCTGACCTTTCACGATCAGTTAGAACTTGGGTCTATCCCATCTTACCTACTAAGGAAACGCATAAAACTTGGGAATTAGCATGTAGGAATTATTATTTAGTCCCAAAGTCAATGGGATTTAGACAGTTTAGTTCTATCCACTCAAGCCTAGTACTATTTAGTCTAAAAAAAATTTGTATAATCAGTTTAGTCCAAAATTTAGACGAGTTAGTTTTTTTGTTAACGATTCAGTCCAAAAAAAAAAGATGACAAAAATACCCAACAACTAAATATGATATTCATATTTCAGTTGGGTACCGATCTCAACAACTTTCGATATCCAAATTTCGCTTCGATCTATTTATTTCCCCTTGCTCCAGACAATATTTTTTTTACTTAAGAAAATCTCTCGGTTCTTTGCCCTAATCTCTCTCACAAGTTAAGATTTAAGGTTTCATCATCTCAATTCCGTATACTGTATCGTTAAATCTCTTGATCTAATTTAGGTTGATTTGTTAGATTTTGAGTTTCATATGAAGGGATTCATCTCAATCCCTTTTTTGGCTTTGTTATTCTCTAGATTTTGTTTGTGTTTATGTTTAGGTTAACATGATCTTCTATTTCTATGATAACGAATTTAACGTGGGATTGCAAGGATATTTTGATATGATATTTTAATACGAATTTAATATGATATTTTGATTTTGTTATCATATCATCCATTTGATTGAAGTAGGTGTAACGGTGGAATATATGTTGTGTACGTCTTATTACGGCTCAGTAGTTTATATTGTGTTCTAAACTTTGTTATCATAAAAATTGTAGATACATTAGAAGTCCTTTAATATCTGCAAGAGGCGTCGTTTTGGGTTCATGGAAGCCTTCGTTGGAGATGTTAGGTAGACGTCCTTTTTTGGGTCAAATGGAGTAAATAAGTCTAAACGATTGAGCTACTTGGAGATTAATGGAGGGAAATCTTACAATATACATGTTATTTGAAGGTTAAGTCGAAGCATTTTTTTATAGTATTCAAAAAAGAATTTCTTAACACAATCCAGATATGGGTGATGAATATGATGGGAAGTATGTATATACTTGTACGGTTATTCTTAAGTGATATAAATTGATTCCATATGCAGCGATATGGCTAGTCTAGAAGGAGAGAAATCAGAGGGTTTTCGGCAGTAAGTCAAGGTGTAGCAATGATATTATTTTGCCATTTTGGAGGTTAAATCCTTACTCGTTACCATGGGCCTTTGATGGTGATTTATTTGAATTTATTTTATTCAACTACATCCATATTCCTTTCTTACCATTAGAATTCAGTGGATTCGGTGATTATGATAATATTGAATGTCATCGTCATATCATATAAGTAGAATAATGAAATCACATTATTCTACATGTGATACTGTGTATGTATTTTCCAATCTTCAGTTTATATAGCACGTGTATTTTATTGTGCACTATATATGTGTTTAAATATTTGGTTTTTCATTTGTGTATATAGTTGTGGACATGTTGATTGTTTTGAAGTTGCGCATAGTTTTGCAACTAATTGTACGTCGTACACATGTTTTTTCTTAATGTATACATATTTGCACACATGTTTATTATTATTTTTCTTAGATTCTGTAGGAGTGTACATAGTCGTACACCTGTGTAATATCTCATAGATATATGGACTGTTTTGTAGGCATGCATGTTCTTTCTGTTAGATTTGTTGTAGGTGTGTACATAGTTGTACACCAGTATGCTATCTCATGGATATATGGACTGTTTTGTGACTGCTTTGTCGGTATGAGTATGGTTTAGATTGGATTATCCATCTAACCATTTCTAAAATGATTTAGATTGGATTACACATCTAATCATATCTAAAATGATTTAGATTGGATTACCCATCTAATCATTTCTAAAATGATTTAGATTGGATTTTCTACCTGATTCGAATCTTACATTGTAACAGACTCAATCTTAAATTTCTGGACTCATAAGCTCAAAATGGTAGAGCACACAATCCTATCACAAGGTTTGCGAAGGTTGATGGTTCAAATCCATCTGAGTTTCCATGTTATGTTTATACAATATGGGTAGGTATGTACATACAAGTGTACCAGTGTAATTCCCGTGAAATAGATTTGTTGTAGGTGAATATGGTTGATTTGTTCCATTTTTTGTAGGGGTGTACATATTGGTGCACCAGTGTATTCTCCATGTAAAATAGGATTGTGTGTGGGTATGAATGATCGATTTAATGAATGTTTTGTAGGTGAGTACATATTGGTACACCGGTATAATTCCTATAAAAAAAACTAGGTTTATGTATGGTTATGAATGATCGGTTTTATGCATGTTTTGATGGGATGTACATATTGGTGCACCAGTGTAATTCCCATGAAAAATTAGGTTTGTGTGTGGTTATGAATAATTGGTTTCATGCATGTTTTGCAGCGGTGTACAAAGTGGTGCATCAGTGTATTTTCCATGAAAAATAGGCCTGCGTGTGGGTATGAATGATTGATATAATGCATGTCTTGTAGGTGTGTACATATTGGTGCATCAGTGTAATTCCTATGAAAAAATAGTTTGTGTGTGGTTATGAATAATCGGTTTTTATGCATGTTTTGCAGGTGTGTATATATTGGTGCACCAGTATTATTCACGTGAAAAAATAGGTCTAAGTGTGCGGTTATGAATAATTGGTTTCATGTATGTTTTGTAGGGGTGTACAAAGTGATGCACATGTGAAAAAATAATTGCATAATCTTCTGAAAATTTTGTATTTGTGTACCTTTTTATACACATAAGATAACCATGAAGAGAAAATTAAAATTTTTAAAAATTAAAATTATATAGTCGTATCGGTACTCTTTTTGTAGATCTCGGAAAGATACTTCCGAATATATAAAGTTTGAGAATTTGGATGAGCGGTTTGAAAGATTAATTATTTTTTTATTTTTTTTATATTATTTAAAATTTGCTGACATCATCATGAGTCACTTTGGACTAAACTCTAAATATTTGGACTAATTTGAAAATCAGGAAGGTTATTTGTATAATTTCTATATTTCAAATAAATAAAGGACTAAATTGTACTTAGTTGAATGAGTCATGACTAAATTATCTATTTCTGGATGTAATTTGGACTAAACCGTTATTTTTTCAATTAGCATCCCTTTCTCAAAGTTATACTTATATTTATCTTTGTTAGTCCAGATTAAATTTTGGCAATTGTTAGGGATGGAGCCAAGACTCATACACCATGGGCATCCCTTTCTCAAAGTTGTACTTGTATTTATCTTTCTTAGTCCAGATTAAATTTTGGCAACTGTTAGGGATGGAGCCAAGACTCATACACCATGGGGTCAAACAAATTTTTCCATATGAAGTTTACATTTGACCCGATTACTAAATATATTTCGGGGACCATAGACCCCACTTCCACCTGGTTCTGTCCTTGATAACTGTCTGGATTACAATTTAGATATGGAATATTTCAATTGTCCTTCTATCAGTTGCAGTAACCAATAATGAGCAGGTAATTTATTTGGATAGATATAAAATTTTAAATCAAGGGTATGATCCTAATAGTCTGTTTGGATACCATTTAAGAAATTATTTTTTGATTTTTGGAAGCAAAAAATTCAGAAGTTTATTTGGGTACACAAGTTCAGAATAACTTCTAGAAGCAAAATGTTTTTACTACTGACTTCTGTTTCTGGTATCCAAACATCTTATAATACTTAACGAGCCAGGGGAAAGTGCAGTGCATAACAAGAAACTTCATCGTGTGCGATGAGTTAAAGTAAGAAGCGATTATATTCTTGTCCTTTCTTGTTTAAAGTTTAGAAGACAGGCTTTCGGCGCAAAAAAAAAGGTCTACACTAATTTAAATTAGAACATAACTATCTTATTACAAAAGTAGGACAGACATTTGTATGTTTGAATCACGTAACTATTTGATACCAAGATCAGTTCATATAATCTCTTACGCGTAGCCGATGTCACTGTAATAATGTGGTAAAGTTATTGGGTGACACCAGTAAGTTGATTTGCGAAATTCGTCAGCATCAGATTCTTTATCCAGTAAAAAAAAGTCTCCTACACGTAGAGAGGTCCAATTTTTATTTACTTTGTTATCCTTCAAAAAAAAAATTTGTATTTCACTTGTTATGAAATAATATTAGCAAAGTAGAACACTGTCATGGAATACACAAAAACGTACTTCTACGTATACAAGCACACATATAATATTAGAAAAATTGGGTTAAGAATGGAGGATAAAAAACATAACAAAGAATGATGTATCTCTGATTTCAAGGATCTTTTGATTCTTTTAGACAATAATTCGACCTTTCCCAAATTAATTGGCGAGTATAACATATCTACGAATTATGCCTTCAAAATTCAATGAAACCGTAACACCGTAATCGAATTCAAGGATTGTACTTCCTTGACCCGACCAAAAACACATTGTATTTAAGATTCTGATAATGCTTAGAAGAAGAAGAAAACATAAAGATTTTTAATGGGAAAATTGGAAACATGTCCCGGTATTATACCCCTCAGTTGAGGATATGTCCTGTAACGGCTGGAATTAAAGGATATGTCCCAGCCGTCCATTTTTTCCGTTAAATACATATTTTTAGACAGTTATGCCCTCCACACATAAAACATTTAATGGTTAAAGAGAGGGGAAATTGGACATATATCTCGGATTCATGATGGTGATTGATTTACGGAAGCGGGAGTTGATTTAACTGAAAAAAAAATATGAAGTTGATCAAGAGCATAACTGTCTAAAAATATATATTTAACGGACAAAATGGACGGCTGGAACATATCCCTTAATTCCAGCCGTTACAGGACATATCCTCAACTAAGGGGTATAATTTGGGACATATTTTTAAAAATCCCATTTTTAATATATTAAAAAGGAAAACAACTTTGCTATTTACAAAGAATTCATGTCTATTGAAGATGTTCTTCATCTCCAATAGACACATCCAAGAATCATCAATGATTGTTTATAGAAAGGAACGTATTTATTCATTTTTTAATAGAAACTAATTAGGTTTTTAAAAGTAAAACCAAAAACAATTTCCAACATCTTGAAAATATCACATATAATGTATCTATGCATCAGACCAGACAATTTCCAACTGGCCCCAGTTGTCTTCTGAAACACCCAATGCTTTCCATACTGCCTTTGAAGCGTCAACAATGTTATCAGAGCATGGTGGTTGATAATCATGTTCATCATCACATCCCATAGTCGAGTCACATTCATCAACAACCATAGCAACAATTGTTCGTCCATTACCTGTTATAGCTACGTTGTTCATACATCGATGTACATCGTTGAACCATCCTGTTGATAACGCAACCACCGGAGTATCGTCGGAGTGATAATTGTTATCTCATTTGGACGGACCACCACCATCTCCCATCTTTCTCAAAGCTATTGAGGGTTAAGACGGCCGCTTGACCAACAGGAGGTGAACATGTGTACGTTGGATAAATTTTTCCTTGTTCACAACAGCCAGAATAGTTCTCTTGGTTACATCCACCTGGTGGTGGTGATACACCATTGATTTCCCCACTAGGTATGCATATTTGAGCTTCAACAATCTCTAAATAACTTGTAATTGTAATAAGGAGAGCTAGTAAAATCAAATTATATGAATTCATACTCACCAATCACCCGTTTCTTTATCTTTATTCTGCTTTGCTAGTCTCTTCCTTCTCTCTTTATATTTGTGTGTATGCTTAATTGCCTAGTAGTTTTCTTTTTGATGTGTGTTATGGAGAAATTGTGATGTGGGTGGGTTTATATGGTATCGAGATGAGCTACTAAAAATCTCTCATAAAATTAAGTTATTACCCAGTTTCGGAGAGGTTTGGGGGACGGTACATCAATCATTCTGTATGTCCTCTGAAAAATGCCAAGGCAAGGGCATTAAGTACTTGTGGCTGAAAAAAATGGCAAGTACAAAGTTTAAACAAATATTAAGTCGAAACCATTATTCCCTTCGTCTCATTTTAGACTGTTCCGGCTATGATGTGGTTGGGCATACATACTCCAAATATATGGTCCTTTTCTTTCTTTGACACGTCCTGTTTTCAACAGGCAAGTTTTTCAAAAACAGTTTTAATAAAATAAATAACAATTGCCCATATGAAAAATACAATAGTACTCATAACTATCCAAAAAAACAAAGTAATCTTTCGAAAATATCAACAACAAAAAAAATGATCGGAAAAAGAGGAAATTCATTGAAAAAAGAATGTACTTAAGAGGGGTACCTCAACCCAATGAATACAAACGGGAACAAAAAGCAACTAAAAGTCGCTAAAACTGGTATTGAAATCTAGAAACAAAATCAAAAGTAGCGAAATAAGGAGTCCCATAAAGCGATCACCATATTTGCCGTTAGGCCTAACATCCTTGTGTTTGATTCGGCCCAAAAGAACACTTGAAGTTTAACGTTTCTAATGAGGGGTACCAAACTTTTCGTTTTGTTTTCAAATAATTTTGTATTTCGCTCTTTCCATATGCACCACCAAATTGTAACTGGTATATCGTTCCATATTCAACTAAGTCTTTCGTCTCTCCAATTAAAGCTCCAAGACTTTAATTTGCACTTTTACATGTGAAACATTATTCAGTAAACCAGTTAAAATATATTTAACTTAAGATGCTATGAGTACTCTTTAACGTTAGTTCACGTTGATTTCACAACTTGTTAAATAGTATCCTAACAATACTTATAAAATAGCTAACAATACAAGACTCTTCGTAATACCAACACACCATAATAAATGGTTAATTTTTCCATTTCGAAACAATATGATCGACTTTGGAACATTTATTTGCTGTCATTTTTTGGTAGAGAATTTGGTTTGAAAAAAAGGTGAGTCTTTGGGTACAAGGTGAACTGGATATTGGGATTCTTCTTCCCCATTTATTGGTGAATGCTGCACAACCATAATATTTTAATCACTCTGAACTGCATCACTAACCTGTGTTGCTTCAACTACTAAAGTATAAAATGTGATAATCATCTCTTAACTAAAATTCCATACACTGGGATGCCATAATGATGTTGCGGGATTATTTTTTTTTGCACTGAAATTTACAACCCAATTTGGATCTAAATAATCCTAATAATTCTCTAAAATGAACCGATAAAAATCCTAACATGGTATTGTATTGCAATTTGCAATTCTCATACAGTGCTAGTAAACATATTATTGAAATCAAGAGATGGGCAATTCATGAAATTCATCAATTGAAAGAACAAGGAAATAAAGAGTTCGTACCATAAACATTGGTGTTGAATGCATTTTCAATAGCAGAGAGTGGATTTCAACAAGAGAAACACAATGAATACCAGCATTATTTACAAGAATATCAGTTCTACCGAATAATATGCAAGTTTTGCAAGCACGGGTCACTAAAGACCGCTGGAAATTTGCTAGTTCTACAAGTTCTTCATGAGCACTGGTCAAACAAAGGATTTACGATGCAACCAAAATAAAAGCAACAATAATTCTTTTATTATGATTATTAATAATTTCAATGGAGTTTTAAAAAAAATATCATGAGAAAATTAAAATATTTTTTAAAAGTAAAATAAAATGTTGCTAACCAAGATTTTTATCCTAAAAATAAATCATCTTATGTGAGGAAAAAAAAGAACGTGAATCTACTTGATCGGTTACAATTTAGTTAATAAAGGATATTTACGTACATAAAATTTTACTAGTTGAAATTAATTTAACTAAAACGGTATGGTTTAATCTCTTAAAGTGAGACGTGTTAACAATAGATTTTGGGCCACATAAGTATGTGGTCCGACCATATCATAGCCGGAGCGATTTTAGATGAAGGAAAAAGGTTTTTCACGCAAATCAAAAAAGAAGAGAGATATTAAATTTTTTCCAGAGTTGCCCTTAATTACACTTCCAATTGTTCCTAATTTTTAATGTCTAGTCCTGCGCAGTACATTTTGGCCGAAATGGCCGAAATTTCGCCGGAATTTCGGATTTCGGGGTAAAAACTGAAACGAAATCCGGTAAACCGGTACGGCCGATTTGTTTTTATTTTTATTTTATTTTATTTTTTGAAAAATGAAAAAAAAAATATCCTTGTTTTAGGGTTTTGAATTGTTACTCATATTTTTTATGATATTTTATAATTATATACGGATATGATAATATCTATAATTAATCTAATGATCTCGATTAGAATTGTAATATTCTTGTTTAATTAGTATTTTAGACGATGAACTTTGAAGTTGTCTTGTTTCTTTTGTGTTTCCAGTTTGAACTTTGTATGAAATCTATGGATCTATATATTTTAGATGATTACTAGTTTTTCTTTCTAAACTTTGTGAAAAACGTTTGTTATAACGTGTTAAAATACATTTATAGTTATAAAATGTGAACTAGTATTTTTTTATAAAATTATAGGTATAAAATATATGGACCGAAATTTCCCCGGTATACCGGCATACTAATGTATCGCTCTCGACCGATACGAACCAAAATCCGGTATGATACAACCTTGGTCTAGTCTTTAATATATAGAAATATTTAGAGCAGTCTATGTCATTTAGTGAGTTAAGCCTATATTGTTTTCTAAATTAGTGTATGATATTGAGGGAAGGATAAAAAGTTATGTAAAAATTTCCTGGTTTGCAACACTCGGCATTGAAATCTATCTTACATGCACCTGGTGAAGGTTTTACACCTTTGAGCTTTCCACTAGGTTTACATGTTTGAGCTTCCACTCCCAAAGAAATCAAAATCGATGTAAGGAGAACTAGTACTAAAACTATATTGAAAGATAGAAATGAATTCATATTCTCTCTTTTCATCCTTACTTGATTATTTGATGTGTATAAAAATTTGAAAGGTTATGGGGCTATTCATAGATGTGGATGGTCTAGTTAATGGTTGAGATAATTTTTGAATATGGTTGATGGTTTAATGTAGGTTGGTTGTATGATAATGTGGATTGGTTGCCATTAAATTTTATTGGAGGACTTGGAAAATAGTTAGCATTTATAAACCAATTCAGACCGCAGCCCCAAGTCAACCAAGTCTTTGTCTGTGGTAAGTTTATTGAAGATTTCAGGAATAAAAAACTTCACCTTTTTCTCACTACTAGATATATATGAAGTATCCTCATTACCTAATTTTTGTACATAACTGGATTTATCACCGCCAACCTGCTCTTATGGAAATTTGTAAAGAATGTCAGATCAAAACACTAAATTGAAAATATAATTTAAAAGGTTTCATAGCCTAAGTACAACTAGAGCCTCTACATAACCATCTCGTTTCCTTCTCTTGCACCATATTCCAAAGACCAAAGAGGCTTGCAAAGTGAAAATCTACTATGTCGTCGCGGAGGTGGATGGTGCTGGTGAGGTGGCGGAGGTGGTGCCGGTGAATGAGGTGGGCTGGTGGAGTTGGCGTGGTAAAAAGTTAAAAACATGAAGGGAAAGATAATCTATACTCTAGAGTTAAAAGGGATATAGAGAGAACTTAAACTTGACAGGGGTATTTTAATCTTATCAGGTACCAACTACCAAGGATTACACCAAACACCACCACTGTCCTTTATATTGTAGATGTTTTATTTCATTACAAAAAGCCATATGTATTCTCACAAATTACCGTTATAAGGTTAGAGTTTATACACATGTTTTATACACATGCAACCGGTTGCTTGAAAGTACCAATGTATTATAGCACTTGCTCGTCGGAAACGAAAACTGAAGTAGCAAAAATTTCCAAAATATCTACATTGCTATACCAAAAATTAATTCTATTTTTAAGAGAATCATCTGAAAAGTTATAAAATGAAAAACAAAAAAACATAGTTTTAGTTCAACTTCCAAATAGGATGATTATACTTGTTCTAATTAATCTGAAAAACTTCGAAAACCCTTCTTAAACCCCCAATATCTCCTTCATTCGCACACAGTCTACCAAAGAAAGAAAAAACAAACTGGAACACATATCATTCGTTTGCTCATTCAAACCCTCTTCTCTCTCAGTTCTAGAACAATGCAAAACACTAGACCAATTGAAACAAAACCAAGCTCAAATGATGTTAACTAGTTTGACCCAGATGGGTCTGCTTCTAGTCGTTTGATCGCCTTTTGCACGATATCCTATTCAGGTAACCTTAATTATTGTCACTTAATATCGAGTAAAAACATATAGCACCCCAGCTAAGGTCCAGAAACTGAACCTGGAACCTAGAACCGGAGGTTAAAAGCTAATGGCAAAATTGTAATTCTGCAAATAAAAAGAATTACTACATCAATTTTGTTGCTGACTAGTAAAATTAGATACTGAATCTACCCTAAATCAACTATCAAGATTAAACATATGTAATGCCAAATAAAGAGATCGCAGAATGTAAACTAATGACTGTACAACCAAATCTCGTACCTTTACTCCAATTATAAAAACCAATTTCTCTTGTATCGCTGTTGTAATACAGTTTCACTGGCTTCAGGTTCAAAACTTGTTCCCACCCTTGGAATAGGAATCACGGAGGGTTACAGTTCTATTAAAGACAAGTTTGTCTTCAGTAGAATCTATATCCACTGCAAAATACCCTGAGAAAATAATAAAAACAGCAAAACTCAGAGAACAATACCCATCAAATCATGCAGATAACGTGGCCAAAAGCTATTTCCGAATAAGTACCAAATTATGAACTAAATTTGCATTTCCGATAAGCAAATACAATGGATAGTTCATTTTCATTTACCACACTGACAAATTCAGAGAAAGAAAAATAGAACTGAAAATTTTATTATTAGATCATTAAGGGATTTTGTTAGCTTCATATGCCGAGAGAAAAATTGGATCTAACCAGAAAACCAATTATTTTGAAAACAAAATCATGCCTCAGAGGAAAACCATCTAGTTGGACCTGTCTTTTGATCTAAGCAATCGAACATTGAGATTAAGAGGAAGAGTAATTTAGTATTCGCTGGTTTCCATTCATCTAGGATGTCGAGAGACAGATCAACTTATGATATCTGGACAGGCTTATGATATCTGTACTAATGCGGAGCTCAGGAGATGCTATAGACCATATATTCCACCAAGTAATCCTAAGAATAAATATATGAAACAACCATTGCAAATCGAGATTTCCCAACTCCACATTGACATTTCTTCTTCTTTAAGAGTGGCATAAAGTTGACTATACTTGAAAAAACATTTAAGTGTAGTCGGTCACCTAAAAGAAATGCAGCCCTATTTGTGTCAGATGAGAAGATACGAGCGCAATCAGGATCTTGAAACACTGAACTCATATATTTGTGTCAATTTCCTTTCTTGCATGGTCAGGGAATGAAAATTACTCCCACCTTTGCTCAAATGGTCTGGCAATTGAGAAATGGACCATTCACACCCCCTATAACTGATGTGCTATGGAAAGGAGGTCTCACCATCATAAACAGATGGCATCTCCTTAATATGCCTTGGGAAAACTCGACCACACTATGCTTCACAATGAATATGCAAGATGAGATTGGATATATTTCCCTCAATGCATCTAAAGTTAACTGGGTCCACTCCCAACATTCAAAATCAAATATCTCGAGGAGATACAACAATGCTAGGTGAAAGAAAAGCAAGGGAGCTCTTGTATATGATTTGCAATTAGCTGGCACATTTTGCTGGCAAGGAATGATTAGGCTTTCAAACCTAGAGAAATAACATCTTACAGAGGTAGTAGCAAACGTATAGGGGCCTTATTACGATGAGAATATCACTTATAGGAGCTAGCGGTCAACAAATAATTCACACTTCAACTCTCTTTGTTGCTGGACCTCGGCAACGGCCATGGCAACAAATTGTATACTTTTCAAAAACAAATCTGATTGCAGGTTGTGATAAATTTTTGACTAGTTTAGATAAAATTGGAAAACATGATATAAGTGGATTATAGAATTTACCAAGCCTTTCAAACTGAAACTTATCCCCGACTGCTGCATCCCGTAAAGAGGACACAGCAAATGCTTCTGGTATCACCTCTTTGGATTCCGAGTTAAGATCCGTGAGAAATTCTTCAAGTTCAGCCGGATTCTAAAATGAATAAAAAGAAAAATGATGGTTAGTGGTTATCCAAAGATTACAAATTTATGAGATCCGTGATCAGAGTTAACATGACTCTGGAATAGAAAAGAGAAAATTACACTGTTACCAACCTCAGAAAGGAATAGTTTATCAAACAACCTAACCTCCACCCTCAGAGGATCAACTCCTGGAGAAGGCTGAGCAACCCAATGAAGAACACCCTACATATCCAATTCAACAAATTCCGTAAACTACCTCCTCAAAATACAAATATAAATGTTCATTAAAATGATAGTCCTTCAAAGCTTTTGCAAACCTTTGGTTTTGTGTTCTTGGAAAGATCATACTCTGCCCGGATCTCCAAAATCGTCTCGCCATCATCACTATAGATTGCTTCTGTGCATTTTATAGGGAAAGCATATCTGTATTCATAGTCCATATCAAAAGTCAGCAGCTATCAGTTGCAAGCAATTGGAAATAAGTGAAATCAGCCAAGCACCTTAGTAGGACCGATTTTCCAGGAGCAAGTCCATAGTAGTCTTTTGAATCCTTTGTTCGGAAATCAGACCGTTCAATGTACACAACATTTGTAAAAGGAACCTGGTCTTCACAAAGAAGTAACAGAACACGATAAAATCAGGCATGGATGAAACCATAATAATATGAAACTACTCAAACAGATATCTGACTTGGAATCTTCTCATTTTTCCACGAATTAATAAAATACATAAATACAATACGAAAACATGCGCCTATCTGAGTGTCGTTAGCAAGAATCCAATACTTCCATTACTATGTTTCGACCAATACCTTACCTCTTAAGCAGTTAGGCAATTGAACTAAAACTCAGTGGACTAGATTTGAGCTTATAAGTTAAACTAAAATTGAAAATACATAAACTGAACTATGTGCAGACAAGTTGCCCGATGCAGAACGATAAGTCAACTTAAGCATGTGGGGTGCCTACAAAGATCATCCAGACGAAGAATGGTGTGGTTTGAGCTCGAAACATTAGGCAAAATGGCTCATGCCGTAATAGTACGGGTCATTAGTATAGCTTGAATCTTTTCTTACCACCATTTAACCTTCTATCATATTACTTATGATTTGTTCTCATTAACATAAATTACAGTTTGTCGTCACGCCACCTAATTTCATCAATACTATTTTTACCACAGTTTCCTATCAGGCAAAAATAGGATTGCATATCCGAAGCTAAACATGAATCTTAACATATGAACATGTTTGGCTACAGAACATAGAGCACGACTATAGAGCACTAATTCAAATTATGTAAAATTGGCAACAGCAATAACACTAAAAATATACAATTAGGTGTATGCTTTTGTGGAGTAATTGAACTAAAACACTAAATAATGCAGTATTGTGTTTGGCAAAAAAAAAATCACAAACCAAAATCAAATTGTTGGCAATGCTAGTTAATTTCTGTTAAGTTATTCTATTCATGAGTAAATATAAATGATATGAGGATACAAGTACAACCACTTCTCAGTGGAGAGATGAGTACATGCCTTGTAAAAAGCAGATGCATCATCTGTTTGCGCATCAGGCCACTTCTTAGCATCAAGATTCAATACCGTTTTGTCATCTAGATTTGTAATAACAACCTGCAAACGTTGATTGAGTCAATTAAATGATGACGCAATGTTTATGGATTCAAAATTCCAGAAATCCTCAATAATCAAATAATACCTTCAGAGGATGCAGCACAACCATTTGTCGGACTGCTGTTTTGTTTAAGTCTTCTCTTATGTGGTATTCAAGGCGGTCCAAGCGTATTGTGCTATTATCACTGAAAAAAGAAGTAAACCCACATAGATTGTAAAAGTTACAGAAAGAATTTGGTGAAATGCAGATGCACATGCACTCACTAATATGGATATACACACACATAGAAAGTGGAATAACTAATTGCATGTGCATCTGATGTGTCAGACACTAACATATCATTGTCAATTTACCCATAGACACTAACATGTCGATATACCCACATGCATTTGAGTGCATAGCTTTCTTTAAGAACACATTAGAATGAATAACCCAACCTTCTAGTGATTCCGACTCCTCTGATAAAAGTATTGATTGCAGTTGCAGACACTCCTCGTCGCCGTAAACCAGCTAGTGTCATTAGACGAGGATCATCCCACCCGTCAACCCACTTTTCAGTCACAAGCTTGTTCAACTACACAGCAAAAAGAATAAATGTGGTGCCGATCATGAAATGCTTAAAGATAAACTTGAGTTCTCCAGAGAGATTGGCACACCTTACGCTTAGACATCACCGTGTTAGTGATGTTCAACCGTGAATATTCCCAAACATAGGGCTGGTATAGGCTTAATGCATCCAACAACCAGTAGTATGACGCACGGCGAGTCTCAAATTCAAGTGTGCACAGCTGCAACATGAAAACACATGTAAATGGCCATGTTCAACAAACTTTTCGTCTAGTCATCAAGGGAGAGTATATAAAAGCTCATAAAGAAAGTTTGACGGATATAGCAACGAAAATACAGGTATATGCAATATAAATTAATAACAAGATGAATAATAAATTTTTCTGGTATGGGTATGTAACATATGGATAATTTCTATTTAATGTACTCCCTCCGTCCCTAGATAAAGGCGGAGAAGTGAAATTCTCTTAGAATAAGAAAGTTTTTTGTTTTCATAAATATGCATTCTCTTTCCAGTTTTATCCATTATCATATTTCCAATGTTAGAAACATCAACTTAATTGTGATGATACCTATGCATCATAAATAAGGGTAATATGTGGAAAACCCCATTTTGATATTAGAGTTCCGCCTATCTAATGGGACTACTAAAATCTAAAACTCCGCCTTTATATGTGGTACGGAGGGAGTAATATTTTGGTCATCCAGAGTGTTTCCAAAATCTAATTTCAGCACACTTTCTCTAGCTGTTTTATGCTACTAAAGAGTGTATATTGTTCAAGCCTTTCACAACAGTACTGCCATGAGGCTAAGAAAAGAGATCAACACTTGGGATGCCTTTCCAAACATTAGGCGGAAATAATAATTTGGAATGAACTCGGGGTGCTTAGATATCAAAATTGATGCTTTTGAGGAACTACGTAGTTTCCACCCACTGTAAACTGAACAACTCATTGCCAAAATGAAGAATACAGTATGTTCAAAAGGAACAGGAAGATACAAGCAAACCAGATGTACCAGTAACGACTAAGAGCAATTCCAGTGGGCATTGGCATTTTAGCCAATATGCCAAGCCACGTGGCTTGGCAAACTCAATTCTCCACAGTGGGAGAATTGGCAAATCAACCAAGTGGACCCATTTTTTGTACAAAAAAATATTTCTTTTAATTAGTGGGTTCGCTTTTTAGATAAACAAATATTTTTTTAGTTTAGTGGGACCTATTTTTTTTTAAATCAGTTTATATATTAAAATATATTACAATAACTGATTTAACTAAATGTTTAAAGGAAAAACAAAAAAAAAAACTGATTTTCCTCGGCCTAGGGAGAGCCGGTCGGCTCAAATAAGCCGATCGGTTTAACCTAGGACGCGATGGGCAAACTCCTACAAATACCCATTTGCCAAGTTTTTTATGTTTGCCCATCCCACTGTGGGGGGTAATTGGCAAATTAGCCATATACCCACCCCACTGCCTTTGCTCTAATCATTCAAATTTATCATAGATAACTAGAAGAAAAAGAAAAGGCTAAATGAACTATGAAGAAGCATACCGAATGAGTGATATTTTCAAGAGAATCCACAATGCAGTGAGCATAGTCATAACTGGGATATATGCACCACTTGTCTCCGGCATGTGGGTGAGGAGTGAACTAGACAGGATACAGAGAATCTGAATTATGAGCAATACCAGAAGATTCACACAACAAAAAGATAGAGGTGGATCACTTACCTTTATACGATAAGCAATCAGATCATACATATTAAAGTTATCACTCTGCATGTCTTGCTTCATTCTAAGTGTCGCTTTGTTTTCTTCAATCAAACCCATTCTCATGTCATTGAACAGCTTTAGCGATTCTTCAATTGGCCTATCCCGCCACGGACTGTTCCTTTTGTTTTCCCTAGACACTTTTATTTCTTCTGCACTCTAGCCACAGAAAGAAAAGATAGTCATTAACAGCCTCAGACACTTGTCAATCAGATAAAGTACAACAGTGAAGATCAGAGAATAAAATCCAAAATAGAAAAAAAAACACCATGGTGTCTCTCCACTTGCAGTTCAAGGAGAAAACATGCCAGAAGTCTTTAGGTATTAACTGTATGGAATCTTGAATAATATTGAATTGCTAGTTAATCTTAATAACAAAATGAAGATGTCAGCAGAAAATAATAAGACACCAACCTGGTGATCAACATAAGCATGACCCCTCTTGATCAGCTCTACGGCCAAATCGTACAGTACTTGAAAATAGTCACTGGTGTATGTGATCTGCCCAAATAAACTAAAATTAGCTGTTTCCCACAGAGTACTAAATACCGAATGATTGCTGTTGATCATAAGTTTCAAAATAATCAACCATAAGTTTCAGACTCACACTCACGAACAATAAGACACGGTTGATCAAGTAACATAGTGCCGGAAAGTTAGTGAAGGCATAAGGTCAGTTATCTATCAGTATCTCGAGGAAAAAAAGGGAGAGATAGAGAGAGAGAGGCATACCTTGAAAGGTTCCCACCCCATCCATTGCACAATTTCTTCAATATGATCAATATATTCTTTCTTTTCAGCATCAGGGTTTGTATCATCATACCTATCAGCATGATTATTTAGACCAAAGTAAAAAAGTGATGCAGTTCGAAAATAAGATATGTTTTTTGTATGGATATAATAATAATGTATTAATGTCTCAATTAATATGCATTTATACAGTCAATTGTTAAGTGCCTGCAGTTAAAGATACAAGTTACTGCATTAGCCAGACCCACCAGATATTGTTGTAGTGTTGAACTAGTAAAGAAAATTTTCTTTTACTAAATGACATGGAAGAATATGTGCGTTAACTACCTTCAGAATATTCTTAGGTACTTCTATAACTGTTCTGATCTGCCTAAATGCTAAAAGCACTTTGGCCTCGAGAATTTCCTAGCACTGATATTATACAAACACCAGCCAAGCAAGTCTACATATTACAAGAAAAAGGAGGGACACCAAACCATTCATGAACTTAAAGGGGCCCACGGGTGTGTAGCATGTGGTCAACAAACACCACATACAAAATAAAACAAATTGTGAACTCTCTTTAAAGCTAAAAGGTACATTTTTAGAATTTTTTCTGATCACTTTTTAGTTTTAGATGCATTAATTGGAGTAAAGTGGTCGTATCTCGAGCAAGAAAACGGGTAAAGATTGTACAGCCAACACCAAGTGCGGAGCAAGAAACTGCACAAGGGACTAAAAGCAAGTTCAACGAGGTACAACCATGGGACATAATAAAATCCTCTGGGACAAGCATCACACTAGGTGCTTGACTCGTCCCTTAAAATCTTTCCTAAGGTCATTATGCCAAGATATTATCGATGCTTTCCGCACTCCTTATTCGCAATAGCTTTCTGGCACCATCTAATTCGCAGAATTTTCGAATAGAAATTTAGTAGAGGACTGCGGAGTAACAGACAAGATTCAAACAAAAGAAGTTTATGATTTTGTCCTAGCTGTGAGAAACACTTTCTGTCTTTACTTGAGTGGCTTACTTCAAATTGATATAAAAAGGAAGTTTAGCGAAGAAATAGCAAGTACAATGGAAAGGAAATCAAGAATGCTTACCTGAGGTAGCAACACCCACCTCTCTCTTTTGCTAGACCAAAACTAACGAACATAGCCTGTATTATGCAGCAATATTAAAGCTTCAACATAACAATTTGGATTTTGCTTCTTCTAAAGGAAAACACATTTACCTTAGCGTGACCAATATGTAGGTACCCATTTGGTTCAGGAGGGAAGCGGGTGAAGACTCTACTGCCGGTCGCTTCCATATGCTTTTTAAGAATCTCCTTTGTATTGCAGACTCTTAATACAGGGCGATCGCTAAAGAATATTTCTGTATGCACCTGTTGTCAAGTACGAATGCATGGTAAGGCATACTCAAATACCACCAAGTGTAATTATAGCTGCAAAAAATAAACCTCACGCAGTTTTCCATAGAAAGTGTAATACTTTGCTGTAAGCAATTATTAGCTTAATCTTTATAATGATCAAATGCATTCTGAAGCATAAAAAGTAGGGAGAATATATGAAGGGGATGGTAGATTACAACACCACAGTGTTCCGTGGAAAATAGATGCAACTCTTCTGGTAACCATTAATTCATTTATACCAAAAATAATTATTTTGGGGTTCATCAAATGGAACCCTACCGAAGTCTTCTCCAGCAGATACAGAAAGCACTAACGAAGAGCTTAGAAAGCAGAAAGGTGCCATAGACAGACTCAATAATATGAGACTTGAACTGCTATAGGTGTTTTTTGAGAAGCCGCTCAACAGACCAAACAACAACACTAAACATATGATTGTAGGAAAAGATAGCATAATATGTACATATTACAGGCTTATACACTAAAAAAAATGTAAATTAGTCTTTTGGAACATAAGCTCAGTGGAAGGCAATAAAATAAGCTGGACAGAAATCATAGCATCAAATACCTTTATATTTTCCTCTGGCCCAGGGAATATAGTAAAGGGGTTGAGTTCTTCTTCAGTCGGTGTATGCACAGTTACCACTTTTACATCTTCTTTAGAAAGTTTTTCCTTTTTCTTCTTCACGGGTTTTTCATTATCTGCAGCAGTCCTCTCACCCAGCAATCCATATAGTCTCTTATCAATTACTTGCTGTTAAGATCAGCAGTAAACAAAATAGCTTAGACTAAAAAAATAAATAACAAGCAAATCACACCAACTAGACAACACTACAAACTATCTGCTTGAGATAATCACCTTCACAATCTCTGGATTAGCCCATGGGTGCGTAGCTCGAATTCGCCCAAATAGTTCACCAACTACAGAATCAAGCATATTTTTAAAGTTAGCATCTATGAAGATTGTGATGAACTTAAGATGGTCTAAGTTGATGGACAATCTAGATGAGATAATTTCTAAGCTTGAAGAACATAATTAATTAAAGGTTTCAATGATATATGAATCCCGCAAGTAGTCTTTCCAAAAACACGACATGACAAAGAAAATAAAAAGTTAAATAGTGGAAGACTGGATGAGTTCAAACTTTAAAGACACAAGTCACTGACCATTTGTCCGGTAGCGCATCTCCAAGATGGTATCCCTTTTCTCTTCAAAAACCATGGAAACAGCATGTTCAATTTCCTCCAACGAAACTTCTACTCCTACACCACAAGCCTCTTCAAACTCATTCAGCTGAAGATTCTCGGAACCAAGGCGTCCAAGAAATGTATGAGCTGCCTCTAACTGAGCAGGGGACTTAATCTATGCAATAATAAAGTTTCTTGAGAGTCCAGAATTACACCAAAAATATATTGAATAAGAAATTTCATATTAACTATGTACCTTCAGTGATACTATGAATTGAAGCAGAGTAGGCCGATGTACAAGTGCATTAGCAGGGAATTTGGTAGCAACCTGTCTCACACCAAAATGGGAAAGTCAGATAATCAATATCAGGTAAATTAATAAAAACCCTCAGCTAGGGTTTAACTAAGAAGTAAAATTCTCGTAGATATACTTACTGTGTACAAAAGATTTCCAATGGCTTTGCTACATCCATCAGTCACTGCTGCCTCTTCGATAATCGCTTTTAGGTTGGTAGTAACCTTGTTATTAGCAACAGTGTTGTTTGCAGTTTTTGAATCCAATCCTATTCTTAAAAACAGATCTATAATTTCCTCGCGGTTATCATCTTTGACCATATTGTATGTAAAGTCTAGTTATCAGTAATGACGGTGATACTGAAGATTATCAGATTTTCAGAGAGAAAACAGATGTAAATAGAGAGAAAAGTGATAGAAAAAAGGGGAGAAAAGTGATGGAAAGATGATCGGTTAACGTTTAATAATCAACCAACAACGAACTGATAAGAACTGGGATTTGCATGGGAGAAAGGGGAGAGAAAATTTCAGAGAGGAAAAGAGTGAAAACGGAGACCTAACTCAAGAGAAAATTGGGGGAAAAAAGAGGAAGAAGACCTAACTCGGGATTTGTGATAAAAACGATATTTGTGGGTATCCCACTCAGCGGCTGAATTGGCAGCTGATTAAGCATAACATAAGGGATCCGGTCCTTGGTTTTATATAATTGCATCATAATTAATACTCGCACGATTTGTATATTTATGTCCAATAAGAACTCTCAATTGAAAAATACTTTTATATATCAGGGATATTTAAAAAAAAATATTATGAAGTAATTTAAAGAACCCTTTATCTAAATAATTTTGAAGAATATTTTTCCAAAACAATCGGTATAGCCAATATTTTTTTATAATGTCGATTGTTTCACAGTCGCCATTGGTCACATTTTTACGAACATGCCACTCATCAGTCGGCATTGTGAGTATTGACCACGAAAATGTCGACAGACCAACTTCAATATAGAGATAAGATTCAATATTGGCCAACACTGTCGGCATTGCGTTCATAACCAAAGCAATGTCGACTGCAAAAGTCGGCATTGCATTCATACTTCGAGCAATACCGACTTCTGCAGTCAATATTGTATTCAACAATCGAGCAATGTCAAATGTTTATCTGTAACTTGATGCAGATGAGCAGGTTATAGCCTATTTGGAGGCTAAAGACCCGAGTGTCGTAATTTAGCTCAAGAGGGGTCCATTTTGATTGGAAACGGGCCAACGATCAAGACATGACACGATTTCGTCTCATGGTCTTCAGATTTTAGCCAAATTACATCGCTTAGGGCTTCAAACAGGCGTTTTTACTATTTTAGGAAAAATTTGTTTTGTTGATAACTTCTTCGCTAGGAGTCTGTTTGGGTCGCCGGTTGCGGCAAATAGTTTTGTTTTATGAGTATTTTCATTATTTTTGGTCGATCAAAATTTGCCAAAAATAGCAAATTAGGGTTTGAGTCGGTTTAGGGGTTTTTTCATCCTTTCTTGACTAGCAAGTTAGGGTTTTTCCCCAAGTCTATAAAAGAGTCCTCCATATATTGTCTTAAGCAGTTGAATTTGATTAATAAGAATTAATTTCTTAAACTTGTTCAAGTTTAATCGATTATTATTTAAAGTCAGGAAACCGAAGTCTAAGTAATTATCGTTGTTCATAGTCGATATTCCTATGAATATTTGAAGTCTAAACAAAACCTCTCTTTTCTTTCAGATGTGGAAGTATCCGCTTTAGGTCAACATATATGTATGTCTGCTCACAAAGCACGAAGAGTAATCGATCAGATTCGTGGGCGTTCCTACGAGGAAACACTTATGATACTAGAACTCATGCCTTATCGAGCATGTTATCTTATTTTTAAATTGGTTTATTCAGCAGCAGCAAATGCTAGTCACAATATGGGTTTCAAGGAAACAGATTTAATCATTAGTCAAGCCGAAGTCAACGAGGGTACTATTGTGAAAAAGTTAAAGCCTCGAGCTCGAGGACGTAGTTATCCGATCAAAAGACCCACCTGTCATATAACTATTGTATTGAAAGATATATCTAAAGATCAAGACTATTTCATATGGTTAAGAAAAACGGGATATGTATATATACATAAATATACGGATGTTAGAGAGAGGTATCTATGTATGGTAGAGCACGAAAGACTAAAATGGGCTAATGAAGAAAGCGAGGGTGTATGGGACAAAAAATAAATCCACTTGGTTTTAGACTGCTAATCTTTTAAGAAGGCGAAAGAAAGCAAACTGCCTTCGACTATTCAAATAGGCGTCCAAAGTAAAGCATTCTTTTTTCAGCTTAAGTAGTCTCTTTCTACACTGGACAACCGACTATAATGGGACAGATCCCTACCTATTTTTTAAGTCACGCTTTAAATAACGATATGGTAATTTCGCACCTAGTCAACTATATAGAAAAGCAAGCTGGAGGAGGAAACGACCACCAAACAGCTGTGTTCGAGTTGGCTCCAAACTTAGATAGAGTATCAGCACAACCATTGCCTTCTCTGTAAACATGAGAAAAGACGAACTGTATGGACGAAATGAATCTTATACAGTTATTCCATCGAACTCTCAAGTGCCATGGGGGTATAACAGACCCCTTCAACGCATTAATATTTTATTTATTATTTGTTGCATCAGTTGGTATCAGAGCAAGGTTGATTCTAGGGTTGATAAGATGCCACCAAGAGTAGCAATCGGTCAGGGTCGAGGTCGAGGAGGAGGTCCAGAAGGTTTCATTGCATGGAGATCTAGAGAAGAATTCATTGAAGACGTCCAAGGTTTGTTGGGTCGGTATAACCTTCGGAAGGAAGAAGAAGATGATAACGCTAACCCTTCTGTTATAGGGAATCGTGAAGGTAGAATAAATCAACGAGAGGATTCTGATCGCTGTAAGGCAAGAATAAAAGTAGAGATCCCAAAATTTTATGGTGGTTTGGAACCGAAAAAGTTTCTATCATGGGTGAATACGGTTGAGGAAGTATTGGAATTAAAAGAAGTACCAGATAACAAACGAGTTTCGTTGGTAGCGACTATGTTTCGTGGGAGGGCTAATTCGTGGTGGAAACAACACAAGCTGCTATGCAGTCGTAAAGGAAAACAAAAGTTAGTATCATGGGAGAAGTTGAAGAAACACATGAGAACAGAGTTTTTGTCACATAACTACATTGGATTGATGTACCAGCAGCTGCAAAACCTACGCAGGGGAGTATGTTCTACAGACGATTACACCAAGGAGTTTTACCGACTACTTTCTTTTAACGACTTGTCAGAGTCAGATGAGCAAAAAGTCGCTCGCTATATAGGTGGTCACCCTCAACAATATCAGGATGCACTCAACATGTTTGATTGCTGCTCTATTTCGGATGCACATCATAGAGCAAGGCATAGAGAAACAAGTAGGGCGTAGAAGCTTAAATTGGGGTATCAATGTGGCAGCATCTCCAGGAAGTAACCGTAGTACTTCAACACCTAATACTGCTAGTAAACTTAATTCTTCGTCAACACCAAATAAAACCCCAGTTACCACTTTTGGAGGTAGGTGTAATAAGTGCGGAGAATCTGAGCACAAAGCCAGTGACTGTCAACAAGCAGAACGAGCGAACAAGGTATTTTTCACTGAAAACGAGCGTGAAGAAGATGGCTGGGTAACTGATTATAAAGAGGATCATGAGGATGATTCCGAACCTGACGATGAAGTAGTTGCTGGAGATAAAGGAGCGAACTTTATAGTAAGAATAAGTTGTCTCACTCCACGTAAAAATGAGGGCGACAGCTGGTTGCGCAACAATATATTTTATTCGACATGTACGATCGAAGGAAAAGTTTGTCGTCTAGTTATTGATCCTGGAAGTTGCGAGAATATTGTTGATGAAGAGGTCGTGAAACGATTCAAGCTGGAAACCAAGGCACATCCACATCCATACAAGCTTTCTTGGCTTAAAAATGGGAATGAGGTAAAAGTAAACAAACGTTGCTTGATTTCTTTTTCAATTGGTAACAAATATAAAGATAAAATATGGTGTGACGTTACAAGTATGGACGCTTGTCACTTGTTGTTGGGTCGTCCATGGGAGTTTGACAGGAAAATTAGTCATGACGAGTATAAGAATACCTACAGTTTTTATGGAACGACGTACATATAGTACTTGTACCCAGTAAAGAGATTGCACCTACACCATATACTGGAGAATCTACCAATCTCTTATCGTTTATGCAGTTTGAAGATGAGGTAGAAGATGCAGGTGAATTGTATGTGTTGATTGGCAAAGAAGAACAACAAGATGAAATTAGTATTCCCATTGCAGCTCAACCTTTGATTAAGGAATTTATGGATGTTTTTTCTAACGAGTTGTCAGACGAGCTACCAACTCTCCAGGGTATACAACATCGTATTGATCTCGTTCCTGGATCAAGCTTTCCAAATAAAGCGCATTACATAATGAGTCCTAAGGAGCATGAAGAACTTCGTCGTCAAGTGGAAGATTTGCTACAAAAAAGATTGATCCGACAGAGTCTAAGTCCTTGTGCAGTACCAGCCTTGCTGATTCCAAAGAAAGATGGAACGTGGAGAATGTGTGTTGACAGTCGGGACATCAACAAAATCATAGTCAAATAACGTTTTCCAATTCCCATATTGGATGCCTTGTTAGAACAGTTGTGTGGAGCAAAGGTGTTTAACAAACTCGACTTGAAGAGTGGAACCATCAAATCAGAATTCGTGAAGGTGATGAGTGGAAGACTGCTTTCAAAACTCGAGAAGGGTTATATGAGTAGTTGGTTATGCCATTCGGGTTGACCAATGCGCCAAGTACATTCATGCGATCATAAATCAAGTACTCAGACCCTTTATAAGTACTTTTGTGGTTGTTTATTTCGACGATATTCTTCTTTATAGTGTTAACATGGACTTGCATGTTCAACATCTTCGAGAAGTGCTCTCAATTCTATGCATGGAGAAATTATTTGCGGCCATCAAAAAGTGTTATTCATGACAGATCGAGTTCTATTTATCGTTTATATCGTCACCAAGGATGGAATCAAGATAGATGAGTCCAAGGTTGAAGCTGTGAGAAATTGGACTACACCTACTACATTACACGAGGTAAGGAGTTTTCATGGTTTCGCTTCTTTTTACCGGCGCTTTATTACCCACTTTAGAACCATTATGGCACCCATTATTGAATGCATGAAAGGAGGAAATTTTTCATGGTCTGAGGAAGATGAAACCTTTGAAGCTGTCAAGACAAAGCTGATAATTGCACCACTATTGGTGTTACCTGATTTCAGCAAGCCGTTTGAACTACATTGTAATGCATCGAAGGTGGGAATTGGAGTTGTTTTGAGTCAGGAAGGACGACCTATAGCGTATTTCAGTGAGAAGTTGAATGGTGTTAATATCAACTATAATACTAATGATGTGGAGTTTTATGCTATAGTTTAAGCCTTGAAGCATTGGCGTCACTATCTAATTCATAACGAGTTCATTATGTTTTCTGATCATGATTCTTTGAAGCATATCAACAGTCAAGAAAAGCTTTCTTCTAGACATGGTAAGTGGGATAGTTATTTGCAAGAGTTCACTTTTGTGCTAAAACACAAAGCTGGGTCGCAAAATCAAGTTGTTGATGCCTTAAGCCGAAGAAGTATGATACTCAACACCATCCGAACTGAGGTAATAGATTTTGATTCATATTCTGACCATATTCTAACCGATCCGAAATTTGCGGAGATTGTGGATGACATCAGTTCAGGCAAACAAAGTGATTACCTTATGCATGAAGGATTTCTCTTCAAAGGTAACCAATTGTGTATTCCTGATTCTAGTCTTCGATTGAAGACTATTAAGGAGTTACATGACGAGGGGCACATGGGAAGGGATAAAAATTTCTATTTTGTTTCGAAGTCATATTACTGGCAACAATGAGGCATGAAGTTGCTAAATTCGTGGATATATGTCGAATCTGTCAAGTTTCAAAAGGAAAAGCAACTAATGCAGGGTTGTACATGCCATTGAAAGTTCCAAGTCAACTCTTGACAAATTTGAGCATGGATTTTGTATTAGGTTTACCTCGAAATCTAAGGGGACATGATTCAGTATTTGTAGTTGTTGATCGTTTTTCAAAAATGTCCCATTTTATCGCTTGCAAGAAGACTACTAATGCACTGAAGGTAGTTGAATTGTTCTTCCGTGAAGTATATCGTCTACATAGATTGCCATGTTCAATTGTTAGTGATCGAGACACAAGATTTCTTAGTTATTTCTGGAAAACCTTGTGGAAATTAGCTAATACAAGGCTTAACTTCAGTAGTGCGTATCATCCTCAAAGTGATGGCCAAACAGAAGTTGTGAATCGTTCGTCGGGTGATATACTACGGTGTATGGTTGGAGACAATCCGAAAAGTTGGGATAAGAAACTTTGCCAAGCTGAATTTGCATTTAATCGTTCAGTAAACCGTAGTCTGGGTATAAGTCCGTTCGAGGTTGTTTGTGGCTACAATCCACGAGCACCAGTAGATTCAGCATATGTTCCTATTTTGAAGAGAATTGAAGTTCGTGCCAAAGAACATATCCAACAGTTGCAACAGGTTCACAAGTTGGCTGAAGAACAATTGCTTCGAGATAATGAGAGGTATAAGGAGGCGGTAGATAAGAAAAGCAGAGTTGTGGATTTTGCATTAGGAGATTTTGTGTGGGAAATATTGACAAAGGATCGTTTTCCAGTTGGCGAGTATAACAAACTGAAGGAGCGCAAGATTGGTCCCTTGGAAATTATCGCGAAGATTAATCCTAATACCTACAAGTTAAAGCTTCCAAGTCACATCTGGACTTCTGATGCTTTTAATGTCACACTTGGTGTCATATAATGGTGATAATTCTGATGATGACCAAGAAAATTCGAGGGCGATTTCTCTCAACCCCGGGAGAATGATGCAGATGAGCAGGATATAGCCTATTTGGAGGCTAAAGACCTGAGTGTCGTAATTTAGCTCAAGAGGGATCCATTTTGATTGGAAACCGGCCAACGATCAAGACATGACACGACTTCGTCTCATGACCTTCAGATTTTAGCCAAAATCCATCGTTTAGGACTTCAAACGGACGTTTTTGCTATTTTAGGAAAGTTTTTGTTTTGTTAATAACTTCTTCGTTAGGAGTCCGTTTGGGTCGTCGTTTGCGGAAAATAGTTTTATTTTATGAGTATTTTCATTATTTTTGGTCGACCAAAATTTGTCAAAAATAGCAAATTAGGGTTTGAGTTGGTTTAAGGGGTTTTTTCATCATTTCTTGACTACCAAGTTAGGGTTTTCCCTCAAGTCTATAAATAACAAATTAGTGTTTGAGTCGGTTTAGGGGTTTTTTCATCCTTTCTTGACTACCAAGTTAGGGTTTTTCCTCAAGTCTATAAAAGAGTCCTCCATATATTGTTTTAAGTAGTTGAATTTGATTAATAAGAATTAATTTCTAAAACTTGTTCAAGTTGAATAGATTGTTATTTAAAGTCGGGAAACTGAAGTCTAAGCAATTATCGTTGTTCATAGTCGATATTCCTAGGGATATTTGAAGTCTGAACAAAACCTCTCTTTTATTTCTTTTCTTTATTATCCGCTGAATCAATAACACGGGTTAAATACTAATTTACTTTTAACATTGCTTAGTTATATTTAAGAATTATCGGCTATTTAATAAGAAACTATAACATGCCCCTGCCCGGTGCATAGCACAGGCCCAATCTAGTAATATCTAAAATATATAGAAATTTTTTATTGTTAAGCGTTCCACAAAATACAATTAATTATATTATTTTGCTCAAATTTGATAGTTTTACCATAGTGATGAAACATATTTGTCCGTCCAATGGCTGGACAAACCAAACCATTTGGTATGAATACATAGTAACTGGCCTAAAGATATCAAATAGAATGCATCTTTGTATTCATTATAAGAATTGAAAACTTAAGTTGATACATTTGAAATGAGCAATTGTGACTTGTGATTATAAATCTAACGATATTGGATAAGTGTTTTGCTATTTAAATTTAGGTTTGTGAACAAATAGTCCATGAGAAGATAGAATGGCATTGAGAATGTGATTCTTTTGCAAAGGTGGGTGGGTAGTTAGGCTTCAATATCATCATTCTCGCGAGCTACAATGACGTAGTATAATGGGTGCATTATTGAGGAAAGAGTTTGCGATCACTACACTAGCATTGTAGAAAACCATACAAAATTGTTCACTACACTAGCATTGTAGAAATCTCGTAACAATGCAGATTTTGGTTCAAAATGCCAGTTTTGGAATACTATTTCTTCGCCCTAATATTAGTATAAATCATTAAACATCATACGTGATTCAACCAAATTATTACTGAAAGTAGGATATTGCTTCTATCTACATTACAATCCGAAACTGAAATAGACTACAAACCCCAGCTGCATCAAGTACCAATAAAAGCAGGTTAACCTATAAAGCTGCCATTTCCCAAAAATCTGTTTAAAACCCTGTAAAGAAACTCGTATGAAACTAACTCTCTTATCTCTATGCCATAGAATTTGCTTAATGAAGCCTTGTTAATAGACAATGAATTCGTTAATCATCTTGTTTACGCAAAAAAAATTACACCGCATATATAGCTGCCTTAACCTGATGCTAACACCTATAATATGCTTTCTAGGGCCTTGATTGAATCATTACATGCACTCATTCACACTATCAAAAGATCCTTTTATACTGTTGAGAATCATGAAATTTAAGTGAAACTTCATTCAACTATGAAATCGAAAATCAATAAGAATAACACAAAATAAGTTTTACTTATAACTTAACAACACATAACAAATCACACCACAAATAACTATCAAGCTTCCTCTAACACACAATTCAACACGACAAAAGTCTACAGAAAACATCCGACTCCAACAGAATATTTTAAACCATACGGAAAGAGGGAGGAAGGACTTGGCTTACACCATACAAACAAGGGGTTTACGCGATTATAAATATTTACAAGTCTTTATTCTTTAGAATAATTGTTGGAACTTTTCCTTACAGAAGTTTAGACCTGGTTACTATAACTGCTCAACTTACCCTTGAACATTCCATTTATAACGATTCCATCTGTGCGTGCATCTTCTGCAATTCGAAGAGAAGAAACAGCTTGTGCTACAACAATATCTGGTGATGCTCCTGTCAACCCTCCTCGACTTCTATCTTCAAAATATGGTGCATTGGGTGACAGCGACCAGCTGCTGATTCCAAAATCGTTCCACTTGCATTCTGATGCACAAGCTTCAGAACTCCAACCAAAACCTCCAACCGAATACTTTGTAAAGCCCTGATGAGGAGAGTTACCTCTCCATCCTCCCCTGTAAAAACCCAAGTTGGATTGGTTCCAAGGATTAAAACCCTGGTCATTATTCAGCATAATCTTACATGAATCATCGGAGTCTTCACCAAGGACATGCAGAGCTACTGCCTCTGCAATTGCCGCTCCCTCTTCATCTAGCCGTTGCTGTTCTTCTATCTTTCTCTGCTTCTTCTTTTCTAGCTCAGATCTAATGGCAGCAGAAGTAGCAAGTGCTTTCTCTAGTCGCCTCTTCTTCTTCTCAGCTTGTTTGAGGCGATCCAATTCATCCTTAGCTTGCTTCTTCTTACCTTTCCTAATGACAGGTGGCACTTGAACACATCCCATGTTATCCATGAACACTACTTTGTATTTTAAACAAACAAATCCGTTTGCTCAGCTTCTTCGAGAACTCAACTACAACGTGTACATATTCTCTATAACACTTCTCATTATATTAAACACTAAATTACTATCAATCAGGTATCTAAGATTGCGAATTACGATGAAAAAAATAGCATCTACAAGAAGAGTATAATAACTACACCCACTCAGGTCTGAACGAATATCTCATCTTCCTAACAATACAATCCCAAACGGAAACCACTGGTGATAGCAGAAGTGAAAAACTATAAGCATTGGCGAATGCATCTCTCTGCTTGATTCTTCCCAATTTCCCACATCCCTTGCATTCGCCCATAATGGTATGGATAGTACTTAAACAGTTTTAAATGTAGAATCCAAACTCAAACCCGTGACCAAAAAAGCTCACATCAAACCCCCTACTGCAAATGAATGAAAAACAATGATATCAATAACAAAGTACCAACTACCGCCATATCAGATAGATACTTCATTCATAGGTAGACATAACACTGAATCACTGTCAGATTTAAAGCTAATTCAAAACTTCTGAATCAAATTCGTAGATATGAAAACTAGGGGTTGTCTAGAACGAGTGAATCAGAAGCTCTTCCAAATCTGGACACGAATACTAGATACAGAAATATTTCATAGACAGATGGTGATCCTATAATTGTGAACCCACTAATAAATTTCAATTCCTAGTAACAAAATTCCAACCCTAAACAATTCAATATCATCTTTAAACACATAATACAATCCAACTAACAACAACTTCTAGCAAAATATGACATACTGCCAAATCCAAAAGACTCAAACAAACCGGTTATCAGATCTAAACCATAATTCAAAGATTTGCAAACCCAATTCATCGTTAGCTTAAGTAAGGGGTGTCTCTTAAAAGTGAACCATCTGATTTTACATTAGATCAGGGACAAGAATAGATATCATAGTTTTCATCGATAGGTTCAGAACTACTAACATGTCGAACCCACTAATAAGTTCAATTCCTATTCCTAGTACCAAAATTCAAACCTTAAACAGTTCAATACTACGTTTTCACACATAATATGCTAATCCAATCCAACAAATAACGAAACCCAGATCTTAAGAACCCATAATGTTCCCACCATTCAATTCTACCCCTAACCATTCAGATCCATCAAAGTACCATATCCACATCACAAACCCCCAATCCAATACCTTGAAACAACTACATAAATCATCATACTAAATCGAATTACTCAAATTCAATAACAATTTACACTAATTCCTTCAATTCTAACATAACTCCATACCAGATCACGATGAAAACAAATACAAAATTAATCAAAATTTACCAAAAATGAATCCCCTAACCTGATAAAATGGAGGTCGAATTTGAGGAAATAAAGCCTGTTCTGTCTTCATTTCTTCACGAAATTCAATTAATTATGTTTTATTCTAGTGGAATTTGTGACCGTGGAATGAAGAAATTAGGAAATTAGGTTTTTGGAGATTTGGATCTCAGATTGGGCGTAGAGAGAAAAGATAGGAAGGAAAGGGAAAAAACTGCCACATGAAATGAACGTGAGCTATGACGGAGGAAAGAAGAAAGGAAGGTACGAACAAGGGTATTTATGTCATTTTAGATACACGTGTTGGCCGAAGATTGATTGGAGAGGTGTCTCGAATATCCAGGAGGAGTGATGTGGGAGGGTGTTTTTTGTCATTATCTCCGGAGATTTTCTTATTGGAATAACTACTAACTACTACTTCACTTTATCCATCTATCAAGATTCAAGCAAGACACCTTTCATTCAAAGGTAGGTTACACGTGCTTAAGTGGGTCCTACTTTTTGTGTTAGTTTGTTGAAGTTTAAGTGGATCCTACTTATAATATCTAAACCGGTGATACTCTTATCAAAATCTAAGTCTATTTTTGTGCATACTCCTCTAAAAAGTTTTTAATTAATGTTAATTTGATTGGTGAATTAGTTAATGGATAATCCTATTATCGTTCATGTTTAGTATCTCGATCTTCGTTACATAATTTTTAAAATCAATAATAGAGATTAAAATGTTACGTACACATTCGTTAGAGAGTATGCATAAAATTAGACTCTTAAAATTTTATCAACTTAATGAGATTTTGACACAATATAAGCATTAGGAATGGTGAACTTTTTGGAGAGCAGTCGGTCCCATTTGAAATGCCATGAAACTGTATACTTGGGTTTTCTATTTTAGTCTACAATAAATGTTTTCGTTTGTTAGAGCAATTCCAATGGGATTGATATATTGGCCAAAATGTCAATTATGGCTCTACAACGGGATGGGAAAACCAAGAAAATGGATTGGTAAACCCTCAAATAAGAGGTTTTTCCATACGCGTCTCAGGTTGATTCGACTCGTCTCAAGTTGAGACAAGCGTCATCTCAGGTTGATTCGACTCGTCTCAAGTTGAGACGAGCGTCATCTCAGGTTGAGGCGCTCGGCGTTGGTTGAGCTGATAACGACTCTAATTTCACTCCCTATAAATTCAAACAATTTCAACTCCAAAAATCACACCTTGTCCTCTCAAAAATTCTTATATTTTCAACTCAATCATAATCTTTCCATCTTAAACTTTTTTTTCTTAACTTCTGTTTAAAAATAACAAAAAAATGGCAAAAATTACAACCAAATTTGATTTGCCAACCCGACTTCATTTTTCAGGAGTCATACTCGAAGATGTGCAACATCTCGCTCTGTTCTTGAAGATACATGACCTTGAGCCGTGGCTAATTCTTGACTGGAAAGTAGATTCAGATTGTTATCTTCACCCGAACCTTCTTGTTGAGTCGGTAGAGGTTGACTATACGTATTCCTGGGTGGTTTTCTATTTCTTGTTCAACTAATATTTTGATATTGGGACATTGTAGTTTTGAAGAAAAAAATTAGCGAAGCAAAATATGAATTATAAAGAAGTTTTTTGTGAAAAAAATATGTAGAAAATATTGATTTTGGTGTGAGTAGAGAAGTTGAATAAGGGTTTTATTTATAGTGGTGGGAAAATATAGACGTTTTATGGCTATTAGAAATCAACCTTTGTCGAGCCAACTTGGGCTGCTAGTCCTAGGTTGAGATGAGCGGTCCAAGTTGGCTCGATCATTTCAGTTTAACCCGCTTTGCAAATTTTCCACTACCCAAAACCCAATTTTCCTATCCAACTTCCTTGGCTTTTCACCAAATTTACCTGTTGCCACTGGAGTTGCTCTTATTAGTTTGTTTGCAGCTTGCAGAGGCGTTGTATGTATTCTTTTATTGATTGTTGTTGGAGTATAAGAAAGTAGATGCATTATCCATGTTGGATATTTTCAAGATTGTTGTTGGAGTAGTATGCAAGTATTTTTTTTTTGTTGGGCAGCTAGTCCCAGGTTGAAAACCTAATTAAAATTTCGTTCAAAATTGAACGGACGCGTCTCTTTTTATAAGCCACCATTGATGCCTCTTGGAGGTGTCTGTTGGAGATGAAGATGCATCTCCAATGGACATGAAGAACCCTATAAGCAGTGAATATGTTCTCTCATTCGAAATTAATCAAATCTGTCTCTTTTCTTCCTTTCTAAAGCATCATCAGAAGCTTTCTATTGTGTGTTCTTGGTTGGGAGGGCATAAATAATTGTCTAAAAGAAATATTTTAGAGCCTTGAAGCAGGAAGTACAACTTCTCTGTATGTTTTTAATTTCATCCTCTATTCAACCCAATTTTCCAACAATGCAAGGGGTTCGAAGGGCTGGGTCGCTACTTGCCAGCTTATTGTACTAGGTCCTGAAAACGCCTTTGAATGGTCATATAAATTGTACATGTATATATTAGAGGGAAGAGAAGAGATTTGAATGAATTGCGTACCGGTGAACAATGAATTTCGGTGATTGAAATATGAAGTCCCCCAGTGAAACAAAAGACAAACACCATGAATGTAACAAACACATTTTTCGCATGACACTTACTCAAGGACGCGTCATGGCGTGGGATGAAGCTTTATCCTAAGCTTATAAAGCTTACTCAGGGATGCATTAGGGTGTGAATGAATTATCCTTGGCACAATTGGCCTTCATTCTAACTAGATAGAGGATTAGCCTAGCAGCTGGCTAACCAGTTAGCGGATGTGCTAACCAGTTGGCGCATTTACCTGTCACCGCTAACTAGATACCGGATTAACCTAGCAGCGGGTTAACCAGTTAGCGGATTTTCCTAGAGGCGCCAACCAGAAAGCGAATTTGGCTAACCAGTTGGCGTTTTTGCCTAAAGTGCAGTTGATGGATGTCCCTTCCCTTTCTTTTATTTATTTGTAAAAATACGAATAAAACATATCTATGGAGGAGGTGTTGGTTGGAAATCGATGATACTTAGCGATGCTAACCAGAAAGCGAAATAACCTTAGCTATGCTAACCAGAAAGCGGATATGCTTTAGCTATGCTAACCAGTTGGCAGAATTGTCTATCTATGCTAACCAGTTGGAGGATTTACTTAGCTATGCTAACCAATTTGCGAATTTGCTTGTATTTTAGCCGATAAAGCTTGAATTATACGAAAGCATCATTCAATCATGTTCTGTACTCGAGAATGCAAATAGTAGCGATAGTTATGCACAAGATGGTGCATACCTTGCGCAAGTCCCTTGGCCTATACAGACTAGGATTTGCTTGGCCTCTGTCATTGCAACTAAGTTGGAATCGATGTTGGCTTTGCCTTAATAGGCTTAAGTTGCTTGTTCCTTTCGAATTGACCCTACGGATGAACTAAGGTCATGCTTGATCCCTTCAAGGTATGGGTTGGGTAGCCGCAATATAATGCATTAAGGTGTAACACCTTGTCATTCATATCATCTAATTTATAGTTGATTGCGACGCTTCAGTAACTCATATCATCTGGCTCGGGAATGCTAGGTAAGAGATGATTGTTACCTCACTTGATGAGGTAGTTGCATTCCATTCGATGGATAGTTCATACTTCCTATCAAAGTTTACGGCATGAAATGACATGTGCCTGGATGTTGCACCCTTGGCAAGAGCAAGATCAGTGCAGACTCCAGCGCATGGTCGAAGCAGAGTTGATGAAACGAAAAATAGGCTTGAAATGGCCTAAGTTCTAGTCCAAGGCATGAGTTAGGCCTGGAAAATGCTCACAAGTATGTCCAAGGCTTGCTAAAGGCATTCACCATTTGCTTTAATGGCCATATACCCTTTGCATAACAAGGGTGAGTTAGAACAGTATAGAAACTACATTTCGAGTATCATGCTTGCAAAGCATGCTTGGAAAGGCAAATCTAGCTGCTTTGGCCAACAGAAGTTAAGTTATAAGGTCTGGTTATTGTCTATCTAACCGCGCATCGGGGGGTTCTGGCCTGCCCAGCGCATAGGCCGGAGGCGGAATTCTCTGGTTCGTGACAATGAAGGTGCATTAAAGGTTAACCGTGAAAAAGTTTGGCATATGAAAATTACTTCGGAAAGACAACATAAAGTGCAGCTTATGCAATATCGACAAGGCGCACAATGCTCAAAGCTGTTTTCTAAGGCCGATTCTCATGGAAAGTGACAAAATTTTCAATTTTCCGTGCCACGTGGACTGGCAAATATATTTTTCCACTGTGGTAAATTAACAAATCTTAATAAAATAATATATGTAGTTGTTTTTAGTGGGATCTTATTATAAAAAATATATTTGTGTGTTGTTAAATTTAAGGTATTATAATATATTTAGTGAGGAATTTTACATGATAAAAATATATATTAGAATAACATCAAAAATAATTGCAGGTTAATTGATGCCAAAAACATAGTTTATTACTTTCTTCAAGTTTTTGCACCCCAAAACCTTTATTTCTCCTCCAAGATCAAGAAATGCGAGATATTTCTCAGTTGATTTCGGAACAACATCCACCTTCTTCTCCATTCTTGAAACACCACGAAATTCACCACCAAGGATAATCTCTCTAATGAATGCAACATCGTTGGAAATAGGGGACTCTAAAAAACTGATATATACTGCAGATGATCGTATTGTGGTGTGCTTGGTACCTTTGTATTTTCAACAACTTGCTTCTTTGGCTCCCTATCTTTGTTGTTTTCAAATTTAGTTTTAAGATGAGGATAAAGCTCCCAAAACTTAACTTTTGTATGATCAACCTTGATAAAGTGATCACATCGGTAAGTTTCTCGATAATCTTTGGCCTTATTGCGATATGATTTTCCTCTAATCCATCAAAAGCGCACTAGTTCGTTCACAGAAAGAGATTTAGAATCCATAACATTTTTTCGAGTTTTTTCACGTTGCACAAATGCTGGAAAGAGTTGGAACAACATAGTTCATCAATACATGACTCGTAAGAGATTCGTAATCAGGTTTTAAGTTGTGAAGTAAAGAAAAAATCTTATATTTTTCAGCTCTCTTAAGAATCTATTTCGGATCTGTTGTATGTGGTCAATATATCTCAAGTTCATCCCACATATGTTGGAGGTTTCTAAAATATTCAATAAATAGATAATCGCCATGAGTTGATGCTGCAATAAAAAAATTATAGCCGCATTATTTTGGTGCCATATAATCCAGCTATAGAATCCATGCACATATGCATTAAAAAAAAAAGATCTCTCTGATAGATGCTTCTATAGAATAAGAAGCCAAGATGTAGTATTTTGATCATTTGATAACCATTCATCATCTTTGGTCACTTAGTGTGACCTTAACTTTAGAAGAATGAAAAATTGCTACCAAAAGTTAAGGTCACACTAAGTAACCAAAGAACATAATCTGTCTCGTTCAATAAAACAATAGTTAATCTCGAACTATGGTTTCTTTCATATCCTAACATCTTTATCTTAAGAGAGATGATTGAGATCAACAAACAAACAAAAAAAAAAACGATCTAAAAAAAATTATTGCTCTGATACCATATTGAAATCCATGGCCTAACTTACCTCGAAAACCGACTTGCAAGGTTAGGATTTTCAACCAACTTATTAATTGCAGGATCTTTAGTATCCCATACAATGTGGGATTAATCTCAACCAATGTAGTCAATCTCGGGTCTTGGTCTTGTCTCGGTCGGGACCTAGATACCGAGACAACTGTATCTTGGTGAAATTCTCGGCAAAATCTTGGGGACTTAATTTTCAAATTTTGTACCTGTAATATACATGCCAAGAATTTTGCATACTTTACATGTGTTAAGCTTGTATAGGTATAAAGAAACAATACCAATTTTAAGAAAAAAAAAAATCGAGTTTTTTTATTGTGGATTTGATTTTTATTACTAAATTTCCATATGTTAAGCCTCTCTCGGCAAATCTCGGTCGCATATCGGCCGTCTCGGTGAGATAAAAGACTCGTCTCGGCAGTGCACCGAGACCAATAATCTCGGTCGTTTCGTCCGAGATCGACGACTATAATCTCAACACACCCCCTCACATGTAGCCTCTTTAGGACATTTTAAATGGAACCTGAGACGTGACTCCCAACTAACACTTGGACATTTAATCGGGTGATGCGGTGTAGAGATATGGTCATATTAAACTCATCACAAGTTGTCTGTCCTGATGCCATATTACGGACAATAAACATAAAAAATAAGAAACTCACAAGGAAAAAGGTTAAGTGGTTCAGCTTGAAGTCTGCATCCACTGACAAGAGAAAAAAATTATTATTTTGTGTGTTTACAGAAGAAGTTACAATAACGATATACAAGTGTTTGTGAGTAAAAAAGAATTTAGGGATAAAAGGGGAAAATGATGGAGTAGGCTAATGACAGTCAGAGCAAATCGTCTAAACGACAAACATTTGTATTGTATAAGTACTTTTAAGATTCGAGAGATCAATCTGTACAAAATTAGCCTAGATCATGGAAGGATCGTTCCAATTTCGTTTCAGTCACAAAGAAAAGAGGAGGGTTGATCTGTAGGGATGGAATAAGAGAAGGTATTGAGATCAATGAGATAGAATTCCAGTGAAGGGATGTGTTAAACTGCTATGAAGATAAAAATCAGATTATCTTACGTAAGTTTGAGTTTTCTGAGAATGCTTCTAAGATGATAGCTCTATAATCATATCTTTTTTTGTCAATAGCTTGAAGAACCTATTTATAGCAATGGAAGTTAACACATTGATCTCGTAAGAGAAGTGGAAGAGTAGAGAAGTGGAAGTCGTGGTGAAAACCAGTTATGTCATGCTAGTGGGACTTGGTGGTTGTACGACCACTATTCATTTCATTCCTTTAACTGCCAACACGACTTATTTACTTTTTCATCGTGGGTGTATTGTTACACCACACGTGATGTAGGCCGTTGATGATTGTGCAAACACGACATAATTACATCTTAATTTACATTTATTTAGTTCATTATTTTGTACAATTTTGATGTTTATATTTAGTTTTGCAGAATTTAATGAATAAAGCTTGATGAATTAAAAGTTTGAAATTTGCCTTAAATTGGATGAATAATCAGAAGCTAATTCTAATTTCTCTCTCAATGACAAGAAGACACGAATGTTTGCCAGTACATAAGTCCACGGAAAAAGAGACGACCCACTGAAAAATTTAAATTAATGGGTCGATCCCATTGACAATTTGGTGAATTTGGGCTTAATGGATCATGTACCTTTGAAATTTAAGTAGGTCCCACAAGGTGATGCCATTTAATTAAATATTATATTTTATGATATTTGATTTTAATGGAAATTATATAATTGCATGAATTATTTTTATTTGGAAACATGAAGGAAGATTTAAAAGGAATATGTGTCGACATTATAAGATGATAAATTAATATTTTACCATTTACGGATCACCTTAATACCATGCAAATGAAAGAAATCATTGCAATATAATCTTATTTCCTCAATTGGTGACATTTAATTGGTAATAATTCTCATTTATGTGAGAGAAAGAGAATCAAGAGAAGAAGACACTATATATTTGTGAGACGTAAAGAGAAAAAGGGGAGCCCATGCAGTAGAGTTGAGGTGTTAGTTTAGATTTTTCATTTCTTATTATTTTCTTGTAGTTCTTCTTTATTTTGTAATGGGTTACTAGTTTTTCTACCAAGGTTTTGGAAGAAGACCTATTATGTATGTAGAGTTTTTACTTCTTTTCTATAAATAATTATTTTGGTCCTTATTCCCGATTTGTCACGATAGCGATTCTTTTTATGTGTCCTCTTGCTTGTTTAATTGTTCTTGTTTTCTTATTAGAGACCAGCATCATTAGTAATTTTTTTTTTAGTACTTTGAGAAGAAAATAATTTAATTATAAAGTTTTATCTTCCGAGACGTAATCACCAGTCCTAAATCGTCTTGAGTAATATTGTGAAGAATATTATAGAGAATGGTTATTAATTATATATACATAGTAGTGGTGGAATCTGAAGACCCTAGGTTTCCCCCCACTTATTTATTAAATTTATTTATTAGTTTTAAATTATTTTTTTCTTATTTTTTCTAATTATTCTTTTCAGCATTTAATTTAATTAGAAATTATAAATAACAATTAATTAGTCTCTATGGAACGAACCGTATCTGTATACTGTCTCATCGACAGCCGTGCACTTGCGGTATCATAATTAAAATCACATCAGCCGCCAGACCAAAACCCTAATGAATATCCCCCATGTGACATAATTGATGTCTCGAGCATGGTTAAGTCTATTTCATAGACGTGTACTATCTGGTCAGTTGTTGACCTAGCTAGACTGTTAGTTTTAGCATATTGATGAGTCTAGCATGTTGCTCGGTGGTGAGTCTGGCATGCTGGCTCATTGGTAGATGAAGCATAAGATGTATGCTGAGACAAGCAGTGATGCTTAATACATCATAGATGTAGAAAGTCTAATTGATATTGACATCAATAGTTGTGGAATATCATTGTGACAACAGCTGAGACATCAATGATACTCGGATGATCTTGTTGGATTGGTAAGCACAGGTCTAATGAGATTGCTGGATTGCTCGGAGACCAATATATATATGCACCTGTATATATATTTATATATATTTTACAATGTTTGATATGTCAAGCGAATTCGTATGAGTACCAACTCGTATGAGTATCAACTCATATGAGTATCAACTCATATGATTACCAAGTTGTATGAATGCTAGTGTTAGTAGCTGTAAAATATTTAATTTTGTCCAACTGTCAAATGATTTGAGTAGCAAAATAGAGAAACTAGAATATTTACTATGGCGGAACAACCAATTAAAATATTGATGGTCGGACCATTTTAATTATTGGTAGCAGTACCAATTGGAAAATTTAATTATGCTCCTTAATTGATAAAACCGTAATATGGTGGATGAACCAGATGAGGGACCAGTCGAGTGATAAAAAGACCAACCAATTTGATAGAGAGGGACCGACCAATTGGCGATAAAGGGACTGATCAAATTGGTGGTAGCACGAGTTGGTGGTAGCGGGACCTAATAGTGTTAAGACCAATTAAAGTGTTAAGTAGTAAAACTTAATTATGGTAGAAGAGGAAAGTGATAAAGGATGGAGTGACCAAGGTAGTAGAGGAGGGACCGACCAGGTGGTAGAGGAGGACCGACCAGGTAGAGGACCGACCAAATAGAGGAACACAGGTTGGTTATCACGGGACCATTCCTCGTTGCTTCACGTCTCTCTAGCAATATTTTGATATATTTGGTAATAATATCTAGGATAAAGAATTTTGATGTAAAGATCAACTAGTGTGGAGACCAAAATCTAGGAAATATTAAAATAATAATATTTTAATATATTAGATGGTAAAGGGACCATTCTATATTGTTTTGCATAACATATGGTCTTTGAAGCAAAAGGAAATCTATGATTTTGGTAGACCGAGCAAAAGAATTTTGATAGGAAGAGGATACCCTAGATAGAGGAGTTTTAATAACAAAATAATAAAAGATAAAATAAAATAAAATAAAAAAGGTGGGGACTGATCCCATTAATTTTATTTTTTATTTATTTTTTATTTGTTCTTCTTTCCACCATATGCTCTTAAACAATTCGTATGTGAATGAATAAAATTTTTCGTTAATTTTCGTCGTCAGAAAATTTCAGACATAACACTTTTTAGTAAAAGCGTTATAGATTCGTTATATAATGTCCGTTTTTGATGGTTAACCCCAGTTCGGAATCCTAAAATCGTCAGCTATTTCCTCACGTGGAAGGATTTAGGTTTAAAGCTCTTTTGGAAAGTAAAACAGGGTGAATAGTAAACATCCAGGAATATTTAAGACAAAATCATGATAGTTTTCAGCTTGTACTTCGTCTAAAATCCGGATCATATCTCTTAGACCGTTGTTCGGAATAAGATACCCTTTTAGTATGTTATATTAGACGCATAGGCGGTACTTTTGGTATATAATTCATCTCTTAATTCTTCTCCATTTACTCCACAGTTCTTGAAACTGTGCAGCGTGAGTTGCGAATACAGAAAAAGGTACTGAATTATTCATCATAGATATCATATATTCTTATAGAATATTGAAAGCTCAGTCGAGTGAGGATCTAATATTATATGATTATATATATGCATATATATATATATATATATATATATATATATATATTTCAGATAGGTTACAGAATCAACATAGGATGCCCATAACAAAAGTTTTGTATTCTAATTCTCTTGCGGAGTATAAAATATGAATCTCATAGTTCTGATACCGGGTCAGTGACATATAAAATCCTAGTATTTCTATGCTTCTACTTTCGGGTAGAGGAAAATTTACTAATTGAGTCTTCGTTAAAAATCCACCATCTACATTAACTCTCCTGCTTAGTGCGGAACAATAATCTTACGTAGTAAGGACTAAATGGTGATTTTACAAGCAGGAACAAAATAAACAATTTGAACTTAGTCCTTAAATTTTTACCAGAGGCTCCATAGTCGGCTTGATTTGATACTCCTGGTGTAGTGATGTCAAGTGATCGTCCAAGGAGAAATGACCGGTAAGGCAGGATTAGTTGGAAAAAACATCGTCTGAAGAGCATGGGTTGGTGCGACATAACTAGGTAAGACTAGCATGGATGAAGGACCAAATTCACTGCTGACCAAGTCTAGCTGGAATAACATTTATTTATTTATTTATTATTTGAGCAAGTTTTGCTCTTTCTGCAATTGTACTCTTAGGTACTTGGAGAAACCTTCTTATACTATAACAACAACGGGAAGGTTTTTGGAACATTAGTTGGTTGTATAGAGTGTTGAGGCAATGCTGCCGTCAGAACGCTAAAATTTGCGTTGAGGCAAATGCTGCCGTTGATAGACACGTTTATGTGTCTTATTTGATTCCGTATTTGTATTAATAGTTTTCACTTTTGGTACTAATATTATTTTATTTTTATGTTTTTCGATAATTTTGAAGAATAAATAATTGTGGAAAATTGACTTAAAAGTGTTAAAGGCACCCGAGAATAATTGAGAAAAATTGGCTTAAAAGTGTTAAAGGCACCCAAGAAATGGATAAAGACACCCCCAAGAATTTATAAAGGCATCCGAGATTGGTTAAAGGCAACCAAGGGATTTGAAATCAAAATTTGGCGGGAACTCAATTCTTCCCATATGCATGATTTTGTAAACATGTTTTGGGACAAAATTTTTAGCTTTTATTAATAAGAGGAGTTTAATAAGTGTGGGAGTCTCGAAAATAAGCAAATAAAATCTCGTGATTAAACAAGTTTCCGCAGTTGAAAAAAAGGGAAAGAATAATCACGAGTTTTTCTCTCGGATTTTATTTGATTCTGTGTAATAAGATTGAGTTATGGAGAATATATTTGCTCGGTTGTAAAAAGGAAACAAATATCCAAGGGATCGAGATTTGAAGCAAACAGAGAGAAAGAAAATCACCGAGAATTTTTCTCATCAAAGAAAATATAGGATATCTCGATCTGCCGAGATCATGATTCATTAAAACAAAAGATTCTTTGAGATTTGGAAGCTATTGTTGTGGTAGTATAAATAGAGGAGTCGGGAGAGAGCTAGAGGGGAGTTAGAAAAAATCATATTAAAAAAATATTGATCCTGACTCTGTTCGAAGAGGGGAAGAACAAGAACAAGTACACCAGAAAACAGTCACGGATACTGTTGTTTTTTCAATTAAGTCTTTAGCAACAATTTATGAGTCTAATACAAAACAAAACCGTTCTTCTTTACCACTCAAAAGAACAACCTTTCTTTGTTGCACTCGTGGTCTATCCTTCTTCTAATGCTTTTCTGGCGTGTCAGAAAAAAAAAGTATATTGTAAGTTGTTATTTCATCAATAAATATTTATAATCAATCAGTATTCTTTTGTTGTTTTTTCCATGAGTAGCTAAAATAGCTCATCTAGGATTAGGGAGGAAGCTATATTATGTATGCTAGAGTATCTCAATTAATTTTCTAAATTATTTTTCCATGACCCTTTTATTCTTGTTTTTCATTGATGATAATTGACTTCATATGTCCTTGGCTTGAGTTGTCATATCAAAATAATTTTTACAAGCAACCCTAGTGAATAAAATTATCAATTATTTAAAGAATTTTCATTGGTTTTAAAAGATTTATTTTCCGAAACGTATTCACATGTCCTAAATCGTTTCGAGACATTTTTGGAGAACTTATAAAACATTTTGATACTTAAGTTTACATAATATAGCGGAATCCAGACATTCTAGAACTCACCTCATATTTTGTTCCGAATCAACTTTATTTGTTAATTTTGAAATTAATTTTTACAATAGTTATTACTTAGATTCATTCCAATCAAATTGAGTTTAGCACTTTAATTAATAAAAATAAATAAATAGGTTTTACACTTTTAGAAATCTGTGTGGAACGAATCCGTATTTGTATACTATCTTATCGATAGCTGTGCACTTGCGGTAAATTAAAATCCCATCAAGTTTTTGGCGCCGCTGTCGGAGATATTTAGAATTGTGAATTTTTCATTTTTTTCCTTTAATTTTGTGTTAATTAGTTTAGGATTTTTATTTTATTTTATTTTCTTGATTTTATTTGGTATTTTCTTATCTTTGTTGCGCAGGGGAATATTTCGCAATTATTATGGAAAATAGCCTACCATAAAGGTTAGTAAATTCTAAATTTTTATTCTTAGATTTTATTCCCTTTTTGGTGTGTTTATTTAGTTATTATTTTTCATTTTATATTAAAAAAACACGTTTGCACACACCATTTTGCATCTTTCGTCACCGATTTTAGGAAAACTGTGGGATAGTACGGTGAACCCTCTAGGCGTTATCATCTGAAACACCACAAACCCCAGCCTTGTACCTTTGACCAGTCTTTGAATGTAGGTATATTTTGCCGCGGTAACCCAAGCTTACCTAAAATAGTGAACCCATCATTTTGCATATGCATAATTCCTGCTAAACACTAGTATTTTTGCTTGTGTATGTGTCGTTGGATCCGTGTAGGAGATAGACTTGAAGAAAATGACATTTTTTTGTTTAAGTCCGACCCGTTACACGGATCTAGGTGGTACATCCGTTTTTGCTGAAATGGGTGGTAATAATGAGAATGAAGTCCAGGTGAAAAAAAACCTAAGAGACTGTATGAACCCGTCCAGAGTAGTACGTGAACCCGGGACAATTAACATGCTTCGTACATTTAGGAGGTTAGACAACAAGAATCCATATACCCGTATTAGAGACTTTGAAATGATTTGTGGGACCATAAGCTATCCAAATGTCTTGATAGATGTACTTAAATTGCGTTTGTTTCCTTTTTCCATTGATGAAAAGGCTAAAGAGTTGTATTATTTTATTCCCGCTAAAACAATCACCACTTGAGATGGCCTTGTAGAGGCCTTTATTAACAAATTATACCCACACCATAAGACTGCTGTTGTTCGTCAGTCTATTCAAACCTTTAAAAAAAATTAGGTGAAAGCTTACATGATTATGTAGAAAGGTTTAATGAGTTGTTATACCAGTGTCCGCATCACGGGTTTAAAAAAGCCCATATGGCCCAAATATTGTATGAGGGCCTAGATAGGGAAAACCGTATGCAGGTAGAAACAATTAGTGGTGGAGAGTTTACTCATAAGGATCCAGACACTTGTTTTGACTCGTTTATCGAGTTAGCTGAGAAAACGAGGCAATGGGCTTCAATGAGAGAACCATATGTAACGAGGAATTACCCTGTTTTGAGTCCAATTGTTGTACACGAGTTTTTACTCAAGCATACTAAAATTCATATATAAGAAACAAAACACTACTCAGATAGTCGTACAATGGACCACAACACTTGGAATCTAAACAAAAATCATATGAATAGATCAAAAAGATGGATATGGAGATGATGAAGTTTGCACATGTTGACTAAGATGAACGATGTTTCCCATATCTGTCTGAAGGTCAGTGCCAGGATGAATCTTAATGGATTGAGATACGCTCCCACTGGTTTTTTAATCCTTATGCTAATATCGACTCAACTGGTATATATTAGGGCCCCAGCGGTCGGTTTATTGAAAATAAAACAATAATATATTGATTTTTTTTGTTTTGGTCTAAATAATATACAATAATGGGGCTTGATCTCAATCACTTTACTTCATCCCAACACCGATAACAAGGCGATGTTGGTGCCCCACCAAATCACTTAGAGAAACACAAAAAATTACAAAAATAAAAATAGAACATGATATGGTGATGATTCCGAGATTTGGTGACGACTATCATGTTATTTCTAACACCTGAGCTTTGTTCTTTTATTAATAGAACGTTTAGTTGGGTCCCTCAACTCCCACAACCAAGAGTTTTGTTTCCATCTACTTAGAATGGTTAGTGTCATCCTGAATTGTTCATAAGTTTCTAGATTTTGGAGTTTTTGGTACAACTAACTTTTTAAAATAATTCTTCCTTACCCCCAAACTTAAATTGAACATATTCCTCGATGTTCTGAAGATAATGAATAAATGCATGAATAAGGAGAAATACCGAGCAAAGTAAAAAAGATAAGGAAAGATGTTACCAGCATTGTGTACCAAAAACATATGGGTTTCCTCCCATCGAACGCTAAGTTTAATGTCTTCATCCAGACAATATGTACCTACAGAAAATTAGTCATGATAAACAGGATCCTCTAAATTTATATTTTCCACATCAGGGTTGGTCAATTCGATGAATGGTTTCAATCGTTGACCATTGACTTTGAAAGTCTCTCTAGTATCATGGTTTATAATCTCAATAGCACCGTGCAGAGACACGGAATTGACATAGAATGGGCCAGTCCAACGAGATCTAATCTTATCAGGAAAGAGATGAAGACGAGAATTATACAAGAGAACGTTTTGGACTGATGTAAACGACTTTTGAAGAATCGATTTATCGTGAAAGTTTGGTTTTCTATTAGTAAATTTTCGCACTTTGGTAAGAATCATTACGAATTTATTCCATCTCATTGAGTTGTAGTCTACGGTTGGCTCCAGCAGTGGACATGTCAAAGTTCAGCTTTTTGATGGCCCAATAAGTACGATGTTCTAACTCTACATGCAAATGGCAGGCTTTACCGAATAAAAGTTTGTACGGGGACATCCCTAAAGGAGTCTTAAAAGCGGTTCGGTAAGTTCATAAAACATCCAATAAACGTAAAGACCAATCCTTTCGAGTAGGGATTTCGGTCTTTTCCAAGTTTTGTTTGATTTTCCTGTTAGACACTTCTACTTGGCCACAGGTCTGTGGGTGGTAAGTTGTAGAAACCTTATGTGTGATGGACTATTTCTTGGCGAGGACCTCAAAAGATCGATTACAAAAATGGGAACCTCCATCACTAACAATTGTTCGAGGCATACCAAAACGAGAGAAAATGTTCTTTCTAACAAACTTGATCACAACGTGGCGATCGTTTGTCTTGGTAGTTATAGCTTTAACCCACTTGGACACACAGTCAACAACTAGCATAATATAAAATTTGCCAAAAGAATTAACAAAGGGACCCATAAAATCTATACCCCATACATCAAATATTTCTACTATTAATATAGGATTTAGTGGCATCATATTACAGCGGGTCAATCTTCCTAATTTTTGACATCTTTCACAACTTTGACAAAATTTGTGGGAATGTTTGAATAATTACGGCCAATAGAAACCAGACTACAAGACCTTAACAGTTGTTTTATTTGCACTAAAATGACCCCCACAAGCTCCAAAGTGACAAAAAGTGAGCACATTGAAGATTTCGTTGTCATGAATACAACGACGGATGATCTGATCTGGACAATATTTGAATAAGTATGGATCATCCCAAAAAAAATGTTTGACCTCAGATAAGAATTTTACTCTATCCTTTTTATACCAATTCTCAGGCATTTGACCAGTTACCAAATAATTAACAATGTCGGCAAACCAGGGTAATTGAGAGATGGAAAATAATTTTTCATCAGGGAATGTGTCAAGGAATGCTCTCATCATCTCTAGACTCAACAAGGATACGGGATAAATGGTCGGCTACTACATTTTCGGAATCCTTTTTATCATAAATTTTCTAGAGTGAATTCTTGTAACAGTAAAACCCATCTAACCAGCCAAGGCTTCGAGTCCTTCTTAGAGAGAAAATACTTGAGTGCGGCATGATCAGAGTAAACTATAACCTTTGACCCTAGAAGGTATGATCTAAATTTATCAAGTGCAAACATGATGGCTAACAGTTCCTTTTCAGTGTTGTGTAGTTTATCTGGGCATCGTTTAGGGTTTTACTGGCATAATAAATCACAAAAGGTGTTTTATCATGTCGTTGGACAAGGATAACACCGACCGCGTAATCATATGTATCACACTTGAGTTTAAATGGGATGTTCCAATCAGGTGGTCGGATGATAGGGGAAAAAGTTAACGAAGATTTGAGCTTCTCAAAAGCTTTAACACAGGATTCATCAAAAACAAAGGCAGTATTTTTAGAAAGTAGATTCGACGGAGGTAAGGAAAGATCTCACACCTGTTATATTCTGAGGAGTCCTTAATTTAGAAATTAGGTCAACCTTGGCTCTATCATCTTCTATTCCCTTAGCGGACTCCATATGTCCTAACACTATTCCATATTTAGCCATAAAATGACAATTTTCCAAGTTAAGGACTAAGTTCTTTTCTTTACAACATTCTAGAACTAGTGTAAGGTGGTGCAAATATTGATCGAAAGAAGAACCAAAAATCGAAAAATCGTTCATAAAGACCTCGAGAAACCGTTCCACCATGTCCGAGAAGATACTTAGCATGCAACATTCGAATGTTGCGGGTGGATTGCACAAACCAAAAGGCATACGCCTATAAGCAAAAGTACCAAATAGACATATGAAGGTTTATTTCTCCTGGTCTTCTGAAGCTATAGGGATTTGGTTATACCCAGAATATCCATTTAGAAGCAGTAATGGCTATGACCGCCTAAACTTTCTAGCATATGGTCGATGAATGGTAGAGGAAAATGGTCTTTCCTAGTGATTGAGTTCAGCTTACGGTACTCTATACAAACTCTCCACCCAATAGTAACTCGGGTGGGGATCAATTCATTGTTATCATTCTCGACTACAGTAATTCCAGATTTCTTTGGGACAACCTGGACAAGGCTGACCCATTTACTATCAGAGATGGGGTATATGATACCTGCATCTAACAACTTTAGCACCTCTGTGGGGACAACATCTTTCATGTTAGGGTTCAATCGTCTCTGCATTTCTCTTGAAGTTTTGGCACCTTCCTCTAGGTAGATTCGGTGCATACAGTCAGCAGGACTAATACCTTTCATACATTTTATGGTCCACCCAAGGGATGTCTTGTACTCTCGGAGAACACGAACTAGTTTACTTTCCTGATCAGGCTCTAAGCCAGAGGATATTATGGCAGGAAGAGTATTCTCATTACTTAGAAACATTATATTTAAAAGTATCTGGAAACGAATTTAGTTCAAGGGTTGGGGTTTTAACTAAAGATGGGACGGGATTATCTATAATAGGTGGAAGAGGTTCAGGTTTACATTGCCATTTCCGATAATCCAAAACTGATGCAAAATCTAGAAACGCATTAACTTTTTCAAAATGGCTATCCTCATCGTAGTAGGCTCTAAAATAGGCCAACCAGGCCTATAATGGATCACTAACACTATTGGTGCTAAAAGTGTGCTCAACTAGAGAATCAATCATGCAAACAGACTCGTAGTGGTCATGGTATGAAGGGCTTGGAAAGCTTTAAAAACATTCACCGAGAATTTTTGATTGCCAAAAGAAAATTCCACTTGACCATTTTGACAATTGATTATCACATTAAAAGTTGCTAAGAACGGTCGACATAGGATGATCGGAAAATGGATTTCCTGGTATGAGATAGGTTGAGTATCTAGAATCACAAAGTCAACTCGATATATAAAATTTTCTACTTGAACCAAAACGTCTTCAATAATTCCATGTGGAATCTTGACAGACCTATCGGTTAACTGAAGTGTAATCCTAGTTGGTTTCAAAGCACTGTGGGAATTTTGCATTCAAATTTTTTTCCATCCAAGTTAGCCGGACAAGAGAGGCATGATTGGTTAGAATATTGTAGCATTTTTGGCTGGTGAATGATTGAGTAGGTGATATCCTAAGCATGTAGAGAATTTCTTATTCCCCCTTTAATTTTACTGGTATGTCAGGAGAATACCATGGACATTCATTCCCCGGTTCAACATGAAATATTTATTATATTTCATGATGAGTGGGACTATGGGATGATAACGAGATCATTGAAGAGTTCTTGGGGAACAATGTGGGGGTACCAATAGAGATATCCGGTTGTGGATGTCAGACTTTGGACGTCAGATTGTCGTGTCAGTGGAAACATGTGAGAATAGAGTGAATTCCTTGAATCCCTGTGTGAAAATTTTCATATGGACGTCGTTCACTCTGGAAGATGTAAAAACTCCAAACAATGTACGATTTTAGTGGTTGACCCAAATTTTGAAGCTAAGAGACTAAGCTATCATATGCAACAAAAATCAATCAATTTGGAGTTCACTAGGTCAGTAAAACATGCGTGAACATCTGTGATTAGTAATCCCGTATAAATTTTCAGATTCTGTAGAATTTAGCATAAGAGCCATATCTCTTTGCTCGTGTATGCGCCCTTTTCAATATGTTGTAGCAGAGACATGTACAAACAACTTTCGTGAAGGATGCAATGTCTATTCCTCACCCATAATTACGTTTTTCAGTGTTAGGGAACTGGATTAGGTAATAACTTGGGTGTGGAACCCGTAAGAAAATCCTTTAAGAACCCTAACATGTACCTTTTTGTTGTGGAAGCCTCATAATAAGTTTATAATCTTTTATTTATATGTATTTATGTCTACATATGAGCTCCTTGTGCTTGGAGCATTCTGACCCATCAGATTCATATCTCCATATTAGGAATGCTCCTGAAGAAAGAAGATGATTGGCCGAACAAGTTGGTCGGACAAGGAAAACATGTTTGGAGTACGCAGAAAGTTGGCGAAGGTAACACGATTAGCAAAGATCAAGATAAAGATGGAAGTGCATGAGATTTATCATGGAGATTGATGTGATGACCATGTCACTAACAGGAGCTTGTAAGCCAACATTCTAATAGTTGAAAAGGAGGATCCCGAATCTGGAGTGACCTTGTTTGTTGAATATTTGTCCAGGATGGAGATGGTTGTGTCCACCTTGTTACCAATGGTAGCTGAAACCTCAACTTTAGTACAGCGTGTCTTTGTCCGTAGATTGGTGCCCTCAGGGAGGAGTAGGAAGCATGGGCGCAGTCTCCACTCTTGACATGATTAATAAGAGGAAAAAGCTTTTCGGTTGGCTGAGAGTATTGATGTAGAGATACTTTGTTCTTGACCGAGATGTGTGGTGTGAATAAGGTCACTATTTCTGAAGTGATGCTAGCAGACCGGGAATACCACTTGGAGGTGCCTAAGATCTTTGAATTCGATGTAGACTGGCATCGCTATGAAGTCGATGTTATGAGAAGTCGCAGATAGTAACAGGTAGTTGTAGACAAGAGATAGAACACCAATGACTATGGGATGATGACTCAAATTATATAGCTAGCAGTAGCAAGTTGGAAGACAAAGTCAAGGGAAGCTAGTGAGGGACCTGATAGTCTTCTTGATGTGGACTGGAACATATAAAACTGGTATAAATTTTTTAATTTGTCGTGAACAAATATTGTTCATCCTCCTAATTACTTGCTACTCTTCATGGTGCACCAACCGTAGTACTTTGTAGAGGTATGCTTGGCCGTCCAAGTATTCCAGTTGGATTAGAATTCTGTATATTGTTGAACTTAGTAGTCCATTTTATGCTGATTAAAATTAATGATTGTGTTGAGTCTTCAGGGAGTGAATGAGCTTTCCATCAACGATCTTGCTCTTCGACTAATTGGCCTTTCAGAGATGGTGGATCCTCTAACGTGTTGAGGAAAAGAAGCCTCGTGCCAATGATCAGTCCCCAAGTGTAGCACACTTGGAATCCACTACTAGAACAGATATGATATGATTTGACAGAGATATCATGTTTCTAGTCACTTGATTCTCTTATATAAAACAAGGGAGATATCAGAGTCTCCCTGTATTGTTGGTTGTTGCTGACGCGCTGGGCTGGAACAAGAATTTGGATAGAGGTTAGAGTCAAAGTCGGCGCTGACATCGAGGCTGTCAAGCATTCTGATACGGAGCGTGAATGACTCTGTACCTCATATGTGGCCGCTTTGATGATGAAATGTTTGTTCCCCTGAGTATCAATACAGCTTTACTCGTTATTAAAAGTTCTGGATCTTCTCTGATTATGTAAAATCTGGTAGCAGTATAAGCAGAACCCATTTTTACTTCAAGAGGGATGTAACCATATGTATTTATGGATTTTTCTTCAGGATCCTTGATTGTTGTTGGAGCATGGATAACCTATCGACGAGTAATTCCTATGGATTTGAATGACTTGACAGGGATGATGTTGACAACAGTCTATCTGAGCAGGTTCAGGACATATTTCATTTTTCAAAAGATAGATATCTACTAGACACAACATGGTTGAGAGCGGAAAATCTCACACATGTGTTCCATAATGGATTGAACTGTTTGATTGATGGGTTCTTCAAATATGGTGAAACTCCTGATAGAAAGAGGGTTTATGTGTACTCCTTCAGTCCTAAGTGCAACTCTCCTGAATCAACATTCTCTTTGAATATCTACTTCAAATTATTGTAGTCACTTGTGGAGTGATTAACAAATCTATGGGAGTGGAAGTACTTGAGATTTATCATTTCCTGTTCGGTTGGTGGACGTCGAGTGGGTGGTAACTTGATGGTGTTATCTTGTATCCACACTTTAAGAGTTAGGGAGGTCGGATCTTCCCTTGTTTGTTATTGACATTGAGCGGTGCTGGAGCCATCGCTGGTGCCGCTTGCATTTGGTAGTCCCTTCGAGGTAGTCGGACCGCCTGTGGTGCTGAAGTTGGAATTGGTGATGGTGATGGGTATTTTTATCATCGACCGCAAAATCACGGGTGTCGATGAGACAATATACACCCACAAATCGTCCACATGGATTTCAAAATTGCAATTTATAACTTTTAATTGATTAATGTACTAATAACAAATTGAGTTGGTGACTAAAATTCTAAATTAACAGAAAATACCCAAAATGATTTTCTTTATACAAATAAAAGAAAACCTAGGATTCAAGATTTCATCACAACTATGCAAACTAAATGATTGTAACTATTTCCTATAATCTCTATTAAATATCACAAGACGACTTAGGACAATTATATGCGTCTTAGAAAATATATCATTTCAATTAGTTTTTTTTTAAGAATTAATAATCATCTTCACTATAAAATGTTAATCTTTAAAAAGAATATTTTAAACAATTAATCATGCATTATAGGACACATGAAAAAATTATTATCGTGATTAAACAAGAAATATGACCAAGAGAATTGTTATAGAAAATAGTCACAACATGCTAGAAAACATAGTAGGACTTCCTCTCTAATCCTAGAAAAGATATTTAGCTAGCCATAGCAAAAAGAAAAGAAAAATATACCATTTTATTCATTAATTTAGAAAATATTCCAAGAAAGAACTGACCCACAACGTCGCTGGATGATTAAATTAATTATTGAATTAATGACAGGTTTGGGGAGCTTTAAAACCACAACTGTCGCTGGATCATTTAACCAGAACTGTCACTGAAGCAGCTGAAAAGGCCACGGTTTTCAACAACAGTTTTGTGGCGCCTTTTTTTTTCTTTTTCTTCAACTTCACGCTCAACAACCCTAGTTTTAGCAGATTTTACTGGATTTTGATTTCAGTGGCTTCTAGCTTCCATCCAGCCTCCCCCATTCATCATTTGACTCTCCTATTTATACAACAACATTAATATAACCTCAAATCTCACCGCAGATCTTTGTAATCAATGAAAAATAATTCTTGTAATTATATTTCCTCTTTTGATCTCGCTGATATTTTTTTTTCTTTCTTTCCATTCTGATATTCCTTCCATCTTGATTCTGTGTTTCCCTCGCTACCTCAAATCACTTTCGAAAAGTATAAAAACATGATCAGATTGAATAGGAAACAAATCCCTTTTTTTTATTCACGAGATAATCTGTTTTGCAAGGTTGAGAATGGTACAAGATTTGGTGTTGATTTTACGTGTATAAGTGTTGTAAAAATCCCTCTTAATAAGGTAACAAGAATCTCTTGTATTAAACTAACAAATCTCCTTCAAGATTTGCTAATCAATTCACGATGAGAATCTGAATTTTTTCCGCCAATCTTTTATTTGAAATAGGAAGGAGAGGGTGCCTTTATGTAATCGCGGGTGCCTTTATCAAGTGAGGTGCCTTTATCCAAAATGAGTGTTCCTTTAACACTTTTTTATGGTACTTTTAACACTAACAAGCCATCTTTTCCATAATTGTTTATTCTTCAAAAATGCCTAAAAACATATAAAATAATAATATTAGTACATAAATTGAGAACTATTAATACAAATATGAGATCAAATAAGACACATAAAGGTGTCTATCAGATGGCGCTGCATGCTTGGGTTATTGTACTTCTAGAGGCACGGATCCCATTTTGTTTCCTTCAGTGGCATCACTTATAGACGGTTGAATGTTGTACTGCTTATTGGTGAGTCATATGTTAACACGAGTCTCACAGGCTTCTTCATTCCTAGCAGGTCTGGCTTTCACCAGCAAAATAGGTGTAGTAGTAGACGGAGTATGAGTATCCTTGATTTCCTAAGCATGCTAACTATAAGGAGGAGGAATGGTAGCACCGATGTTGATGATCAGAGGAGTATTACCAGGAGTGTCATTGCTGGTGCTAGCAGAATTAGCATTGGGGTTAGTTATTGAACCCGACTTAAGATCAACTATTTTGAAATTGAGATTTAGGTTAGTTATTCATGATACGGTTTAACACTACGTGGGGGAGAAAAAGTCCTAGTAGTTTTAGGAAGACTAGTTAAGGTATTTATAGATAGTTAGGGTTTTGTTAGTGTTGAATATGTTTTCGGAAGAACCTAAACCTTTTCTTTGAAAACCTAGAGAGAAGCAAAAGAAGAAGAAAACTGATTTTAATCGAAGGGTGTTGATAGCGGCTTGAAGATTTATTGCTTTAAACCAAGTAGGTTCTCTAATCCTTATTCTCATTATGATTGGTTTGTTAATTATTTCTCATGCGATAATAAAAGTTCAGGCTATATACTTCTTACTACTGTAGTTGAATGTGTCTGGCTAAATTAATCTATCTTGTTTATTAACTATGCAGGAATATTAATTAAGATGTCTTTACTTATTAACTATACATGGGATATTAGTTAAGCCATCTTTGCTTATTAGCTATACAGGGTATATTAGGTAAGCCATCTTTGCATATTAACTATACAGTATTAGTAAGTGGTTTTACTGTCTATTAATCCGTAATCGATTGATTTATACGTACGAGGTTTTTACTTAGATTTTGTATCTTGTATTCTCACAATCATAAGGTAGGGTTTTTACGAGGTAATTGTTCCGAAAACGATGCTCAATTTTGTGATTACTTGAACATGCCGTTTTGGTTTAATGTAGCCATTTGGATTCATTCTTACTTACTACTGGCATTGGAAGGGTTTCTTGTAGGAGCTAGAAATTGTTATAGTGCATTGGATAGGGACTTAAAATGTGGGTTTCTGTTTTGTTGGGTTGATTTTAGTGAGGATAGTTGTTCTCTGCGTGATGTATGAATTTACAAAGGTTAACTCTAACAAGAAATTTGTTGCATAAACCAAAATAACTTGGACTTGCTAGAGACTTGTTTAGTTTGAATCTTATTGTTACTGCTGCTATTGCCTATACCACTGCAGTATTTGTCGTTTTTTTACTGTTGGGTAACATTTTAGAAAAATAATAAGTTAAAAGTGGTGTCTTGTGTAATACAGTAGTTCAAACATTGGAATCGTACTGTACACTACGTTCCAGTAATGTTTATCAATGTTTGGCTTATGTTTGTATTTGTTGCTTTGTACGGCTAACGGTGGTACATGGGATGATATGCTCTTGTTTGACTGTCATAATGTTTAGATGACTAATAGGATATGTGCATGATTATTGGTGACTGTCAACCTGTGATGTTGGCAGTCGTATTATAACCACTTTGTGTGAATAAATGGTGTGGTTATCTGTTAGATTTTATCTTCCGTAGTTGGTTCGACTCCCAGAAGTTGTTGGGCGATGACCGAGGGGTCGCCTAGAAGATATGGATCTATTATCTTGGAAGGGGGTCGACAACACTTATTTCTTCTACGCACTGTAAGAAATTAAGTGGACTACGCAAGGGTCGATAAGTGTCGTCGTACGGTTAGAGATTGAAATTTTAGAGAGGGGAAGTCGATTAGTTCCGTGGGTGGGAAAACTGTCTTCGTTTCTTGTATATACGACTTTTTTTGTGTGCCCTTTTGTTATCCTGGTTTCTATAAATTTCTATATTTTTGTATTAGATCGTCGACCTTACTACTTCCAAAGAGATACTCTCATAAAATATTTGTACCTGACGTAGTCATTTCATGAACCTTGTTTTGCGAAATTATTCGTAAAGGGCATAAGGGTGTGAGAATCTACTTTAAGTTGGGCTCTGACCCAACTTACTATCTTTTTCAGGATACAATAGTTGCGGAACAACCTGACCAGTAGTGCGACTTTTTGTTTCGGAGGACCGCAACATCTACGTCTTCAAGGTGCCTAGACAACCGAATTTAGTTTGCCTCTAAGTTTAGATTCTTTTAAGACTCTTACCATTTATTTTGATTAACCGACCTGCGTGTCGAGGATAGACCTTTGCTTTTAAATATGTTATTTTTACTGGATTCATTTATAAATCACATTTATAAACGCAGCTTTCTTTTTCATAAAACCTATTATTCTTCAAAAACCCCACACGATAGTCGAATTGACATTTGTTGGCTTGAAGGCTTGAGTGTGCTTTTTGTCCCATGAGTAGTGCCACACTTCTATTTTAGGGCGGCCGACCTAGAATGATGAGGTGGGGCGTTACAGGTTAGTTATTGAACCCGACTTAAGATCAACTATTTTGAAATTGAGAAAATTGGTAAATCTGAGAAATCGATTTTGCAACCGAGAGATTGATCTCCCATTGTGGTCGCCAAAAAGTTTGTGGGTAAAAATATATTTAGGGATAAAAGGGGAAAACGACGGAGTAGGCTAATTCCATTAAGAGCAATTCGTCTAAATGCCAAACATTTGTACTGTATAAGTATTTTTAAGATCCGAGAGATCAATTTGTAAAAATTGGCATAAATCAAGGAATGATCGTTCTAATTTTGTTTCGGTCACAAAAGAAGGAGAAGGGTTGATCTGTAGTAAGGGAAGCAGAGAAGGTATTGAGATCAATGGAATTGAATGCAAGTGATAGGATATGTTAAACTGATATGAAGATGAAAATCATATTATCTTGCGTAAATATGAGTTTTCTGAGAATGCTTCTAAGATGATAGCTATGTGATCGTATCTTTTTTTGTCAATGGTTGAAGAACCTATTTATAGCAGTGGAAGTTAATACATTTGTTTTTGGGTGAAAACAAATGTATGTTAAAATCGTACTTTCAAGTAGGTTCGAGAAATCAAAATCGAACATGACGAGCCTAAACCAAGAAATGGCCGTTCATGTCCTGCTTCAATCACTAAGGTGGATAATATTGAGTAGGTCTTAGGGTAGGGAAGCAAAAAAGGTTAAGAAATATCAGTTTGATAGGTAGTGTATGAAGAAGAAAGTATTATCTCTGAGATGAATCATTAATTCTGTATGTTTAGTTTCTTCTGTCTCGTTGTCTTGTTTCGAATATATGAGAATCATTTATTTATAGTTCAAAGGAGACACACTGATTTCTCATAAATGGTGGAAGTTAGGGAGAGATGGAGAAGTGATGATTGTGGAGATTGTAGTGGGATCTTGTCCGAAAAGTAGGGAAGACCTGTCTGACCACTACTCCTCATCCTCTCAACTGCTCTGTAACCACTACTCATTACCTTCTTGTTCATGGATGTGTTTCCACAGCGCACGATTGTCGTAGACCGCCAGACCAATACCCCAATGAGAATCCCCCCCCCCCCCCCATGTGTTGTATTTGATATATATCTCGTGGAAATAGTGGAGTCATAAGCCACTATTGTTTTGATTAAGTCAAGTCAAGTAAAATGACTTGCTAAGTCAGTGAGGCAAGTTACGAAACACACTGAATTGATAATAAGACTAATTAGTGTCGAGTCTAGTAAGTTCAGTGGTTATATACTTGCTTAGGAGTAATATGACACATTTAATGGCTAAGTATTAGCTCAGAAGTGACTTAGCATAAGTCTGAGAGGCATTTGAGGCCAAATATTGTAAAGGGATTCTTGAGAAAGAAGACCTATTAGAAAACCATATAAGACTTGGTATTAGACCAATATCGAGAAGGATAACGTATTTATGACGGAAGTAGCTAGCAAAGCTAGTACTAGCGAATTAACACAAATAGTAATGTGCTAGCTCTTTTAGTATAAAAGGCTAATGTGTTAACGTCTTAGAGTAAGGCCGATGTGCGTAGCTTCTAGTAAATGTCAATTATACTAGGGCTAGGAAGCTAGCGTTAAGGACGTTCGAAGTTAGCACTTCAATTCGGTAGTATAGTTAGCACTAAAGTGTTAGCGTTAATGCGCTTGTGGCTTAGTCGCTAAGTATGAACACGCTTGAGCCAAGATAGGGATGCGCCAGGCATGTGGGACATGCTGGAGATAAGGACGTGCTAGAGCACGGGACGTATTGGCCAAGGCGCATCATCCAAGAGGCTCTAAGTCAGGGACGCGCCAAAGCTAGGGTGCATCATCTAGGATGAGACACATCAGCGCCAAGGACACAGCGCTAGAGACGCGCCAGGATTATAGCGTTGGTTACTCGGGGACGCGTCAGCTGGAGCTAGGGACACGCTAGGCTTGCGATGCACGTGCTAGGACAAGGGTGCACTAGTGATAAGGTGCTAAGGTAGTGACACGCTAGCTAAGGCGTCATCAGGAAAAGATGTGCTAGCTAAGGCCATGTTAAGCTAGTTGGCGCTTCTCAAGCGCTAGGGTTAGAAGTTTACTGCTATGGTGGCGAACTAGCACTACGTGGTGCTAAGCCAAATAGTTGGTGCTAACTTGGCGCTGATAGGAGAAAAGGCTAGGGTCATCCTAGATCAGAGGCTCAATGCGTCTTTTGAGGCATTGCTTCTTGTTTGTGGCGCTTCCAAGAGGAGTGGTGCATAATTTGTGGCTTATTTTTAAGCAAAGTGCTATAGTAACATATTTAAGCTCAGAAGAACAATTTGAGAAGGGTTCGTTGCGAACGAAGCGTTAAGCTAGAGTATATTTTTGGGTTTAAGCATCAGTTATTCCCGAATTTGATAGATATTACCGGAACATCGATGCGCACCCGAGACATGTTCACGGAATTCAACTTTGGAGTTTATGCGACTTGAGACCAGTTCGATATGGCATAAATATTATGAGTATTGAGGAGGCTGCGAGGCCAGTTTAGAATGTTTTTAGTTGTTTAGAGAAGACTCAAGTTGCTTTATACTAGTGGGAAACCAATATAGGAGCTTGAGACTTATTATTTAGAGATTGTACTCTAATTCTCTTGCGAAATATAAGTAGAACTTAATTCTCTTGCGGTATATAAGTAGAAATGTAGTATTTCGTATATGTATGTGAAGTCAGAAATATGCGCGTAAATATGCGCGGATACTTCTATGTTCCTGCAACTAGGCAGAAGAGCGATTTTACAATTCTGCTCCTTGTCAAAAACCCACCATCTACAACATTAATATCGTAAGTGGTGATATTACAGAGAAGTGGAAGAGTACAGAAGTGAAAATCGTGGTGAAAACCAGTTATGTCATTCTAGTGGGACTTGGCGGTTGTACGACTACTATTACATTCATTACGTTAACTGCCAGCACGACTTATTTACTTTCTTATCGTTGGTGTATTACTCCACCACACGTGATGCAGGCCGCCAGACCAAAACCCTAATGAATATCCCCCCCATGTGACATAATTGATGTCTCGAGCAGGGTTAAGTCTATTTCATAGACGTGTACTATATGGTCACCTGTTGACATAGCTAGATTGTTAGTTTTAGCATACTGATGAGTTTGGCATGTTGCTTAGTGGTGAGTCTGGCATGCTGGCTTATTGGTAGATGAAGTATAAGATGTATGCTGAGACAAGCAGTGATGCTTAATACATCATAGACATAAAGAGTCTGATTGATAATGACATTGATAGTTGTACATATCATTGTGTCACCATCTGAGGCAGCAATGATACTCGGATGATCTTGTCGGATTTGTAAGCACTGGTCTAATGGGATTGTTGAATCGATCGGAGACCAATATATATATATATATATATATATATATGCACTTGTATATACATATATGTATATTTTATAATGTACGATATGTCAAGCGAATTCGTATGAGCGTCAATTCGTATGAGTACCAACTCGTATGAATTATAGTGTTAGGAGTTGTAAAATATTTAGTTTCATCCTACTGTCAAATGATTTGAGTATCAAAGTAGAGAAACTAGAATATTTACTATGGCGGAACAACCAATTAAAATTTTGATGGTCCGACCATTTTAATTACTGGTAGCAGGATCAATTGGTAGCATGACAGTTGCCATATTGAATTATGCTCCTTAACTGACAAAATCCTAATATGATGGATGAAACAGATGAGGGACCAGCCGAGTGATAGAAGGACCAACCAATTTGGTGGATAGAGACCGACCAAATTATTGGTAGAGGGAACGACCAATTTGTGGTAAAGAGATCGACCAAATTGGTGGTAGCACGAGTTGGTGGTAGCGGGACCTCAGGAAAAACATATTCGATCTTTGATGATCAAATATTCCCGAGAATAAAGATTGAAGACTCGAAAAGATTTGGTGAAGTTAATGGAGCTGATTTATGTTGTACTATAAATACAAGTCGAAGAGAAAAGCTTTCGGCGGGGCTGGCAGAGGCCAGATTCGAAGAAATCAATATCCACAAAAATATGTTGCTACTGCAAGTTCATCACGTGAAGAAGATGAAGAAACCGTGACTAAAAGTAGAAAATTGTTGTCGATTCCACTGTCTATTCTATCAAATTCATAAGTTATAACAACAGTTTTTGCTACAGTAAAAGCAACAGTTTCCGGTTTTAATACAAAGAAAGACAGTCCTTTTCCAACTGCGTCTAGAGTGTGCCGTAGATTCAATAAATCATTTTAATTCTTTTGCGACTCAGTTGGTCAGTTCCTTTTGTATTTTTCTTCTTCTCAAGCACTTTTGAGCTATGTTCCTATCTTTTGAGAGTATTTTGGGCGTGAAAGGCTAAATCCCTTTGCTGAGGCGACGGAGGAAGTCATTGTTCCAAGAAAAGTCGTATATTTCTATTTTAATTGATTTTTGCAATTTCTTTTATAATTATTTGCTTTGATTAAAAATTTATTTAAAGATTTTTTATTAAGCAGTTGTGATCTCTTTTGATAGAGCATGCTTAGCCTAGAGTTGTTGATATTTCTATACTTTCGATTTACAATTGTTACTTTGAAAATCTACTTTTGCAACATATTAGAGTCACTTTAAACGTAAAGAATTGCATGAATATAGATTAGATTGAATCACTTTAATTAGTTAACGATGGAATCCTGAGTCTCAGTGCTTTTCTTATAATCTTGATACCAACTTTGTTTTGAGTTTTCTAGTTTAATTATTAGAATTTGAGTCTAAAAATCGAATCTTCACAAGTTTTGAAACAATCCCATTCTTATCATCATCTACAATCATATCACCAAGGTAGTAGAAGATGGACCGACCAGGTGGTAGAGGAGGAACGACTAAGTAGACGATCAACTAAGTAGAAGACCACCAAATGAAGGAGCACGGGTTGGTCATCGCGGGACCATTCCTCGTTGCTTAATATATTATATGGTAGCGGGACCATTCTATATTGCTTTGCAGAGCATATGATCTTTGAAGCAAAAGGAAATCTTGGATTTTGGTAGAAAGAGCAAAGGAATTTTGATAAGAAGAGGAAACCCTAGATAAATGAGTCTTAATAATAAAATAATAAAAGATAAAAAAAAAACAGGTGGGGACCGACCATGGGATAGTCGGTCTGTCGGCCGGTACTGGTCCCATTACTTTTTTTTATTATTTCTTTGTTATTTCTTCCTCTTTCCACTATATGCTCTTCAGTCCATATGCTCTTAAGACCATTCATATGTGAATGAACGAAATTTTTTGTTGATTTTTGTCGTCAGAAAATTCTAGACATAACATTATTTAGTAAAAATGTTTTAAATTCTTCATACGATGTCCGTTTTCGATGGTTAACCCCAATTCGGAATCCTAAAATCGTCAGCTATCTCCGAAAGCGAAAGGATTTAGGTTTAGAGCTCGTTTGAACAGTCAAATGGGGTGAACAGTAAACATCCAGGAATATTTGAGACAAAATTCTGATAGTTGTCAGCTTGTACTTCGTCTAAAACCCGGATCATATCTCCTAGAAAATTGCTCGGGATAAGATGCCCTTTTTGTATGTTGTAGTAGACACGTAGGAGGTCGTTTTGGTGTATAATTCATCTCTTAATTCCTCATATTTACTCCCAATTTTTAAAACTGTGTAGCATGAGTTATGAATACAGAAAGAGGTATTGAATTATTCATCATAGATATCATATATTCTTATAGAATATTGAAAGCTTGGATAGGCTACATGATCAACATAGGAAGCCCATAAGTAGAGTTTTGGATTCTAATTCTCTTGTGGAATATAAAATATGAATGCCATAGTTCTGACACCGGGTTAGTGACATATAATATCCTAGTATTTCTATGCTTCTACTGTTGGGTAGAGACAACTTTACTATTTTAGCCTTTATCAAAAATCCACCATCAACAACATGATGCAGATGATTTTTGCCAATAAACGATATATAAATATGGCAACTAGCAAGAATTAGATCCTACTACTATAACTAGGCAGTACACAATCAACATATAAAATAGAAAAGAATTAATGATATTGATCCTCCAATATCACCTTCTCCACCAAACACAATGGTTTTAGTTTTTCCTCTTTCGTCAATGTTTTTGGTTTGATTAATAATTGAATGAATAATACATAGTAGTTATTCTTGGATGCTTGTTTTGAGAATGCTTTTTGTAAAAGAAGAAGATATTAGGATTATTTGAAATCAATTTGGTTTCTCTAAGATTGAGTTAGTGTTTTTTACGGGGATATAAATTTTGAAAATATGGCATGTCGGCAGAGATTTCCATTCTGATGAAGAGAATGAAATAATTTTAATAAGTAGGAATTAACGTTTAATCCTATTTTGGTTTGGATTTAGACTCTCTAGTCCTGTCCCATAAAGCCTGATACTATCTAGTCCTTTTTTCTTAAAACATAGACGTTTTAGTCTTTTTTTATACGGGTTAGTCCAAATTTCTGCCGCGCCAAAAAATTTAGGTTTTTATATTACCCTAAACACCCTTCCGTATATATTAAAATAAAGAGAAAGAGAATCTAAGATTTTTAGATCTAAGATTTTAGAGAACGAGAATGCAAATTGGGTTTCAGAGGTTTCAATGACTTCTTCTTCCTTTTTTTTCGATCTACTAATAATCTCCACCAAATACAAAGTTCATCGCAGTTTAACCTCCCCTACAAGTTAGTATTTGATCTTTCATAACTTCCTTATTCATTGATTTTTTCTTTTCTTTTTCTTTGTGAATTTTGTTTTTTAACTGGCCTTTTATTTTTCATTGGTATGTGATGTTTGGTTCATCTTTGATGTTTGTTTGTTATTTTGGTCTTTTGATTACTGTTTTTTATTTGATCTTTGGTTGTTGTTTTTTTTTTATTTGATGATTCAACTGTTTTTTGGACTATTTTCAATTTGATTATATTTTTATGTTTTAGTTTTTGATAGAACTTTGATTTGTTTTTGTAAATTTCATTCAAAGATTAGCGACATCATTTTCACTGATTCTTTTGGATTTTCTTTGTTTATGTTTTTATGTGTCCATATACATAATTGAGAATTAACTTTCTTTTTTGTATTTTTCAGCTGCACTTATTGTACACTGTATTTTTAGGATTTTTATAAGTAATTTTGAGATTCCTTTGGATTGAAAGTACTGTATGATTTAGAGTTAAAAATCATTTAAAAACTTAGAAGATATTTTTTAGGCTTCCTAATTGAATTTCGATATATCTTAATCTGTACATAGTTGTACACCTGTTGATTGTTAATGTGTACATAGTTGTACACATGATGATTATTAAGGGTACAAAACTGTATTATATCATGGTGCACCTTCCACATCAATCTTTTTTGGTTTATGTATTAAATTTAGGAACTTATAAGCTCAAAATGGTAGAGCGCCCAAGCCTATCACAAGGTTTGTGGAGGTTGATGTTTCAAATCCATCTGAGTTTCCATGTTATGATTATTCAATTGGGTAGCGTTATTGATGTTAGGTAGACGATTCAAATTGTATGTGTGTGCAAACTGGTGCACCTTATCTTGTATGATGAATATATGGTCTGTTTTGTGGGTATGGATGTTGGATTTTATGAATTTTTATAGATGTGTACATAATTGTACACCATTGTCCTGTCTCATGGATATATGCTATGTTTTATGGGTATGGATGTTGGATTTGCTAGGTTTTTGTAGATGTGTACATAGTTTTACATCATTGTCTCGTCTCATGAATATATTATCTGTTTTGTAGGTATCGATGTTGGATTTTCAGTATTTTTGTAGATGTGTACATAATTGTACATCATTCTCCCGTCTCATGGATATATGCCATGTTTTTTGGGTATGGATGTTGGATTTGTTAGATTTTTATAGATGTGTACACAGTTGTACACGATTGTCCCGTCTCATGAATATATTGTCTGTTTTGTGTTTAAAATGTTGGATTTTCTGAATTTTCATAGATGTATACATAATTGTACATCATTGTCCTGTCTCATGGATATATGCTATGTTTTATGGGTATGAATGTTGGATTTGCTAGGTTTTTGTAGATGTGTACATAGTTGTACACCAATGTAATTCTTATGAAATAAATCTATTTTTGGGTATGAATGGTTGATTTGTTCCATGTTTTTTAGGTGTGTACATATTGGTACACAAATGTAATTTCCATGAAAAAGTAAGTTTGTGTGTGATTATGAATAATTGATTTTTGTAGGTGTGTACAAAGTGGTGCACATGTGAAAACATAACTGCACAAGCTTATGAAAATTTTGTGCATGTGCACTTTTTTGTACACATGAGATAAAAATGAAGCGAAAAAAAGATTAAAAAAATAAATATTATATAGTCATATGGGTATCTTTTTTTTGTAGATCTCGGAAACATATAAAGTTTGTAAATTTTGGACGAACGGTTCAAAAGATAAATTATTTTTTAATTATATTATATATTTAAAATTGCTGATATCATCATGAGTTACTCTGAACTAAAATATAAATATTTGGACTAAATTATAAATTATTAAGGTTATTAGTGTTTTTTCCATATTTCAAATAACTAAATAATTAAATTCTACCTAGTTGAATGGATCAGAACTAACCAATCTATTTGGATGAAATTATAGAATAAACTATTTTTTTTCCATTTTATATACCGTCGGACTAGATAACCGGTCACGTGTATTTTAGGGGAACTAAACATGGGTGAGTGCTCACTCTTATCCGTCAGTCAATATTCACCGGTCAGAGTAGTCACCCTACCCAATGATGATCTTCTTCTGTAGTTTCGAAGTATAATGAACTTCTCTCATTACTCATTACTCATTAGGCTCCTCAGTCTGGTAAAGAAAAAAGGAATCATTTTAATGCCCAAGCCCAAGCCCAAACCCAAGCCCAAACCCAAACCCAATCCAATTCCCAAGCCCTAGCCCAAGCCCATTTATTTGTTAAGTGATCCAAAATCTGCTTTATGTACTAAAAATTTTCGAGTGTCTACGCGTCTATATTTTTGTGACTTTTTATAAAATATTTGCCGGGGAATCAAATTTGTTTACTGACCTAAAATCATCAACGTTGTAATATACAGTCTGCCACTATGACCTAAAATATATTATGTCACCCAAAATTTATACATTGAGTAAGAAATCACTAGATGACCCTAAATCTCTACTGTGAACAAAAAAATCATATAAGATCTAATATATGCACCCATCCAAAAATCGCCCAACAAATCAAAACTTGTCTCAGGACAAAAAAAATCTACATTATAGCCTAAAATATATTGATGGTAGCTAAATTTGCCTCATGGCCAAAAATTGATCACCGTGATAAAACTATCGCCTCAAAAATCTGCACATTAACACAAATATTTTCATTATGGCGAAAAAATAGTGGCATAACAGTACAAGACACAAAAATATGAACTTAAGCCAAATTCTATTACTTGGCCCAAAATATATAAACTGCCCTAAATTACAATTAATTGACTTAATAATCCATAATATCTTTTTTTTTGGATCTAAAAGACAATTAAAATTAAATATTATTCTAATAACTAAAAATAATAAAGATATTTTCTAATATCTTTAAGTGGGTATTACACCCAAAATTTTGTCTTTTATTAAAAAATTTATTCACACAGTGGACTATAACGTCCATATCTACTCTATTTAACTTTTAAAATACCATCTAATCGGTTTGGTTTTTCTCGGCTGCCATTTATGGTGGTATTGCTTAATAAAATTTCAACTCCAAACGTACTTAGGAAAATGAAATAATTTGTCATTTATTACTATTAAGTATCAGTAGGATATATATACTGCGAGCTAAACTAGGGCTGCACAGGAACCGACCCGAAAAACCGCACCCGCCCGAACCCGACAAAACCGCGGGTTTTATAACCGAACCGACCCGCTACGGGTTGGTATACGGTTTTGAAAATTTAAAACCTGGTCACCACGGGTCGGTTTACGGGTTTAGTGTAGCACCCGCCCAAACCCGCCCGTTTAACCCGTTTATTCTGAACCTGTGTTGCTGTACTGTTTTGTCAAGATGTTTTCGCACTGACCTGTACTTCAATACCCTTCCCTATTATTTTTACGTCAAAGAGGACTCTCTCAGATTTCAAACAAGACCAAAATTTCTGAATTCCATTGAGAAATGATTTTCGTACGAATTTTTGATTTCAAACTGCCGAAACTGCATTTTCTGAATACGGGATTCCTGTTCTGTTTCTGATGAGTCTTTTTAACACAGCTATAAACCTTACTGTATTTTCTTACAATTTTATTGTGTTAGCTTATTCTTTCTAGTTTCAAATGAGCCAAAAATCACTCATTTTCATTGTGTAACGAAGCCTACACAAATTTCCAAAGACAGACTATTCCAAACTAAAATTTTCAGAAATCATTTAAAAATCTTACCATTTCAAGTTCTATAATTGCCACATGAACTTCTAAGATAATGATATAGATTCAACTCCATACAAATGATAAGAAAGCAAAGAAAATAAATTAATCCTTGGTTTTGTGGCTAGTGTATATCCCTTGTATAATTGTATTTGTTATTATATTTTGACGATATTTGGTGTTTTTTGTTGTTTCTTAGGAGGCTTAATGGGTGATTCATCAACTCAATCTCTATCTGCCTTTTCTTTCATGTTTTTTTTTTTTTTTTCTGTTTTTAGTGTCTGTTTTTAGTGTTTTTTGCTGCCAGTTTTTTTCTATCTGCCACGGGTTAACCCGCGAAATAAACCGAACCCGCCCGACCCGCCTCGGGTTGAAACCGACCCGACCCGCCTGTGGACGGGTTGGTATACGGTTTTGAATATGAAAACCCGCCTCTAAACGGGTTGGTAGTTGGTTTTACCCCAAAACCGACCCGCCCGCCCGTTGTGCAGCCCTAAGCTAAACACTCCTTGTTGTAATCTGATATGATTGAGTGGGATTCTTCGCATGATTCTAGTATGCTATGATGATAACATTAATAATACTAGCTATGCTATGATAATAACATTTAAAATGGATTCTCTAGTAGCTTATTTTAGATCGGTATTATTTATTTATTTTGAACTTCAAAGTTTATATTATAAAGAAAAGTATTTACAAAGGGTATAGCTGACCATAAAAGGAAAGAACAACTTACCCCTTAAATACAATTTCCCATCGATGCAAAGTCTAGTAAACTGGTACAATACTAAAAGTCCCATCAGTTGCTTCCCACATAATGGCATATGGGAGCAGTGGCCAAATTAAACAGCTTTACAAATCCCACCAAGGTTACTGACACGTTAAGATTCTATTTTTTTGTCAAACTGCATCAGAGTTAACCCATCGCGTGCCACAAACATCAGTGAAATTTTTCCATCGTGATTGATCAAAGTCATAATGCTAAAAAAGGTTTTGTATAGTTTCTTCTTCTTGGCAACCAGGTATAAACAGTGGACCGAATCACAATGCCCTTATTATGAAGAACTTCTCTTGTAGGTATGGAGTTGTGCAGTGTGACCAAAGTATAAAAAAACACGTTTGGATGTAGTTTTGCTATAAATCCATAGTCTGATTCTTCTTTGATAAGAATATGGTAGAGCTTCAAAGTTGCGAAATCTTTGCGCCTTCAATCTGAAATTCCTGATGTCAAATTTTAGTTCCAAAAGATTGATATATACTTCTAGCAGCGTTAAGCGTTATTCTAAAATAAAAAATATAAATTTCAGGTATATGTTCTTGGGTCTATCTTATATAAAAAGGACATGTATGGCCATTTACAAACTCTTTGTGAACTTGATAAAAAGTCCCGCAGTTGGATAAGAGATGTGTTGATTATCCTTAATTTAAGAAACGAAAAAGAATTTATATTACCCCAAAAACAGATGATCATCTATTGCGTAAGCTCCCCACAACTATAAGTGTAGTGATTTCTTCAAACAACAATGTAGCTGATTAGTGTTGTTCAATCGTTTGATGCGTTTGGTTGTCTCATGTACACATGATGCATATGGATACATCCAGTGTTACTATTGTTATTCTTATTTCAGTTTCGAGAATCAACACATGATGTATTTGGATGCATCAAGCAATAACACAGGATGTACCTGGTTACATCTAATGTTGCTATTGTTATTCTTATTATGATGGTAACACATGATGAAATCATGTTCCTAGTGACAACATATGATGAAACAGGTTTTGTACATGATTATACCTGGATGAAACCAGTTTCATCCTACATATTCTGGAAAAAAAGGTTTTGTACAGGATGAAACTGGTTTTGGACAGGATTATACCTAGATGAAACCAGTTTCATCTTGTATATTATGACAAAAAACAGGTTTTGTACATGATGATTTCATCACCATAAAAGAGCCTATGTAGATCTGACTTACATATATCCTAAATAATATCTAATGGTAGAATTTCCAGATAATCATTCTAGCCATAGTTCCTTGCTTAACAGATTAGTTAAAGTAGCTACCTAAAGCAGGAAACAATCACTAGTGGAAAAAGGATGTTTTACGGCATTTGGGAAATATCTTAAAAACGAGTTATATGACACTTTCAAAATATTGTGAAAAGTGTCGTAGATACGCTGTCTTTCTTTGGAACAACACTTTCAAAATAACGTTGGATAACTTAAATAAACGATACTTTCTGATTTTCGTCAGGTACGATAATTAGAAGATGTTATAGAGTTATATTTTATAATATAAAAAAAAGAAGTTTAGCTGAATTCTAAAACTAATTTAGCTAGATTCCAAATCTGATTCAGCTAAATCTTAAACTGAAAAAGAAACTAAAAGTAAAACTAATAATGACTTTTAGAATAAATATGAAACTTAATAGACTTTTTATTAAAAATTGAATCCAATTATAATTTCAAGGACCAAAAATATCTCAAGTTGATAGAAAATTTGAAAACTTTCACACTAAGTTAAGAATGTTCAACCTATATTTCTTTTACATACTTAATCGAAAGTTTGAAGGTACTCCATGTAGTTTAGTATCTTAGTACCTGCAAGAATTCACATTTTTTTCCTTTATTTGCTGCTTTCACCATTTATGCCTTCATTTGCTGCAAAACTGGCTCAATTTAGGTGCAAGATTATATCATAAGTCTATCCAGCTAAATTTTCCAACACCAAAAGAATTATGATGGAATGACGAGAACCGTTGCAGCAACTACATACAGACATGGTTGATCCTTGATTTGTACAATACTGACAGACTCAAAATCTATCTCAAAGTCAAAGGTTTTGGATAAAATCAATGAAAACCTGTATAATTGACATACAGTGAATTGTTAAAACTCCCTATTAAAGAATTTAATCAAGGGCTCTAAGGAGTAAGAGAATACTAATCATACTAACCTAGCATTATATAGTAGTGCTTGAAACAGTATGAGTATCCATAAACATAGAATGAGCTTTAGATATAGACTTCTTCAACATTAGACCCGACAATCCTAAGTCCACTTCAAATACAAAGGTATCTACTTCAAAAGTCTCTAAACAATATTAGTCAGGTACGATTCGATCTCAGCCTGTCCAATGTTATAAGTGTAAAGGTGACGGACATTTTGCATCCGGATGTCCAAATCGTAAGATTATTACAGTTGTGGAGGAAATATCATGAAGTTTCAAGTGATAAAAATGAGGATGATGGTCCAATATTAGATGAAGAAATTATTTATGCTGACGAGGAGAAAGCTTGGTCATTCGGCGAATCTTAAATGCTGCTCATGTGGAGGATGACAAATGGCTTGGCAATAACATATTTCACACAAGGTGTACTTCTATGGGCAAGGTATGCAGTGTGATCATTGATGGAGGTAGTAGTGAGAATGTAGTTGCCACTACAATGGTCGAAAAATTGAATCTAAAAACAAAAGAACATCCACATCCCTACAAACTATCTTGGTTGCAGAAGGGGGATGAAGTCAAGGTAAATAAAAAAATGTTTGGTTCAATTTTCAATTGGAAAAAATTATAACGATGAAATATGGTGTGATGTTGTTCCTATAGATGCTTGTCATTTTTTGTTGGGTAGACCATGGCAATATGATAGAAAGGTTGTGCATGATGGATTTAAGAACACTTACTTCTTTGAAAAAAACGGAGTTAAAATTATTTTAGGTCTAACAAGAATTGAAAATGATTCACACAAACTGTCAAACTGAGAGGGAAGTAATTTACTTTCTAAATCGGATTTCCTTCTTACATTGGGAGAAAATCAAGAAGCCTTTGCTTTGGTATTACTAGAAGTGAATGTAGATAAATATGAAGTGTCTCCGATCATACAACCAATACTTCAAGAATTTGAAGATGTCATCCCAAAAAAGATTCCATCTGGATTGCCACCAATAAGAGGTATCTAACACTGCATTGATTTTATTAATGGTTATGTAATTCCTAACAAGGCTGCATACATGATGAATCCCGAGGAGTTTGAAGAACTTCAAAGACAAGTTGATGAGTTGATTGTCAAGGGACTAATCAAAGAAAGTATAGTCGGGGTTGTAAACAACATTACTATCAAGTACCGATTTCCTATTCCCCGCCTTGATGATCTTCTAGACCAACTTTATGGTGCGACGATCTTTTCTAAAATTTATTTCCGGAGCGGGTATCATCAAATTCATATGATAGCGGGAGACGAATGGAAAACGATATTCAAGACAAGAGATGGACTATATGAGTGGATGGTAATGCCTTTGGGTTATCTAACGCTACTTTTATGCTTCTTATGAATCATATTTTCAAATCTTACATTGGACGGTTTGTGGTGGTATAATTTGATGATATTCTTGTCTATAGTAAAAATCAAGATGAGCATATAAAGCATCTTATCAAGTTTTCAATATACTAAGAGAACAAAAATTATACGCTAACCTAAAAAAATGTGAGTTCTTAATGAACAAGCTTGTATTTTTTGGCTATGTTTTTTCAGGAGAAGGGATCATGGTGGATCCGGGAAAAATAGAAGTAGTAAGAAGTTGGCCTGTTCCAACTTCCATTCATGATATTCGAAGCTTTCACGGCCTTGCTTCTTTTTATCGGCGTTTCATCAAGGGATTCAGCACTATAATATCTCATATTATTGAATGTTTAAAAGGTGGAATTTTTTCGTGGAATCTGGATGCACAAAAAAGTTTCGATCTTATAAAAACAAAGATGACAGAAGCTCCAATCTTAGTACTTCCTGATTTCAACAAGGTGTTTGTGGTAGAATGTGACCCTTCTAATGTTGGAATTGGTGTCGTTCTTAGCCAAGAAGGTAAACCGCTTGCTTACTACAGTGAGAAGTTGAATAATTCCCACACCAGGTATTCTACTTATGATAAAGAGTTATATGTTATCGTTAGAGCTTTAGATCATTGGCTTCATTATATTATATCTAAGGAGTTTATATTATATTCTGATCATGAAGCTTTATAATTTAATTATTAATAGTAAACATAAACTGAAAAGTAGACATGCTCGTTAGGTGGAAAGTTTACAAGCATACACTTTTCACATAAAGCATAAGTATGGCAAGAAAAATCAAGTGGCAGATGTATTAAGTAGAAGACATTCTCTTCTAAATACATCCCATTTAAAAGTTTTGGGATTTGAAGTTTTGAAAGAGCTTTACAAGGACGATTAGTTTTTTAATAAAATTTGGGATAATTGTTCTGGTGGCTCTTTTGGTCATTACTTACTGGAAGATGGCTTTTTTTCAAAGGAAGTCATTTGTGCATTCCTGAATGTTCTTTATGGGAAGCTATCATCGCAGAATCCCATGGTGGTGAACTTGGTGGACACTTTGGTTGAGATACAACACTTTATTTGATTGAAGAACACTTTTATTGGCCCAAAATAGTAAGAGATGTGGGACGCCATGTTCTTCGGTGTCGACCATGTCATGTAGCAAAGATTCATGCATAAAACACTGGGTTATACACACCATTGCTTGTTCCTATGTCTCCTTGGGAAGATATAAGCTTTGATTTTGTTGTGGGGCTACCTCGTACTCAAAGAAACAAAGATTCGATTATGGTTGTGGTAGATCGATTCTCAAAGATGGTATTTTCGTTCCATGTAACAAGACTATAAATGCATTTTATGTTGCTGATTTATACTTCAGGGAGATTATGAAACTTCATGGCATACCAAACACAATTACGTCAGATCGAGATAGTAAATTTGTTGGTCACATTTGGCGGACTCTTTGGAGGAAATTGGGAACCACTTTGCAGTTTAGTTCGTCTCATCACCCTCAGACAGAAGGCCAAACCGAAGTCGTTAATCGTAGTTTGGGAAATCTATTAAGGAGTCTGGTTAGCAAAAACATTCGTCAGTGGGATCTTATCTTGGCTCAGGATGAGTTTGCTTACAGTCGTTCGAAAAGTCAAAATACTAACAAACTCCTTTTGAAGTTGTCTATGGAAGAAATCTAATAAGTCCTATGGATTTGGCTCATACAAGCTGAAAACATTAAGAAGTTGCATGAACAAGTACGTGATCCTATTATCAAGCAAAATGAAAAGTATCAAGTTCAAGCAAAAAAACAAAGAAAAGAAGCATCATTCAAGGAAGGTGACTTGGTGTGGATTCATCTTCAAAAAGAACGATTTCCGCGTGACAAACATGGAAAGTTGAAACCACGAGCAGATGGGCCTTTCAAAGTACTCAAGCATGTGGGAGACAACGTACGTATACAAAATCGATCTTCCAGGTGATTATTGTGTTTCAGCAACTTTCAATCTAGAAGATCTCTCTCCTTACTATTATGAAAACGAAGAGAACTCATAGAAGAGTTCTCTCGTAGCAGAAGCGTATGACGCGGATTTTTAAAGCATGCATTTTTATCGGTTCTCTTTAATTATTAATCAAACTTAAATAAATTAAGTTCTTTTATAGATCGTTTAATTGGGGGATACCCCTACAAATTGGGGGATACCAAATAAAATAAAATAGGGATATTTTGAAGTATTTAAAAAAACCCTTATCCATAACTTTTTTATAATACCTAAATTATCCTTGATTATTAGATTGTTAATCATTTGTATTAGTTGTTAGATTATGTTAAACTTAGATTAGTGAGATTAACATATAAATTATAGTTATCGATTGTAGATCGTGTTAGTTGTTTTTTGGAGGAAAAAAAAAAGATTTGGCCTAAAAATTATCCAGAATCGGCATGGTCTTCATCCAATATCAATGCCGACTTTGAACTGTCTGCATGGTCTTCATGGGTGAAAAACATGCCGACTGAAATGTCTGCATGGTCGCCAATTGAAGAGTCAAAACACTTGCTTTCTGTTGTAATTGTGTTTACTGTCGGCATGGTTTTCACCTATGAAGACCATATCGACTTTAAAAGATAATAAATTTGTTTTTTTAATTTTTTTAGACACCCCTTATCAATATACCTAACATGTTTTAACCTAAAGCATTCCCCAATTTATGAGAGTATCCCCCAATTAAAGCACCATGTTATACAATGTAATAAACAACTCATGCATATTAACTTATGGAGTTAATTCTTACATGAAAATAAGGCTATATAAAACCGTATATTGTTCGAGAGAAAACACGTTCGAATTTGATATAAATATAATATAAACGTTTTTATGTTTAATTAAAGAAGAGATTTCTCTAATAAGTCTTATCTCTTAGGTGGATTCTTAAAAGCGACGAGTAATTTTTTTTTAAGTTGGCATTTTTAGTTATCTTCATCAGGTTTTATTTATCCGATGTCATTGTGTTTGAAATATGTCTTGGTACTAACAAGGCATTAGTACGTACATGTATCTTGACTATGTAAGTGAATACAGAAAACTCTACTTCAACCAATTTCCAAACCGAAATATGTTTACCTTTTCTTTCTTTATTTGATCGATAAAGAATTTGGAATTGATGAATTTTGAATTTAGGTCAGTAGTGTCTCCAAAACTTCTTTTCCTCCGATTCGGAGTAGTTTGAAACTTTTTGTTTGAATAAGCAAATAGAGTATAATCGATCCCAATTTTAGGCTCTGCAGTCTCCTACTAATTAAACGAACATAATATACCATCAGCAATACCGTGTTGAAAGGGTGTTTCTAACTTCATCAGAGTTGATGGATTTTGGTTTATCTCATTTCTCATTTACATCGATTATAAATGTCGTTTCTTCGGCAGTTTAGTCATTATATTCTATAATCTTGCTTGTTTGTGCATATTTACTAACTCATAAATCAGCTGACAGACAGCAGAACCCACAAGATTAGATTAGAAGAAAAATTAAATTATTTCCACCAAACGCTTTGTTTCATTCGGACTTGAAAAAGAAAATCATATTTCATCATGTTTTTCTTATTCATTCAATATATTTAGTTTTACGTAAGGATTGTGTGACGAGACCCTGCATCCACAGCTCACCAAACCCTATCAGCAGCCACCGTCCCTACCGGAAAATCATGTCAGTAATCATGTCATTCATTCATGGCAACACATCATTTTCGTCTCTCAAACTTAAACTTATTTTTGCATATCTTTACGGCTAGTTTAGATATTAAAACTATATATCATTTTTGATTTTATTGATGATTATTTGGAATGTACAATACATGTACTCAACAACTCAAGTTTTTTGTTTTGATATATGAAGATTTGAGAGGTTCACCAATCAAGTACTATTTTTTTCCCTTTCGGGTTACGGGTATGCCACCAAATGAGGAAGGTACAACTAACTTGGAACTTATTTGCAGTTTGATGAGTAGTTTGGGGTGAAAGGAATAGAAGGATAATGACGCACAAGAAATAAAGAGAGGCAACCACACATTTATGCCATTCTAGCAGCTAGTACTCGAATCATCTAGTTTTCTAGCACTTTAGCAGTTTTTCTATTTTTCTTTTTTTTTATAACTTTCCTTCTCGGTTGTGCTAGAGTGAAAGACACGATCGAGAACATTGAGATGGAGGTATCTGTCTGTAATTGGTTTTCACCCTTATTTCTAATTTGAGTAAGTAAAGTATGTATAAAATTGAAGCACGTTTGAGTGAAGGGTTATGAATCGTCCTTGTCTGTGTCAGTGTATATACACACGTGTTAGTTAAAAGAAAGAATTCATAGTGCAATAATACTAAAAGGATGATACATCACATGTTCTTGTAGAAAGTGGGAATATTGAAAATGATGGAATACACCCATCGTCACTGTAGGCGTGGTGAAATGTGATCTTCAATCTATTCCAATGGGTTCTACATCTCAATCCGCATAATGCGAATAACAAAAATGATAATCCTACCAAGTGAAGCTCTAATTTGGTTGGACATACTCAACATGGTTTTATTTTTACATTGCTTTTGCTTTACTTAATTTTTTTACTTTTCTTTTATACCGGATAGATATGGACCGGTCTTCCTGGACAGACCCATGCCCCTCAGAGCAAGTCTGCCTGAAACCTCAAATGGATCAAGACGGTCTTGTTTTGTTTTTTTTTGTAATAGCAATGTATCTTTAATTTGATGTCCTATGGATTGTAAATGTGATGGTAAAAATAATCATATTGAATTGCATTGTTTTAATCACAAATTAAATAAAGAATACTAAACTCTTATCTATAAATTTTGACCATAGATTTCTAATTCTTAATTCAATATACAGTATGATACCTGTAAATAAAAAACAAATTATACGCACAAAAAAAAACATAACCATTAATGTGTAGGAAGAAATAAATAGGGATTTTTGTCTATAAAAATATTAGTATAAATTAATTTTGAGAGCCAATCACCAAATGAGGAGAATAGTTCCCCCTTGTTTATACTCAACTGTACCGAATGCTCAATGACATTTCTACCGGTCGTGTTCTATTTTATTTTTGGGTTAGGGTTAGGGTTGGATAATCTTTTAGATATTTTGATGATGAATTGAACTGTTTTTTTGTTTAGTATCAAATTCCTCCAAATTGGATTAGCTTGGAGATTGACGTCAAATTTGTACTTTGTTTAGTGCTTAAAAAGAAAGTCTGATTGGTAAATCAGAGGGTGGTGGGGGTTGATAAAGACAAGACGTGATCTCGATGTTTTCTGGGGACCATTCAGGAAAGTAAGCCACACACAACTTCTCACTTGGGACCACCTATAAAGACAAATATAGGCTACCAGCTGTCACCCAAATTCATAAGTTCTCTCTATCGGCTTGGCTTCAATCAGCTCCAATGTATCGACTTTGTTGAAGTATTTTGGAAGGTTCACCATGAAAATTGAAGTATTTTAGCTGTCTATCGGGAATATAATTGATAAAATGAGATACCATTGGTAACCGGGGATAACATTTCATATAAGATGAAATAATTATGATCCTGAATCTCTAGATTAATATCCACTCGTTATTAATTGGTATCCTTCTTTATTGGTATGTCTAAATAAAGCAAACAAAAAGAGCACATGAGGGATAATCTTTGGAAATTCTAATATTGTTAAAGTAGTATATATATATGTGTGACATGTTTAACACACACATCCTCTATTACTCTTAAAAACTCGCGAAACCATTAAATAAATTGGGCTCGGAGAAAGTGCTTCCTATCTCAAAAGATCGGAAGCAGAGATTCATGACTCTTTATTTTGCTTTTGGATAGAAAAAAAATCAGCAATAATTTTAATAAGTATATCCATGCATTAATTGTTAAAAATTAGAGTGGACACGTTTTAGGTACATGGATGGAGCCTTTCTGGCCATAAGAGTTGCCCAAATTAACAGTGTTAACATTCAGATGGAATTGTAGGTCGTGTATGTTTTTAGCTCAGTCGTTTAATATTGTTGATTCTTCTGATCCGACTAGGAGTCCGAGTTTGCTAACCTTCCTAACCTATGTATGTTCCTCGGGACTGTTTTTTTTTTGTTTACTCCAACTGACTTGCTTGATTCTGATTTATCTGAATCTATTTTATTACGTCTGAATCAAACTCCTTACATCTGACTCAAATTATAAAACAATAGAATTACAATTTTTTTTTATTCTAGTCAGATATGTTTCCCAGTGAATCAAGTATAAAATGATACCTGATTCAAATAGCTCTGAATCAGATGTATGAGCAGAGTTAGACAAAAAAATAAAATAAATAATAAAATAAAATAAACGATCTGACATCTGACTCGCCCTAGTTAGATGTCGAGTCAGACTTGAATCACATACAGACTCAAACAAACATGATGTTCGATATTAAAATTTTAAACCCGTATAGACTCCAGTTCATGTTCAGATCCAGATCGGTTCAGACTCAATAACCAAAAAAACGGTCACACAAGTACCCCATATCATCAGGTACAGTCTAAAGATAAAGCCAACCTTGATATTCACAGACATAGAAATTAGTACATTAAATGCTTGAAAAGGAATAAGATAGTTTCTCAAACCACATAATAAAACTATCATTACAACTGTACGACCCTTCGACCACAACAAAAATTAGCCGGGCAGACAGTGGTGATTGATATGATCCACAAATCCTCCTACCTTCTTGACAAAAGTATATAAATAAATGAATAGTGATCAAAAACATTGAACCAACAACATAAAACTATACATGGTTATGGTTAGGCAATTGGTATATTCCACCACCAAGAATTTAAAAAAAATAATAATTTTTTTTTTTTGGTAATCGAACAGCTTAACTTGTACACCACAATAGTTTGGTGGTGCATAGACAATTAATATATCTACCAAATCAGTCATTTTTAATCACAAATTTAAGCAAGCAAAAAAAAAAAACAAACTCAACCATCACTTCATTTCATATATATATATATATTCCATACTAGACATTATAATAAATTTAAATAAATCATATGATCAAATCCCTAATAATTCAAATTTGACTCATTTTCCCTCTTACCAATTGCCCATGTCTTCGTGTTGATAATAATTTACCCAACTTAATTTCACAATTAATTTCTTTTCTTATGCCTAAAGGTACTATGTATTTTATCAGATGGTACAAATTACTATTACATATCCACGAGGAAAAAAAACAATATCTTTTTAATTTATAATTAATTTTTTGATAAATTTAGATTTTAAGATAAAAAAGTTTAAAATTTTTATTTTCCTACTAACATGTTTAGTTCAAGAAATTGATGGCCAGGTAATCCAATTCATAAAAAATGAGTCGAATTCTATGAATCAAACGAGATAAGTCAACTCTAAATAATTAAACTTTTTGATTCATATAAATTTGATTTCCTCTAAAATAATAAATTTCTATTACACTAGTCTAATAGTAAAATAAATTTAAATTCCTAAATAAAAAAACATAAATAAATAAATTACCTCAATAAAAAAGAATTTCCAGGCACCAGTCATTTAAACAGTAAATATTTTAAACAGATTAGACAGGGATAAAGAGATCTATGATCTTAAAAGATGTCTCGGAATTTAGTCAGTTGCTCTGAGAGGCCAGATACCCTACCGGTCACAGAATAAAATAATATCTCCACCAAATAGTTTGAGTATTGACTTGTAGTCAAGAATAAACATTACTTAACCACATACCCAAACACAACCACTAGATTTTTTTATTTTTTTTTGTTAGTAATAAAATGGGTAAAAAAGACAAAGCTTAAAAACGTAAAGATAGAGCTAAAAAGCAATAACACGCCAGATAAATAACGACAGCTCAACCATCCTCAGCCGACAATCTTAATTTAACAAAACCCATTTTCTCGTTCAACATTTCCTTCATCTCCTTCACAAAATCTTTCTCTCACTTTAAGTTTAATCTTAAACACAACAGATTAATTCTCAGAAACTCATAGTTAAACTCCAACTAAATATCTTAATATTATCATCCAAAGAAAGTAGTATCAATATAGTTTCTGTTCTGTCAAAGAGACAGAGATTTATGAACCTAGGTATCACACCAGTCTATACAAAGCAGTAGCAGCAGCAGCAGCAGTCTACCAATTATAGGGTGGTACTACTACTAGTACTTCTAAGGTTTCAGCCGCATCAGAAGAGAAAAGAAGATAGTGAGAGAAGAGAGAAAAAACCCATCATCTTCTTTTGATTCAAGCTGTAAAAACCTCTATCAAATCTTCTCATTCGTACATGTCAGAACATTTTATCAAACTTTTCTGCTTAGACTATTCATCATCAGTCAAGATTCATCCTTGAGATATACAATCTTTGTTTCATTATCTGTGGATCCGTGTTAAATAAAAAATTCAGAGATTTCAGAGAAAGTTGAGTATTTTCTGATCCCAATATACCACTCCTACTACAACCCTAGACTTTGTGCAGACAACATACACACACATAACGAGAAAAACTACCTTCTTTTTTGAATTCTAAAAAGCCAAAGAGAAAAAACGAAGAAAAAAACACCATAGTAGTAGTACTGCAGGGTCTGAAGAGAGCTTTCTTTCACTAATATATGTTCTGTAGAGGAACAGAGAATTGTGGTCCTTAACCTAATCACTTCCTCTATAGGGCTCTATTACTCTCTTTTTAAATTTCATCATCATAAATTCATCTCTTCTTTCTCTATCTATCCATCTACATAGTCTTGGGGTTTGGGGTGTGTGATTAATGTTTTGAGAGAGGTGTTGTTGTTGTTGTAGTGGAGAGAAGAAAAATGCAAGAACCAGGACTAGTAATGTTAGGAGGTAATGGAAGTGGTGGTGGTGGTGGGGGATTACACCATCATCATTATCAACATCATCATCATCAACAGCAACATCATGAAGATGAAAGTAGGCAATTGAAGACAGAGATAGCAAGTCATCCACTTTATGAACAATTATTATCAGCTCATGTTGGTTGTTTAAGAGTTGCTACACCTATTGATCATTTGCCTTTAATTGATTCACAACTTTCTCAATCTCATCATATTCTTAGATTTTATGCTTCTCAACATCAAAACCAACAACATCATAGACTCTCTCCTCATGAAAGACAAGAACTTGATAATTTCTTGGTATGCATGTGTATATATTAATCTCTCTTTTTCTATCTTTTTTCGCCATGAATCAAATGGAGTAATGGTTTTTTTTTCAAAAAACAGGCACAATATTTGTTAGTTTTGTGTTCTTTCAAAGAACAACTTCAACAACATGTTAGAGTTCATGCTGTTGAAGCAGTCATGGCTTGCAGAGAAATTGAACAGTCATTCCAAGCTCTCACAGGTATCTCTACTCTCTCTGTCTAGTACTATTTTTTTTACTGAGGTAATTTTGTATTGAGATATTGACTGTTTGGTGAGAATGAAGATAGAGGAAGCCATGTATGATGTTTCTTGAAAGCTTTGTGTTCTTATTATCAATTTGGTGGGTGGAGTGGGAACCCACTCACCAAAATAAAAATAAAAATTTAGTCTTTACTTATGAAATGTGAATAGTTAGGTCTAGTTAGGTGATACATATTGGTTGGTAGAGAAATTTTTTCTTTTTCTTTTTCTTTAGAGATGTTTTAATTAATTAGCTGTTGTTGATTATTGTTGTTTGTTGGATTCTTAAGATAAAGAATGAGCCTAAAAATCTTGTTTAGTGGGGTTTCCTATTTTGGTAACAAGGGGTTTAGCCTTAAGAATTTGAGTAATTTAACTCAACTTAAAACCTTAATCATTTCAGTCAGTAAGATGATATGTGTTGAGTAAAAATATGAAGCAATTTAGAGTACAAATTAATGAGTGTCTAATTAGACATTTTGGTAGAGTTGGGTATGATTGGTACAGGATATGATAAATGATTAGGTAGGTTGTTGCATATTACTAACTAACTTGACAAATGACAATTAGGTTGATTAGCAAGTATTAATAATAAACTGCGCTGAGCCGAATTCAACTAACAACTACTTAGTATAATTATAGCTTGTAGCGGGTTGTCTTGTCGTTGATTTTGTTAAGAACTAAATAGAGAACATTGAGGATACTAGCTAAATTGTGATAAATAAGAATCATATGAATTTCTCTTGCAAGTGCCATTTATCTTAGCTGGCAGTGTATTTGTTTTTATTGACAGCTGATTGGGCACGTAGCTCATTAGTATCCGGATCGCTTATCTCTTCACTTGTAAAAAGTGAAGAAAAGCGAAAAGTAACTCGAATTTGAGTCCACATTAAGGAAGAAGGAATAGAGAATAGAACAATTCAATAAGGATTACGACATATTCTTGGTTAATATGAATCTTTTGAAGTGGACTAATTATCAGATGATAAATCATAATATGCTAGCTTGAAGCTTGACTAAGGAATGGTGCTTTAGAAGTATGCACTTTTTTTTTCTCGATAAGAAACGATGTATTATGCACTTTTTACTTTTGGTTTTCCAGATTGTCGTTACGTGAAATCTTCTTTGAACTATATTACTAGAGAATCCGATTCTGGTTGAGCATGTTGAATGAATATTAAGCTAGATGATGCTAAAAGAGGCATGTTGGTTATGCATGCCTAACAATGATAGCAAGTCATAAATCCTTGAAAGGTTTTGATATTCGACGGACATATAACCACTATGGAACCCCTTTTGGCTAGTATCCTGTTAGGATTTTTAATATGTTTGGTCTTTCACAGAGCAGTATATATAGCATGTACAATAGTAACATGTATTTGCGAGTATTTCCAACGTAGAGTTTAGTTATTTGATCGAGAAATTTTGGTCTATTGGATGTTAATGTTTTGGTTTACGGCTCGGTAAATTTGTTCTTATGATTTACCCAAGTTATTTCGATTTAAAATTCTGGTGTAACGTGTTTCAGGAGTGACCCTAAGTGAAGGGACTGGTGCAACAATGTCAGATGACGAAGACGATTTACAAATGGATTATGCCTTAGAGCAATCATCAGGTGTTGAGGGTCATGACATGACAGGTTTTGGTCCATTACTTCCAACAGAATCTGAGAGAACATTGATGGAAAGAGTTAGAGAAGAATTAAAAATTGAACTCAAACAGGTGCATGATCTATATTCCTATAGTACTGGATTCCTTGAATTTTTCTCTTCTTGTTCCAACAGTATATGCTTAACTTTAAATGACGCCAAAAATTGTTCCTTGCAGGGATTCCGATCGAGAATCGAAGATGTTAGGGAAGAAATTCTTAGAAAGAGAAGGGCTGGAAAGTTACCTGGTGATACTACGTCGGTGTTGAAAACCTGGTGGCAACAACATGCAAAATGGCCTTATCCTACTGTAAGTTTGTTTTCTTCATATTTTTACCTTCAGTAACTGTTCTGGGCAACAGTGTAAGTTGTCGATCACATGTAGCTATAACAGCTGCTGCTTTGCAGAAGATTCTGATCTTACCGAACTCCTGATACCGATAAGTTTAGATAGAAATATCCTTCACAATATGGAACTATTGCATTTTTCACAAAATTACCATGTTATTGTATCCTTTGCAGGAAGATGATAAAGCAAAACTAGTGGAAGAAACAGGTTTGCAGCTAAAGCAAATTAACAATTGGTTTATCAACCAAAGAAAGCGTAATTGGCATAGTAATTCTCAGTCGATAACATCGTTAAAGTCTAAGCGCAAAAGGTAGACGAAAGTACGTTAATCATCCAAAAAAGAAGAAGAAACATACTTACATTACAAAGATAGTTGTTGTTCTGTAAATTCAACCGTAGTTCGGTTCGTCCGTGCGACTGTCAGTCAGGGAAATGAAAAACATGGGGGAAGTAACTAGTAAGTAGCTAGATAAGTTTGAAAATCAAAACACAGCAGCACTGTAATATACGGTTTTGAGATGGTCATATATATATATATGATGATTTCCATGGATCTGTAATAAGTTACCGTTTTCTTCTTTCGGCAGAAGAATCAAAATGCTGTCTCCAAATTTTTTCTACTGCTAGATTAGGAAAATAGTTATTGATGATCTACCCATATTTTTAGCCTCGCGAATTTGAGGGCTACCAAAAACTTATTAGGGACTATTAATAAAACAAAATAAGGTCATTTTAAAATAATCTCAATACATCCCTTATCCACATATTTTCTATAATGACTAATTTATCCTTACTTAATTAGTGTTAATTTTGATTAATTAGTTAATTAATTTGGTTATAGTTAGTATTAGAAAATTATTTGAGTTAGTTTTGGAAGAGAATTCGAGAGTGTTTTAGATTGATTTTTCGAGTTATAGTTTTGTACAATCGGTAGGATCGTGATTTTTATTCCTACCGATTGTACAATCGGTAGTTTAATGGAGTACATAAACTACCGATTAGTATTTAAACTACCAACATTTTAAACTTTGTAATCGGTAGTTGAAAGATCAATTTATCTACCGATTATACTTGTTTTGTTGTCCAGGACTTTTCTTGCCACAATCGGTAGTTAGTGAACATAAATAACTATCGATTGTGGATAATCGGTAGCACGAGAAATAAATAACTACCGATTGTACGTAATCGGTAGTTTAGAAACATAGTTATCTACCGATTATGCCGATTTTATTTAACATCTAACTTCGTAATACTATCTCAACATCCGGAGAAAAACTTGTTCAAATAAACTTACTACGTATTGTTCATTAAACTTGTTCAAAAAAACTAAAACATCCGAATAATCGAAACAAAACACATTATAGAAATTCAAAGTGATCAATCTCATTGATCTCATGAAATTCTTCCACTCATTGTTACTATCGTCCTAGTTTCAACCCGCTTCTTCTTCTTCTTCTCGTTCCCATTAGGATCAGCCTGAAGTGGACCTATGTACTCTCCAGCTTCATTGTAGTATGGGTTTATGCCTGACAAGTCTTTCTCCCTTAAAATGAGTCCAGGATCCAAAACATAGATATCTGCCTCAGAATCGGTTGACGAATTAATTTCAATGGTTTTGAACTCCTCTATCACCATCTTTTCCTTTCCCTTCTTTGATTGTTTAGGTAAAGATTTTGGAGCCATTTTTAATGGAGTACTTATGGGTAAAAGGGGTAGAAGAATCGGTAGAGGAAAAGAAATGAAAAAAGTTGTTGTTTTAGTTGAGAATAGGTTCAGGCATTAATCTATACGGTTATTTCTTCGAAGTTAGAGAGTTAAAATGTATTGGAGGTGCATAAATGAGAAGAGGTCACCCTCCTTATATAGATTACAGTCTTAACGGCTATTTTTTTCAAAAAAAAAAAACCCGTTGAGGCCTGGTGTAACAAGAGTCTACAGAAAATATGTACACTAAGTTCGAACTAATATAAACAATCGGAAGTTTTGGGTACACCATAATCTAACGATTCTCTCAGTCGGTAGTTTAAGAAATTATTAAACTACCGATTATAATAAGTAGCTCCAAATTGGATTTCTTAATTTTTTTTATAAATCATTTCATTGAATCGAAAAGGCATACATCGCGTAACATTAAAGGAATTGAAATATAATAAATCAGTAGATTACACTTAACCACTTAAGCAAACCTATTATCAAACCTTCAACGGGTCGTATGACGACCGGAACGACATTCTTCACTTCTTCGGAGAATAATCAACACAAAAGGATTGTATTCTTCCATCACCCTTAGGATCTCGAAATGAGGTTTGTACCCGAAATCTGAACGTTTTCATCTTCTCCATTCCTCCACAGATCTGGCAACAACTTCATCATCAGTTTCATTCCTAATTCTTCTTTCATCCACCTTAGCGGTTAAAGAAGAAAATTCTAGTACTTCCCTTGTGATTTCCATATATCGACAAAAAAGGCCTGCTCCGTTCCGGTTGTTGAGGTTACCGGTTCCGTTACAAAAGTTAGCATGGATATGTTCTAACCATTGCATGCTCATTGAACCATTCATCCGACGTTCATGACCCCTTGCTGGATAATGTAATACTATGTTTCGACATAGGAATAAATCTTCTTCTAGGGTAAAATTCTCTGCATTAAGCCTAAAATTTCCGTAAGCCATAATTATGAAAACGAGAGATTAGAAATTTTCTATGAAATGTAAAAGATGTGGATTTTAAATGAGAATGATAGATATAAATTCATTTATTTATAGGTGTATCAGAATACAAATTATAGCCGTTGATCAACGGTAACAATTCAGAACGGTAACAAAACGGAAACAAAATTGGAAATCAAATATTTTTTTAAAAATTCCAACATTTTGTACAACCACAATCGGTAGCTTAAGAATTTATTAAACTACTGATTATGATAAGTAGCCCCAAATTGGAAATCGATTTTTTTAAAAAAATTTCAACATTTTGTACAATCACAATCGGTAGTTTAAAAAATTCTTAAACTACCGATTATGATAAGTAGCCCCAAATTGGAAATCGTTTTTTTTTTTAAAATTTTAACATTTTCTACAACCATAATCGGTAGTTTAAGAATTTATTAACCTACCGATTATGATAAGTAGCCCCAAATTGGAAATCGAGATTTTTTTTTAAATTTCAACATTTTGTACAAGCATAATCGGTAGTTTAAAGTGTTTATTAAACTACCGATTATGATAAGTAGCCCCAAATTGGAAATCGAGATTTTTTTAAAAATTTTAACATTTTGTACAACCACAATCGGTAGTTTAAGAATTTATTAACCTACCGATTATGATAAGTAGCCCCAAATTGGAAATCGATTTTTTTTTTAAAAAATCATCATTTTGTACAAGCATAATCGGTAGTTTAAGAATTTATTAAACTGCCGATTATATTACTTTCTGACAAAAACAAGTAACATTCCCAGAATCTGTATATTAACATAAGCATTTACTTCTTATTACAACCAAACTATGAGAATATATTTGAAAATTTCTCAGAATCGGTAGATAAAATTAAACAATTACTTCCGATTAACCAAACTTTGATAAAATATTTGAAAATTTCTCAGATCGGTAGATAAAGTTAAACATTTACTTCTGATTGTACTTTGGACTTAATGAACTCATAGCTTTCAAAAAATATGAATTCTTCTGCTTTTTCTTGGTAGTAGTGTGTTTTTGCGAGATCCTCCTACACAGGCATAGAACAAAAAGAACATAATTCATCAATTTTACTATGTTATTATTATTGGAAGATCTTAGAACTTAGCTTATGTAAAAGATGCTTACAAATTGTTTGATCGAGAAGCCTAAATGGGTGCGGTTAAAGATCCGTTGTTGTATAGCTATATAATCAGCTATCTCTATTTGAATAAGTTGGTACCTATCGTTAATTTGTTCAAGAAATCTTTGCTTTGGATTTCCATAATCTCGCACATATTTGATGTATATCCTCCCCCAAAAGGTTCCGGGTGTAACCCTTCCAGCTATGCCATCTTCACATAGGGTTTCGTTATACCATGTTTTGGTTATAACCAAATCTTCAGCTGAATCAAATGTTGCCATGTTTGTAGGTAGAGTTATGAAGTGAATTACAAAGAGGAGATGATTAAATGAAATTTGTAGAGTGTATGAAACTAGGTGTGTCTGGTAGTTGGTAGAGAAAACAGATGTATTTATAGGAAAATTTTGAAAACTAGTCGTTGATTGTACTTTCATTGTAAATAATTGCTCAAATATCGATAGTCATAAAAGTAAACAACAATCGGTAGATAATAGATACCCTAAACTACCGATTATGTAAGATGCCTCAAATTGGAAATCGCAATTTTTTGAAAATTATGAACACTCACAATCGGTAGTTTAAATTTTGCAAATACTACCGATTATGTAAGATGCCTCAAATTGGAAATCGCAATTTTTTGAAAATTCATGAACACTCATAATCGGTATTTTAAATTTTGTAAATACTGCCGATTATGTAAGTTACCTCAAATTGGAAATTGCAATTTTTTCAAAACTCCTGGACACTAACAATTGGTAGGTTAAATTTTGTACAAACTACCGATTATGTAAGTTGCCCCAAATCGGAAATTGGAATTTTTTCAAAACTCCTGGACGCTAACAATCGGTAGTTTAAATTTTGTACAAACTACCGATTATGTAAGTTGCCCCAAGTTGGAAATTGGAATTTTTTCAAAACTCCTAGACACTAACAATCGGTAGTTTAAATTTTGTACAAACTACCGATTATGTAAGTTGCCCCAAATTGGAAATCGCAATTTTTTCAAAACTCCTGAACACTCGTAATCGTTAGTTTGTTCAAATCGGAAATTGATGAATATACACAATTGGTAGTTTGTTCAAACCCGTTAACTACCGATTATAATGTAAAATTTGAAAAAAATAACTTGTTAAAAATAAATCGATGGAAAATCAAATGATAACTCAAAAAAAGTACATATAATCATCTCAAATGTTAGACATTAAAACCAATAATGTTAAACACTAAAATAATATCCTTCAAGTTAACGATTACAACCTAATTTTCTAACTCTTTTGGTTTTAGTAAGAGGATCACGAGTAACAGGGGCTTCAGGTTCATTGGCTTCAGGGACATTGGCTTGAGGAGCAGCACTCGTTGATCCGCGAGATCGTTTACTGTCCTTTGATGTTGGCCTCCTCGTCGTGGTCGCAGATTTCTCTCCGAACTTGACAGCATAGTCTTCGTTATCGAGGTTGTAAAGGAGGTCTTTATGCGCACTCGTTGGAGGCACTCTCGCATTGATGCACCCAGCAATCTTGTTTGACAAAAATGCAAACCTTTTTTTTTTTTTTTCTGTTTTTAGGCAATAACAATAAAACGATTATAATCTAAAATATTGACACGTAATACTAAAATCAAAAGGAAATAACATTACGTACCATCCTTTCATAGCCTGACGGGTTGTCTTTGATGATGGACCTATATTCGAGCATCCTGGTGCTTTTTCCTTTATCTTCATGGATCACGTGAAGATGAGAATGCTCCCGGTACCATACCATATAGGCAGGAACTGCTTCATGACCTCGGTTTACAGGTCTCCCCTCGTTGATCCTGTACTGCATTCTGTTGTTCCAATCTTCAACAAATGGGTTACCCGCGTAAACAACTGTGATCGTGTCCTTAGCACACTCACAATTCTCCACGTCCAATTTGAACTTGTCGTGGATGTGAGGCCTAGGTTCTTCTTGGACATAACTCGTTTGACGCAGGACCCTAGAGGCATTGTAGATGACATATCTTGTTGGATGCCACAAGGGTCCAAAGTACAACGCCAACTCAGACCTTCGAGGTATAGTACCATCAGCTAGCTCTTCCCTGTAGGGATCAAAGCGTACATCTTTGGACGCCATTAAGTCAAGTTTCATCCTCAAAGTTATCAACTCCTGCTCCTTGAACCTTGAATGGTTGCCAGAAAAGATGAATTTGGTGCCTCGGGTAGTGCCTCTCTCCCATTCCGGGTTCTCTCTCGCCAACTCGAGGGACGGAAAGTGATCATAGATCCAAGCCTAGTGTACATATCAAAACCAAGTATGAGAAAATTGATTCTTAAAAGAAGAAAAAATAAATAACAATCAAACTATCAATGAAGTTACTAAAATACCTGTAATAAGCTCACGTTTCAGCTATTTGGCAAGTCTGCTCCCGGGATGCCTTCCTCATCTCTTCCATCAAAAACGCAAGACAAGCGGTGCCCCACGAGTAGTCTTGAACTTTCTGGATGACATCCAAAAGTTGTAGCAAGTTGGCGTCAACCCGGTTGCCACTAGCATTGGGGAAGATGACACATCCCAAAACGCACAGAAGATATGCAGTGGCTGCATATCTGACCTGCTCATCGCTGAACTCTGGTGTGGCCTTTTCTTTATCCAAGGTGCCTCTGAACATGTCCATCAGTGCCACCATGCTGAATTGCCTTGATCTGTAAGAAGCGCACCGTCCAAACTCTACATTGGAGGTCTCTCGGTCCCATCCGAAGCACTTCTCGGTGTAAACATAAAGCTGGTCCCAACTTAACTGCTTCACATAGTCGAACTTGACCGCCGTACCATAGTCGGAGAGACCTAGAATCTGCACCACATTATCGGGTGTGATGGTCATATCTCCCCACGGCATGTGGAAGGTATCGGTCTCGGGATAATACCACTCCATGAATGACGATACCGACACCCGGTCGTGACGTAACATGAAGTTTGCGACGGCCGTAGATAGCCTCGAGTTCAGTATAATTTGATGGAACCGAAGACACTCACCGTCAAACGGCCAATCATTCATCTTTGTTGGTGCAGCCGTAGGTTTCAGTAGACGGACCGCATTATAATGGTCCTAATATACACGACGAATTAAAAAACAATTATAAAAATAGTTAACACTTCTACGAATAAAAAGACAATATTTTAAGAATGGTGTTTTATAATTATTACCTCGGTAGAGTATATTTATTTGGCCCAAGAATCTTTGTACCCAAACAAAAGATCTCCTCCATCTCTTGGGAAGTCAGGGATTTGACCTTGTCGTAGACCCTTAATCTTCAAAGAGTCGGGGACCTTGTGTCCTCCTTTCTTCCTGGGTTGTTTATTTTTACCAGTTTCTTCTTCTTCTTGGGTAGCATTTGGTCCACCTCCTTCGAAGTGTTGAGCTTGTGGAGCACTTGATCCTCCTTCTTCGTATTGGCTAGCGCTCCTTTGTCTTCTAGCGCTAGCGGTAACCTTTTCCCCCCTTTACGACGAGGCCCCGATAGAATTGTATCGTGGGCTTGCTTTAATCGCCTTTCCCTTCTTTGATAAAAGATAAAGAACAATTATTTCAGTACATAAAACGGCAGACAAAGTATATTGAACTCAACAATTTATTAACAATCGGTAGTCAAAAAACAACTTAACTACCGATTGTGTACAATCGGTAGTATAAAAAACAACTTAACTACCGATTGTGCACAATCGGTAGCTCGGGGTCTATATTAATTACCGATTGTGCATAAAAAAAATGGAACACAAATGTCTATGGCGACACGTACAATCGGTAGTTACATAAAAAATTTAACTACCGATTATATGTAAATTGGTCAACAGGAATATCATCGGTAGTTTAGGTGTAAACATAACTACTGATTGTGATCGATGTTTTTGAGGTTCACTAACTAGCACAATCGCAGGTTTAACCCTAGACCAAACTACCGATTATGTGTAAATTTGGCAACAAGAATATAATCGGTAGTTTAGTTCTAAATCTAGCTACCGATTGTGCATGATGTTTTTGAGGATCACTAACTTGCACAGTCGGTAGTTTAACCCTATACAAAACTACCGATTATCACAAAATTTTCTTAACAAGAATACAATCGGTAGTTTATAACCTAAACATAACTACTGATTGTGCATGATGTTCATGAGCAGTGAAGAACACTGCCACAATCGGTAGTTTAATACAACCACGAAACTACCAATTGTGCAATCTAACCTAAAACCCTTGATATTCTAGTGACTAATTCGTGCGATTCAATCAATATAAACACAAATAATGATAAACCCCTTACCTTATTGGAGCCATAAGGTGCTCTAGAGGCTGATTGTCGGAATCGGTCTTCGTTTCTTGCTCAACCTCTTCAAGTTCGTCCCGTTCTCCGTATTGTTCTTGAACAATCTCTCAATCTCTTACACTTTGGGCAAATGGTGGCCACTGTGTATTAGGAGGTTGACGATTTGTTTGCTTTTGTCGAGCCATCTTTAGATTGTAGTAACGACGATTAATTGGTTTACGATTATACGATGAATTGGTTTACGATTAATCGGTTGAAGATGAGAAGAAAATGGTGGAATCGGTGGTTTGAAATTGGAGAGGAGAAGAAGAGAAATGTGTTGTTGGAAAATCGGTAGTTTAAAATGTGTAGTGTAAAATAGGTTTAGGTTTAGGTTTTATAAGTGAAAGGTTTTTTTGGTAATAATTTGATTAGTGAAAGGTTTTATGGTAGTTTTACATACCCCTACGTTATCCCGAGGATTTTTAGTAACAAAAATAATTTTTTTTTAATTGCCTATACCTAGAAGTTTAGTTGGAGAGCTGAACTCAGATTGTTTCCTCGGGCTAAACCACAAGATCATTCGGATAGCGAAATTACCTCTTGTTGAGTCAATATGTCCAACCAATAAAAGGCTGCTGCATTACTCATTATGTGTAGCGTCAAAGCCTTCTTATCTGCAACACTAAATCCATGATTTCGTCGGGCACTATATGCGAAGTCACTTGGTTTTTTTGCCCGGGCAAACATATCCAATTATGAACAGAACGGAGAGGGCATAGAACCCAGAGTCCCAGACCTCCAATTATGATCTTGCTCTCCGGTGGTGGAAATGATCCCGAGTATTAGCGGAATGAAACTCAGCTCTTAAATGAGTATCATTAAATGTGGCGGACAGCCGAAAATAATAATAGGCTAGCCTGCTAAGTTTTTTTTTTTTTGTATAGTTTTTTTGGCTAGCCTGCTAGGTGCTTGATGCTTGCAATGTTATCACGAGGTTGTCAACTCGTAGTAAAATCTAGATGCCTGCCTGCAGTTAGTCGAGCACAACTTTTCTGGGCTTAATATGTAGTAGTATACCAACCGATACCACTGTACCAGTCACCAATAATGTGGCAGTGGCTGCCATGGGATGATTAAGGGGGTCAAGGAAAAGGCATAGGGGTGAATTCCGAGGGGTTGTATTCCCTTAGATGTCTGAAAAATCAAATCTTGTTTGAGGAAGTTATGGGTTTGAACATACAAAATAACACTATTTATATTCTACTTATTTAGCTGCCTTGAGGAGTTGATTGGTTCTGATGTTCTACTCGGTGGCATGCAATGAAATTTATGGGGACGTTCTTAAAAAATGGATCGTATGATTCGTATTACCGTTGCAGTATATGGGCTTAATAATGAATACAGATCAAAGCCTTTGTATGTTGGCCCATTTAACGTCACCAACATGGCAACATCCCTGAATCCCTGATTCCTTTGCTATTTTTTTTCCCGAACAACAACCATAAGGTCCATAACAAATCTTAACATTATAATATACATCTCAAATATAAAATTTACTGTATAAATTATGCACATTTATTTGCTGAGCTAAATTAAATTCCCGCGGATTATCATAAACCATGGATACCTCTTCGTTCCTGCATTATAAATCCTAGCAATGTTGCGACCAACTCAACTAAAACTAAATTCTTTGATCAAGGTGATTTAGTAGTCAAAATCATAAGTATTTCTTAGTATCAGTAATGTTTTCCAAATTATAAACCCAAAACCATGACAATCCCAAAATTTATTTTATAAAGGTCGAAGAAACGACATTCCTTTTAGTATTTAGAGATGTGTCGATGTAGCTAGATAAGAAAGCATATAATAACATAAATTGTATAAACATATTTGCCACTGTGACCTTTTTTTTAATTGGTTTAATCAATTAATCTATATATTAATCTCTTAGTTATCAGCAATAAGATGCATTAGAAATTTTTAAAAAGTAAAAATTATCATTTAGTCCTAATATAAATAATATTGTATCAGTTTGGTTAAGTTGATCCGGTCCAATTATTATGGTTTTTTTAAAGATATATATTGTCGGTTTGGTCCAAATATTAATGTTTGGTCTTAGTGTGAATGTTACCTATACGAAATGATATCTTCATTTTTTAAAACACTGTCAAAAAGATAATTTTATCTAGGGCTGTTCATGGCCGGTTTCGGTTTGGTTTTGTGCCAAACCAAAACCGAAACTGGCATAGTCGGTTTTCCAATTATTTTTCCATAACCATTCCGTTTACCGACGGTTCAGTTTTATTCGGTTTTTTCTCTGTTTCGGTTTTTTCCAGCGGGTTTCGTTTAACCGGTTGATTGTATCAGTTTCGTGAAACAGACAATGCAAAATTCAAAAAAATTCAAAAAAATTCAAAAAAAATAAAAAATAAAATTCATTCTTTATTAAACCATCCAAACAATTAAGCAATTCAAACAAATAAAATTCCAGCAATCTTAGAACACAAACACATCCAAAAAATCCATTTTTAAAGATAAAAAACAACATTTTTCTTCATGAAATTGCTGCTGGATGCTGCTGCAGCTGCCTGATTTTGCTGTTGCCTGCTGCCTGGTACCTGTAGCCATGGCATGTTTTAATGAGATGCCCTTCTTGGCTTCTTTGCCTATGGCTATGAATAATTCAGGGCAAAACCTGCAAGATTTTTCACTTGATAAACAAATACAGGACATACAAAGGCATTCATAAAAAATTAAGTATGCCAACCACAACTTATCTACCCCAAATTAATACCTCACATATGTTTCCGCTTAGTACTTAACCAAATTGTAATAATCAGAGAATATTAGAATAACCATCAGGCAACTTAACCCCTAATATTGACTCCCGAGTAATCAGGTGTTAATGGTATAAAATGATGAACAGAACTGCACTGCTAGTGCGCCCCCAAGTTTATTTAAGATTATGTCTGGGTTTAGCTGTTTTTCAACTACTTTTATCTTAAATGTCTAAAGAATGTTCAACTCGAAAGAAAACAAACTAACACTTAAAATTAATTTATAACACTCCAAAATAAAAACGTGTAACACTAAGATGTTCCCTAAACTAACAGCAAGTACATATTTCAAACAAATTAAATTCCTTTACCTATCAGTATTATGCTTATCAAGGAACTCCTGTGAGATAACCCATGGTGCATCAGGAATAACTTCGTCAACCCACCTGTAGCAATTGGCAGAAAGTCAAAAACAATAACACAAAAAGCCAAAAATTAATTGATAGTAAAGATTTCTTCCAATCATTTTCTAACATAAACTAAACAGAAATTGGCCAAGTTGGCCTAACTCAATTGGATCCTGAAGCTAGTAGGGTGATCTGATCTCTCAAAATATGTCTAAAGCAAAACTTGTTTAGCCAACTTAGCTTGGCATATGTCGAGAACTATTTGTCTGATCACAGTAAGGATTTTTTCATGGAACTAAAAAGTGATTGTTGATTCACACCTGATGATAAATCATACATGATGATTAGTGATTGCTGATTCACAGTAAGGATATCTTCATCAAGCTTCCTGGTGTTCAATGAAAACCCACAGTGAATACAGTGAAAATGAAAATAAAAAATCTAACAGAGTGAAAATGAAAACCCACAGTGAAAATGAAAATGAAAAATCTAACAGAGTGAAAATGAAAACCCACAGTAAAATGAAAAGAAATCATTCAACTAAACCAAGCCCATTGGAAGTTTTACTCGTTCAAGATCATCATCATCTGCTTCTCAAAGATTTTTCACAAGTTTGAAATTAAAAGCATCAATAGTTGGTCTACTTAAACCATAGAGTTCTTGTTTCGTTGCTGGTGGTAGAAGGAATTGTAAGTCAGATCTATCAATCTAAAGAAGAAGAGACTGGAGGCAGAGAAGAAGAAAAGAAGAGACTGGAGGCGGAGAGGCTGGCCTGCTGCTCAAAAACTAGAAGAGAATTAGGGTTAGAAAGTTAGGGTGGGGTTATATATCAAGGGTAATGAAGGGTTTAGATTAGATCTAACAAAAATTAGATCAACGGTCCTAAATAGTCGGTTTTTCATGGTATAACGGTTCGGTTTTTGGCTAAACCAAAACCGAAACCGTGACTACCGGTTTCCATACTTTTTTTCCATAACCGTTCCATTAACAAACGGTTCGATTCGGTTTTTCCGGGTTTCCGTGGAAACCCGTTACCATGAACAACCCTACTTTTATCTCTCTTATTTTCTCTCTCTTAAGTAAAGAAAAGATATTAAAAATTAAATATCTTTTAAACCACAAGTCAAAATTTTATAAAATTTATATACTCGGAAAACTCTTGTCGAGATCTACAAAATGAGTACCACTTTCACTATTTTTTGAAGATTTAATTTTTATGTTATCATTTAGCTAAAGATAAACTATAAAATAAACTATCATTACGAGTTCATTCTACAAAATGAACTATTAGAATTGACTATCATTGTAATGAACTAACTTTGCAAATTCATTTTACATAATGAACTTCCATTACATGCTAGAATGAGCCACCATTACGAGTTCATTCTACAAAATAAACTGTTAGAATAAACTACCATTGTAATAAACTAATTTTGCAAGTTCATTTTACAGAATGAACTACTACATGCTAGAATTAACTACCATGACGAGTTCATTCTACAAAATGAACTGTTATAATGAACTACCATTACGAGTTCATTCTACAAAATGAACGGCTATTACAAGTTCATTCTTTAAAATGAACTACCATTACAAGTTCATTCTTTAAAATGAATTGCTATAATAAACCACCCTTACTAGTTCATTCTACAAAATGAACTGTAAGAATGAACTACCATTATAATGAACTAACTTTGCGAGTTCATTTTACAGAATGAACTACCGTTACATGCTACAATGAACTGTTAGAATGAACTACCATTTTGATTTCATTCTACAAAATGAACTGCTATAATGAACTACCATTACGAGTTCATTCTACAAAATGAACAACCATATGAGTTCATTTTAGGTGATGAACTGCTAAACTGAACTATTATTATGAGTTCATTTTATAAAATAAAGTGCTAGAATGAACTACCCATTAAGAGTTCATTTTACAAAATGAACCCTATAATAGTGTTTATTTTTTAGTATGAATTAACATTACCGTTACAATGAAGATTAAAGCTTCGACAAATAATGAAATGGGTACTCATTTTGTAGATCTCGTTGAGAACTTTCCGGATATATAAAACTTATTAATTTTTGATATATGGTTTGAGAGATATTTTATTTTTAGTTTTTTTTTCTTCTTTCTTTTACAAAGTGAGAAAAAATAAGAGAGTGAAAAAAGTAATTTAGTAATTTTAACATTTTTAAATAAATAAGGACCAAACTAAACTTCCTTATTTATCGGTGGACCAAATTGATTTTGAACCACATAAAATAGGACCAAACTAAATTTTTTCCAAATCATATTTGCTACTATAACCTAAAATTTATTACTGTAATCCAAAATCTGTCATGCAACTCTAAATATACCTAGTAACACGAAAATCTACATCATAATATTCATCGTAACCTTAAAGATGCACTATAACTAAAAACATATGCCACAGTTATAACCCAAAAATTATCTACTTGAGTCAAACTTTATCAAGGTTACCCTATATTTACGACTGTGACTCAAAACTTGCTATAATAAATCTTTGTGACCCAGAATTTGTTATATGAATCAAGAATTTCCTTTTAACTTAAAACGTGCACATCAACCTAAAATGTGATAATGAAATCAAATTCGCAAATTCGATTTGGTGACTGTTGTCCGAAAATTTGTATCATGGCTCAAAGTATATCATTATGAGGTAAATTCTAATTTATTTCTTAAAATGTGTTTTCGTGTGAGAATAATTATGTCAACGGATCCTCTTCTTAAGTAGTAACATGACTTTTTTTTCTATTATTAAGTAAAAAAATGATAGGATTATCTACCAGAGACATTTGGTAAATGTTTCGTTATTTTTATTTTTCTCTTAAGAGAGGTCTTTTTTTTAGAAAAAATTGGTCTATTGCCCAATTATCCCTAAAACATGGTCCTAATGGACAAGTAAACATTATGGATGAGTGAAATGGACACTAAATTACCTAGACAATTATATCTCTCATCTTTATGTTTTTTCTTCTTTTTTTCCTTCCTCTCTCTTATTTAAAAACAAACCACAAAAAAATTCATAACTTCCAAAATATATATTCAATTTTAGTAAAACTTATATTTTTAGAAAGGTTTTCGATTATCTACAAAACAAGATCTATAGTTGATAGTAAATTTGAAAGTATTTTTTTTCAAAATAAAATAGCTAGGATGAAACTGGTTGCATCCTGACTTAAACTAAAATATAAAAAATTATTCGAAAAATAGCTAAGATGAAGCTGGATGCATCCTGGTTTAAATTAAGATTTTTTTTTTTAAAAAAATATCTATGATGTAACCAGTTTCAACATAAAAATAAATAAATATCTAATATGCTTGATGAAACCAGATACATCCTGACAAAAATATGTTTCTTTGTCAGAATAAGAAGGATGAAACCAGATACATCGTGAAAAAAATATTTTTTGTGTCAAAATATGCAGGATAAAACTGGTTTCATCCAAGTTTAATTTATGAAGGAATATGATGTACATATGGTTATTTGATTTGTTAGAATATGTAGGATCATCCTAGCCAAAACCTGTTTCATTCTAGATAAATCTTGGTTTATTCTAATTTAAAGCAGAACTAAAGCATAATACACCTAAATTCATTCTAGTTTAAATCCTAATAAATACACCATCACCACTGTCATAATCTTTAACCACAAACAAAAAAATTATGCATAGTTAATCAATATTTTCTTTTGCCAATACCTTTCGAATTCATGGGGTGGAATCATGGATGATAAAAAAATGATGAACACCTGGCAAGTATTATCAACGACAATATACATATGCAAAACTAGATACTGATGAGACGTGATTGTTTATAAATTAAAGAAGTAAGGCTGGACTTTGATCCTTGGGCTTAATGAATGTTCAAAGTTTTTTTTTTTTTTTTAAAGCATTAAAGGTTGAGTTGAAATATGTCTGAATACTACTTGAAAACTATATTTTTCGTTATAATTATTTTAATTGGTATTATTTGTCATTATTAAGTGCACTCAATTTAGAGGGGACAATACGTCAGTTGGTGATGAGTCTGGTGACCCCTTCAGTACCGTATCGTATTGTCTAAACTCTAAAGGTACATGCCTATTAGATTATGTTGAATCTATATTACAAACCGATCGATGGTATCCCTATTCCTGTTTCTCCCTCATAATTATTAGTTTCATATATTCTTGGATTTGCATAGGTTTCACTAGGCACGTAAGTTGTATTGCTCTTAATTAAACGTCACCCAAATGTGGTAGTGCAGCTGCAAGTTAGCTCATTTTAATTCTTGATACGCTGCTGCACAAATAATCAATATAATTATCCTTTGGTTATCCTTATTAATTGAGTCTTTAATTAGTTTATCCGTTTCTTACATTTCAACGGACAATTGTATTAATAAATGCTGAAAGATTTGAAACTGTTTCTCTTTCAGTTGGTTAGTAATAATCGGTATAAATATTGTTGATTTTTAGTTAATTAAAATGAAAGAATTTGAGTGGATACGAGTATTTTAGTCTATTTTATAACAATTAATCTTATTAAAAGATAAAGATTTGGGTAAAATACCCAACCAAGGATATTAGAAAAGTATCTAAAAGATTCTTGGGTATTAGAGAAGTATCTAATCTTACTTGTCTTGTACACCCATAAAAAAGAAATTATGGGTAATTCAACCAATTAATTGTTTTTCTAAATAAAAATTTGATACGATTCTTTGTAGTGAAATCTAAAGTCAGGTTCATTTTCTTCACTTTTCTTCCCCTCAAACCCACAGATGAAAAACTTCATGCGCACGCCCATTTCCTGTAGGAAAATTTCTCACAAACCCATAATTTATAAAATTATGTTCTCGTCTTTTTCTTCTTCTTCTTCCTCCCAACGGAAGTTTATTCTCATGGAAATTAACGACAAACTTTGGTTTCATGAGCTTATTCTCTCAAGGTTTTTATGTCTCATATCATAGTTTTTATGTGATTTGTTTTTTTTTTCATTTTTATCCTTTTAGATCTGTAAACTTTTTCTGTTCCAAAGAAGCCTAATATTTTTTAGGGTTTTTTATTTCTTTTACAATTTTAATCATGTTAGATGTGAGTAATCTTCTTGATTCTCCTTCTTTACAAATTACTAAATGCCCTAATTTCTTACCAATTTCTTTTACTCGCAACTAGAATTCTTCTATATATACTGGATTCTATTTACCCTGTTGAATCGAAAAATATTTAATTAAGAGAAGAATACCAGTTCGTGATTTTATTATGTTTAATGGTGAAAATTGGTAATAATTAGCTTTGATTAGTATTGATATGTGCTACCTATTATGATATTTATACCATTTCGTCTGACTTGCATTAGACCTTAGATGTTGAAAAAATCTTACTTAGTATACTTTGTTCATTTGTAAAATATTACACAACTACTGCATACGAGTTTTATTGAGGTCACATGGTAGTACTTTAAGAATAAGTTTACGTCTCATAACAGTGTCATAAGATTTTGAAAAGTTTGGAAGTATAAAGGTTGTGACCATGCTTATCAATATGACACTTTTTTTTATAACTTATACCATAAGTAACATTAGAAGTGATGTGCAGCAAATGTTATTTGATATATTAGACTGGGTGGAACAATTGTTTTTTACGACCATTTAATTTGACTTTTAAAGACAATGTTAGGAGCTATTTAAATTTGCTTTTGTGTTTATTGTAAATTTTTTTTTTTTTTATATGTATGTGTTTGATTCTTTTTGTTAGCACTGTTATCAACCAAAAAATGGTTGCATAATCTGTTATGAAGCCGAGAAATGTATGCACTATAAAAATGCCCGTATAACCTGTTATGCAGTCGAGAAACGAATGCATAATTTTTTATGCAGCTACAAAAAAGGTTGCATAATCTGTTTTGCAGTCGAGAAAATGGCAATATATTACATTATGCATCCATTTTGTTGTTGACACTGTTATCAACCAAAAATGGGTTCATAATCTGTTATGCAGCTATAAAAATACCCGCATAACCTGTTATGCAGTCGAGAAAATGGATGCATAATGCAGCTACAAAAAAGGTTGCATAACCTGTTATGCAGTCAAAAAAATAACAACATATTGCATTACGCATCCATTTTATTTGCTATCACTATTATCAACCAAAAAATGACTTCATAATCTCTTATTCAGCTACAAAAATGTTTGCATAACATTGCATTATGCATCCTTTCTTTTGTTGGAATGTTATTTTCGAGGCATATACACCGTTATAATCAGTGGTTGCATAACCAGATTGGTGGATGCATGAATCTAAATATGGCTGCATTATGTGTTATGCATCATTTGTGGCGGTTGCATAATTCGTTATGCATCCTTTTTTTTTGTTAGAATGAATTTTTTAGACATATACATCATTTTAGTGGTTGTAAAAGCAAATTAGTGGATGCATAAACCAAAACATTGATGCATAATGTGTTATGCATCTTTTTGTGGTGGTTACATAATGTGTTATACATCTTTCGTGGTGGTTGCATAATGACTATGTACCTAATTTTCAAAATTTGTGCCTAAAAGGACAAACACCTCTGTTTTTTTTCGTAAAAAATCTAAATTTGATATTGTTGTTTGCACTTTTGTGTAGATCTCTTAAAAAGCTTTCCACCGAGATAAATTTTTAAAATTCCAAGGCACAGATATTTAGATATGTTATATTCTAATTTGGTTACCAACCCATGAAAAAATATGACGCATAACGAGTTATTCATATATTTTTCATAATTTCAAATAATTATGGGTGTTACAGAAACTGAAAAATATTTTAGGTCTGACAATAAGAATAATATTTTCTTTGGACCTGAGCCTAAAATCCCTTTTTTTATTGATTAAGAAAATATTACATCAGGCATATCTTGCAATAATTGAGATGTAACGTATTTGGGTGGATCACTATTTCATTCTTTGGGCAATTTTTCTTTCCTAGCTATTTTTGATAAGATATCAGCTACTCTATATTCATTTTTGGAGCATAATAACACTTCCAAAATTTAAATTGTTGAAAGATAGTAATTAGGTCTTTAATGAAGAGGGGGATCCATGCACAATCTTATTCACATACTATCTCACAAGATTTGAGCCAAATTTTTAATACTAAAACTCAAACAACAATAAATTTGAAGCTAGCATTTTGATGATACGTTCCTCTTATAAAACTTTGTATTCTTACAAAAAATGTGCACAATAATATTTTGTTAGCAAAAAATGAGCACAATCATAATTGCGCAGGTCTTTTAAAAATATTTTTTACAGTATAATATTTATAGATATCAGCTTTTTAGTTTGTGAGATATATCGATTCAAAATTTTAACAGGAAATAATAGATAAGGAAAAAATATAAAAAATAATTTTCTTTTTATATTTTTCTTTAAAATTATATAATTATTAAAAGACTCATTTTTATGGGACGGAGGGAATACTAAACTCGCAAACCTTTTAAACATCTAATAATACACTATAGCATCTGCAAATAAAGACGTTGACGCAATAATGAGATAGAATCACAGAAGTAATCCAATCCCACTCTCTCCTAGTTACCTAATTTTAATTACTTTATTTCTAAGGTCAGCAAAAAGAAATATCCTATTCTTATATCTCAGTTGAGTGAAGCATTTAGCTCCAAGTAAACTCTACACTTTGGTTAGTACCCACCCTAGTCAGTCATGTAACCGATCCCAATCTGAATTTTATCGATAATACTCTTACCGTCTTTGAAAAACAATAATTATTTTATATTTTTAATTTTACCTATTTTTGGATAAATAAAAAATGAAGGTTTAAAGGTTAGGCAACCAAGCAAACATAGTTCTTGATTCGTACTTTGTATAAAGGTTTTCTTACGATATCCCTGAATAATATACTAATTTATATTACCTCCCTTATTAATTTAAAATAGATGAAATTTTTTTTCTGTTAACTTTGTTAAACTGTACACGTGGTAGAAAAACAAATACTTTTAGAGAACTACCTTAATTACCCTCGTTTTCCTCGCCAGATTTTTTTTTCACAACTGGTTTTGCAAGAATATAAAAAACTTTCTCACTGTTTCTTCGATCCGAATCGCCCACCTGTTTTATTCTTTCCATAATTTAAATCTTCACTTAAATCTAACATCTAATATAGTAATTTGATTATCTAATTACTAATATTAACAGGTGATAACTTAAATCTAATAACATGTTTCTCAACCATCAACGATTTCATCTTCCCCAATTCAATTATCTTCATCCCAATCACCACCACAGCCACCACCACAAGCAGGATGTTCATTACTAAATCAAAAATAAATATATCTCCCATGGTTAATTTCTCTTATTGTTAATAAAAACCCATATTCATAACGAAAAATAACTCAAAACCCTTGATTAATCAAACTACAAACCTAAACCCTTACTTGAAATTAGACCCTTCACTTTAATAGATCAAATTAAAGGCACCCAACCTCCACATTCTCATCATAGCAGTATGATGACCTTTTTTTCTTTATATCTTTCTTGTTCTTCCTCCTATATGTGTTATCAGTTGATTAGAGCTGACTAACATCTTCATAATCATCAATAATTTCATGGTTAAATTAACCATTAGGTGAGCAATCCCATCTAACCCAAAAACTTGTATATCATCCAAACAATCACGGTCATATTCTCAATTTGATTCCAAGATGTGATTGTTGTAGTTGGAGCAGGTAAATTTTCTGTTCCAAATAAAAAAAATTGGAAGAGAAAAAACTCCCCAAAAGCTAGGGTTTGCTCTTGAGTAGATTTTAATTTTACTCTCTATATATTAACTCGAATTCGAATCTAAGTATAAAATTGTACTCAACAAATGTCATATTGCATACCCATCTAATATTTTTGGATAGCAATACACTTCAAAAATTCTACCCAATTTGGTATTCTTGGTCTGCAACTGTTCGATCCGGAGATGAAGAAGATCGTTTTTTTTTCTTTTTGGTTTATTTGTAGCATTTTCGGCTGGGACTATCAGATTAGGGAATCAATAGTATTACATGTGTCTTTTTTTTAAATTCAAAAGGGTGTTTATGGGATTTAGAAATAATATTTTAATTTAACATAATTTAATTTTTTTAACATTTTTATTAGTACAATCCTATGGATTGGATTTAGTTTTTATAACTTTTAAAAACACACCTAATCTAATTTCTTCATCTTCTCCAACACATATATGTGTTGAAGAAGATTTACCTGAATTTGGAGAAAATTGCACCGCTGACCATTTGGTACACACTCTTATGATTTACAGGGTTTATGAAAATGCTATTTATAGATTAGATATAAAAAACTAGAAATAGAAAAGGAAAAGGAAAATAGATTGGATTGGATTCATAAATTTTACTTTGATTTGATTTTTAAAAAATAATAGAATTTTGTTTAATTTTTGATTGGATTGTATTAATAATAATGGTGGATTGAAAATAGCAGGAATCTTAGTATATTATCCAGGTAACACAAAAACCCCTTTATATAATTTTTATAATTATTCTTTGAAATTTAGTTCTAACAGGATTTTTCTTTTTACGGGTTATTTTGTGTACAAGTAATCTAATAATTTTGATTTTTTCTTTTTAAGGGTTTTATGTACAAGTAATCTAATAATCTTTTCCTTTTCGAAGTCTGACATATAAATTTCAGTTACATCTAAAACATTCCCTAATTCACATTTTACAACCTTTTGAAAATTTTATATGACAAAGTGCTTTCGGTTTTACATCCTTTTAGCACCTTTGCCTCTTTTATCCCAAAACCGCATATGGTGTTACTATCAATTTCTAAGAATTAAATTGTGGATGAATTTTGAGTTCAGGTTTGTTTTTGAGAATATATCAAGACCCGACAACTTTATTTCTCGAGTACACCACTTAAAACCAATTTCAGTTGAATCGATGTTCCACTTGAAACCAATTTCAGTTGAATGTTGTTGTTAAGTATATCAAGATCCAGCCATTTTATTTCTCAGCTACATCTGTTATGCCACTTTCAAATTCAGATAGCTTTCGAGTATATCAATACCCAACGGCATCATTTCTTGGTTACACTTCGTAAAACCAATTTTAGTTAAAACCAATTTATTACCCCTACTTTTTCATTTTTACCTATTCCACCCGGTTATAACCAGCACCATGATATTTAATTTTTTTTTATCGCATGTATATTTATATTTTACTCCATTTGTCCCAAAAAAATGATTTTTTTTTATTTGAAAATAAGCCAAATTAAATTATTATTTTTAAATATCATTTTTCTTAGGATGAAGGAAATAAAATGTAAATATATTTTTTTTGGAACGGAGGAAGTAAAATGTAAATATAGATATATTTTTCGGTAAAATTGAAAAAGTAAAAATATCACTTTTCTTGGGACGAAGCGAGTAAAATGTAAATATACATTCACAAAAAAATTAAATGTTATGATGTTAGTTATAATCGGACTCCCTCCGTTTTAAGAAAAACAATACTTTTACTTTTTTATTTTTATCTAAAAATATATCAAACTAAATATCGATAAATTTTTAGGTAAAGATATTACTTCTTTTTAGGCCGGAGCTGTGTAAAATGTAAATATGCCTGCATAAAACAAAGTTAAATGTCGTGGACCGTGGTGCTGGTTATAACCGGGTCCACCTCCATTCCGGAACGAGAATTTCAAGTGTTGGCTATCTGAAATCGAAAACAAAATGGGCTCCATCGTTTAACCGTCCAATCACAGAATACTTGTTTTGAGGAAAAACGTAAAGAGGTTGTTAACCGGCGGCAGGACATCAAAATAATTTGAAATCTCTATCACAAATAATAAAAATTCCATTCATACGTTGAGAAAATTTGACCATTCAAAAAGCACAGATTCGATCCATTCTTTAATACTGTTATTACTAAAATAAATCCGTTATAATGACTAATATACCCTCGTAAAACACATAAACTAGAGAGTGAAATATTAAATGTGGAAGGATAGTTTTTGTCAGATCTAAGGTAAAATATGAGCAGATTTATGCTTAAACGAGATGAAAGGGAGAAATTTCAATCTCAATTTGCTAAAATCAATCACAACCATTGGATTCTCAAACATTTCACCATGGGTGAATTTAAGCAATGCGGTAAATTTAGAGTGAATCTAATTGTTGAGAAAAATAAATAAAAAAAATTGTTGAAAATAAAAAATCAACGAAATGAGCAAAAAAAAAAGATAAGGTATTTTAAAATCACTGATAGATTTTACTCACGTATCTAGAACAGTAAGAGGCTGTGAATGAAAAGGGATGAGTTTATAAGGTCTCTTGGATCCGAAGTATGAGGTTTCTTCTACGATTTTACACCAACAATAACCAGATATTACAGCAACCCCTAACCTAGAATTGGCAAAATTAGGTTTTATTTGTTATAATCAAATCTTAAAGTTACACCATTCTACGTCCGCCATTCAACAAATATAGATCACTTTACTTGCAAACAAAACCTATATATAAATATATATACAGCTAAGTGAGAAGAATTAAACAATACTAAACTCTATCACTAGTTTACAACTTGTTGATCGGAGAGATAAAACTGAAGTTCTTTGGTTTGATTACTATAAAGATGTTATTAGTATCTAGAGAAGACGATGATCATCGACGTCGTGTTGTTTGTGTTTTACTTCTACTACAGATGATATGTACATGTTTTGTTACAGTCAATGCAGATAATGAACAAGAGAAGGTATATATTAGTGCTGCATGTCTTATTGTTAATTCAGATCTTTCAGTAATAAGTATTCGTCGAGAATATGATTCTGATGACGATGTTTTTATAATTTGCAGAAATTCTACATTGTGTATTTGGGTGATTCACCAGTTCTTAAGGATTCCATTGTTGATTCACATATCAATATTCTGTCAGATGTTGTTGGAAGGTACATGCATTTTTCTTTCCCTATAATTATTACTTCATGCAGTTTAGTTTGGATGCTAATGTTAATTTGATGATGGGCATAAAACAGTGTGCTTGCTGCAAAGGATTCGATTGTACACAGCTACGTCAACAACTTTAATGCATTTGCCGCAAAGTTATCGCCTGATGAAGCTAAGCAACTGGAAAGTATGTATAGTGGATTAAGACCCCATGAACAAGTATAGTTCATTTTTGTAGTCCCGATGTTGATCGATTTTTCTTCGTGTAGGTACGACGGGTGTTGTTTCGGTGTTCCCTAATCAACAAAGAAAACTTCATACAACAAAAACATGGGATTTCTTGGGATTTCCTAAAAATGTTAAGAGAAAAGTGAAACTGGAGAGCAATTTAGTAGTGGGTGTCATAGATACAGGTTCATATATACATCAATTATGATAACTTTGACTAATAGAGAATTTGCAAATTTGGTATTAGTATGTGTTATTATGGTTTGCTAATCAGGTAAAATTGAATTTAAAGGGATTACGCCGGGATCCGAGAGCTTTAATGACAAAGGTTTTGGTCCTCCACCTGCTAAATGGAAGGGATCTTGTGGCCCTTATGCAAATTTTTCTTGCAACAAGTAAGTACATACTGGGTAACAAATTGTTGCATGGACCTCAACATTTTAGAGTAACTGAGTAAGGTGGTTGTACCCTTTACCGGACTACATCGATCAAACAGATATAGTCATGAAGTGTGGCTGTTATTCTACTGCTTTTAGTATTTGATATAATCACCATAGCTTCTTTCTGTTACACCTTACTAACAAAACAAAATTAAGGAAGAAAATAGGAATATATTTTTTGTTTGTACATATGATTGAGGCAAATCTCTGTTATCATGACACATTCTTTGTTGTCTTTGAAGTAAAATAGTAGGAGCAAGGTACTTCAAACTAGATAAAGACGATGACGAGTTAGATGATTTATCACCACTTGATGTACAAGGACATGGGACTCACACATCATCAACCGTATTAGGAAATGTCGTAAACGATGCAAACCTATTAGGACTAGGAAAGGGAGCGGCGAGAGGAGCAGTACCAGCTGCAAGAGTAGCAATGTACAAAGTATGTTGGGCAAGTTCTGGCTGTCAAGATATGGATTTATTAGCTGCTTTTGATGCAGCTATTGAAGATGGTGTTGATGTAATTTCAATATCCATTGGTGGTAATTCTGAAAACTATTTTAAAGATCCGATAGCCATCGGAGCATTTCATGCTATGAAAAAAGGAATCATCACGGTTGCTTCAGCTGGCAATGAGGGACCTGATTTGGCTTCGGTAGTTAATCATGCCCCTTGGATTTTAACGGTTGCTGCTAGCGGTATTGATAGAGAATACAGAAGTAAAGTTACGTTGGGCAATGGAAAATCTTTCTACGTAAGTACTGCACTCTTGTTGTGCTCATTGTTTCTCATTTCTTTTTTTTTGCTTTGGTTTGTTAATTTCCGGCTTCGTCATTGTTTGGGGGATTGCAGGGAATTGGAATTAACGCCGTTAGTCCAAAGCGAAAAATGTTTCCCTTAATCAGTGGAGCTGATGCTGGTTTTAATTCGTCCGTTGATCCATCGAGTTCTAGGTAACAGACTGGTCATATGAATCCTACATTGATACAATTGCGAATTTAGGAATAAATTCTTTTTTTTTCTTCTTTTTCTATGACTACAGTATGTATTGTATGGATGAATCTTTGGACCCAAAGAAGGTGAAAGGAAAAGTTGTGTTATGCGAATTACAAGCATGGGGTGTTGATTCTGTTGTAGCTAAGGCTGGAGGAATGGGAACACTCTTAGATAGTTCACTGAATCCTGATACTGCTCAAATTTTCATGGCTTCTGGAACTGTGATCAACGAAACTCTCTCCAAAATGGTTAAAAACTACATAAAATCAACCAGGTAAAAAACAATGAAAATAAAATGATTTCATATAGGCTTTGGGTTTTGTAACTTAAAATTGAATTCTTAGTACCCTACTGAAATGTTAATAAATGCAGATCACCATCGGCAGTAATATACAAGACCCAAGAATTGAAGGTTCTGGCTCCATTCGTGGCATCCTTTTCATCACGAGGGCCTAATTCTGGTTCGCGTCGTCTACTCAAAGTAAGAAAATTTTGTATCACTAAAATGGTACTAGTCTCCATCCTTAGGTTTAACATCTTTGCACCAGAAATGCGCTTATAAAAAATGTAAATGGCTTTTATGAAAGTTACATTTTCTCATAACTGATTGCCTCATGTTATTGAACAGCCCGATATCACTGCCCCAGGCATTGACATTTTGGCAGCATTTACTCCTCTTAGATCAATAAGTGGTATAGAAGGTGATACCAAACATTCCAAGTACAACATCATGTCAGGTACATCCATGTCGTGCCCTCACGTCGCCGGTGTTGCTGCTTACGTGAAGTCATTCCATCCAGCTTGGTCTCCTGCTGCCGTTAAGTCTGCCATACTCACCACCGGTAAGACAAACCCAGAAATCACTCAAAGTCCTAGACTTCCAAGTCCATAGACTTATATTTCTCAATTATTCTTTAACATTCACAATTTCTAATTTGACTAACAGCAAAGCCAATGAGACCGGATGTAAATGGCGAATTTGCGTACGGAGCTGGTCAAGTAAACCCGAAGCAAGCAGTGCATCCAGGATTAATCTATGACATGAATCAATTACCATACATCCAATTCTTATGTCAAGAACGTTATAAAGATGACGGTATCAGAATCATTGTTGGTTCAAAATCAGTGAACTGTTCAGAATTACCTCCTCCAAGTGGTCATGATGCTCTAAATTATCCAACAATGCAAGTAAGTATGAAAACAACCGATAAGAAACCAGTTGCTACGGTTTTCAAAAGAACCGTCACGAATGTCGGTCCCGCAATATCGATATACAATGCCACCATTGTTTCACCTAAAGATGTAGAGATTACAGTGAAACCCATGAGTTTGGTATTCACAAAGAGGTTCCAGAAAATAAGTTTTACCGTTACGGTGAAAGGTAAAAAAGTTGCTCCAGAACAAGAACTTTTATCAGGTTCACTGACATGGAAGAGTAATATCCATAGTGTTAGAAGTCCTATTGTTCTTTTTACTTCAGATTATTTTTAGTTGTTTAATCTGACGTTTTTATGATTAAAATAATTAAGTTAGTTTGCAGAAATTTGAATTAGTAATTCAAATAAGATATAATTTATACATATTTTTATGAAACTAATCCAAAAGAACCATGTTCATTTGTACAGCACTTATGATTTCAGTCACACTAATTTGGTCAATCTGGAACCAAATGTTGTGATGTGCAGAAATAATGACAGACTTCATTTTTTGGCTTGGCTTTGAAGATCGAAAATGCTAAACATACCCAGGATCCCTACACCTAAGAACTACATTGATGTCCATGGTATTCTTTCTAAGACCCTCCACAGCCCCAAATAGTTCACCATTCCATATTTAGAGTTTAGATGTATGTCAGGTATACTAGAAAGGAATATAAAACCATTCCATATCTAGAGTTTAATGTATGTCAGGTATACTAAAAAGGAATATGAAACCGGGGTATACCTAGCAGTAGGGTTGTCCATGGTACGGTTCGATTCGATTTTTTCTCAAACTAGAACTGAAACCGTATCACTCGGTTTTCGGTTTCCTGAATCAAAACCAAACGATTAATAATCAGTTCGGTTTTAAACCGGACCAAATCGGCTCTAATTTTAGTCAGTCGGTTTCGATTTCCGTCAGTATTTTAAAAAAAATAACTACTTAAAAATAAGCTTTTTTTTGATATATTTACACTTTACAAAAAAATCTACAAGTTTTTTGATATATTTACACTTTACAAGAAAATCTACAAGTTTTTTGATATATTTACACTTTACAATCTGATTTACAAGTTGATAAATTTCACAATCGCCCACCTCCCATTCTCCACAGGCTTAGAATACCAAAGTAATGGCCTGAACCCCATTATTCCTCCACTTCTAAACACCAAATTCAGTTAATCCAATCTCTCCCCAATCCACACATACCCAGCGATTTCTGCAACATGTAGAATCCTATCAAAACATGTCCAAGTCCAACTAGTCTCAACAAACCCCCCAAACAGACTTAAAGGCCTTTGACAGACAACAGAATCAACAGTTGATCTACTACTCAAATATTAGAATGGACAAGCTCAATATTTATCACACCTTAAAACAAGTACCAAACACAAATAATCCTGGTCATTTAACCAAGCCTTGATTTCAGGTTCTTGTCTAACGTCTTCGTTGGCTGCAGCTCTTGAGGAGCATGTTATGTGAATCACCTGCATATAGCCACTAGTAGTATGAGCCTCAAGACAGGACGCAAAACCATTTCAAATTCATACTTCATTCTACATGAGAGTCATGTTGTTGGCAGTAGTAAAAGGTCCATTTTGTAAAGAAGTGCAAATTCACTACTACTCACTACTACACCCTGGTCCTCCTTGCAACCATATCGCAAGAGGATCGCTATTGTTGATTCTTGATTCAAAGGAAAAGTAAAACATCCTACAGCCGGAAAAAACACACAAACAAAATTAGTACCTTAAACCAGTGAATTACTTAAGTAGAACATGAGAAAGAGAATGAGATTATTACATTGCAGCATGAGAGCGTTTAATCTTATAGTAAACAGCATGATGACCCAAGTCCTCAACATGTAAAAGTTCTTCGAATAAGCCTTCACCTACAAAGTCAAACAGAAAAAGACATAAACCCAATTAAAATCAACAATCAGTAAAGAAAGAAGATCTACCACCTTAGACAAAAAAAAACACATACCTAATGTGATAGTGAAATATCTGGTTGACACGTGGAGTAATCATGGGGCATCAAAGACGTAAGAAGATAACACCGAAAAACATGGGAAAGAAGTTGTAAAGTTACCACCCGTATTTTAAGGTATTTACCGTCAGCGTCAGATCAGAACACGTGGAGAGAATCTTGATTACATCAACGAACAAGTTTGAATTAGGAGACATGAGCCTTAAATGCGAAAGACAGACGTACAAAGTTAAACTTTATCAGACTCGGGCAGAGGAAGACGATAAGACAACACAAGAAGCTTCGATGGTTATGCGAGTAGTGGAGAAAATACACGAGGATTGATAGAGATCCGAGCTTAGATGATGGATCGTCTGAAGCATGGTGTACACGAGCACGAGCAAATACTCATGTGAGGAGAATGAAAAGGGATAAAGCTTACACATAGGATGGGAAATCAAAAAGTGTATATTGTGTAGATAGCGAAATGTAATGTATCAGCAATCTTGTCTATAAATATCTAATAGTTTTCTATATGAGGTTAAGGCTTTTCCTGGCTAAGAGTGTGTATCAAAGTTCTTTCAGAGAACAGAGTCTCAAGCTTGTACTAAAAGTTTTACCATTAATAGAGTTCTCGAGTTTTCATAGAATCCCTAGGTAAGAAATCAATGAAGGATGATCATCATGTTTACTATCTCTTGTTTATTACTATGATTCAATGAATGTCGTCCTATTCAAAGTTATAGTTTATGGATATAAATCCATATCATTGTGTATCTAGAAACAATGATGAGCTATAAATCTGATGAGTACATTATGGTTAATAGTCATTAGCTCTTGTTTATCCTATCGTTATTTTCAAGCAACTAGATTCTCGGTTCATCTTCTACAAACCCTAATAACATGCCCAGAAAACAATTCATCCTTAATATAAGATCGAAAGAGTAACGACATATCGCAGACGCTCGATATAGACTTATAAGGATTTGAAGCAGAGTTTTAAGTGTAAGAGAAACATTATTTAGAACATCTTCTTCATCATTAAAAATATATGAGTTTCAAAGACCTGTGAGTTTCTTGAATCTTCAAAGAAAATCACAGATCTAGTTACAACCTATTGGTAAAACCTCATTTACTTTCATAAAATGTAACTAGGAAAAAAAACTAAAAGAGAAAAGGTGGAAAAAACCAACCTTAACTTGGCAAAAGGGACCACTGAAAATGGTGGCTCATATTTCAGATAATTTTTTTCATATTTTTAAGAAAAAAATTTGTTTGAAAATGTATTATGACAAAAGTGAAGTTGCATTTATGATTTAAAAAACTTTTTAGTTTTATCTGGAACTAACTTTTCATAAAAGGTGAAGAATTCAATTAACATAGACAAAAACCAGTTCCGAGTCTGACATATCAGACGAGGAGAGGCTGGTGCAGCCTTTTTGTTCTTTTTTATTTTTGACAAATTTTGGAAAACGTATACAAACAAGAGAGTAGCTCGAGCACAATATAGTAAAACTGTCTTTTCTTTTTATGTGTTCTAGGTGAACAATGAATACAAAAGAAGAAGAAGCAAGGATAAAGACTTACAAGCGAAAACATAAAGGGGATGAGAATGAACCAGGTGGATCTATTTCTGGAGAGACACTTGAAGATGGACACACAAACTCGGAAATAGAGTCAGATAAAGAAGATAAGGAGGTACTCGAAGAACCAAAGAATGGGGAAATGATGAAAGAGAATGAGGTTAGGGGCAAAGATGATAACATACCAGAAACTCTACCAGCAAGCGTGAACGACAAAGTTACCAACACTGGAGAAACCACGACAGTGGAGGAAACCGCAAAAATCTAGAAGCAACAAAAAGAAAATATAAAACTAGGGTTTAAACCTATGTAATATAAAACTCATCTCTAATGAATAAGAGTTCTCATTCTCTTGTCTATCTTTGTTCTTCCATATCCCAATAAATACTACAATAATATTATATTAATTTCATTAATAACATTAAGTTTTAAACGTGAAAGATTATTATTATTTAATTATAAATGATCTCAAAAATATTTAGAAAACAATATAATCAAGTATTTTAGTATAATTTTACTCAATTAAGTAATCATTATCACATCAAATCTAAAAAAATTTAAAAATTATAATTATTTATTTATAGTAAAAAAAATATAAATTAAGACAATTTGGAGTTTGGTTGTGTATATAAATATGTGTCTATTAACTTGTGTATTTTCACTAAGTGCATCATCTTCAAGCAATTAATAGACACATATTGTGTCTCTATTAATTCCGGTATTGTATATTGTTAGTTCTTAATTATTGTACTAATCTTATCATTTTCTATGTTTTTAGGCCTTTTTGAAGAATAATGAATTACGGAAAAATGGGTTAAAAAAGTGTTAAAGGAACCTTCAGTTTGGATAAGGGCACCCCCTTAGAATTGATAAAGGCACCCACCTCAATTGATAAAAGTACCCGTGCCCAATTTTAAATGCAAATTCTTGGCGGGAAATTTATTTTCTTTTATGTTTGAATGGTGACGAGATTTGGAGGGATACTTTGAAGAGTTTAAAGTGATATTATCTCGTTGCCTTATATATAGGATACTGCACTTGATTTGGAAACATCTAAAAGCCAACAAAATCAAATATTCGGGAAATATTTTCTCACGTGAAAAAAAAAAGAATAATCTTCGATTGATTTAAGTTTATCTTCTCTGTAATAAGAAAGGATTATCTCCTAACCATTTTGTGAGTATACCAAGTCAAAAGAAGGAAAGAAATCAAAGGTCGAGATCATAACAAAGGAGAGAAAGAAATTCTCGTGAAGATATTCATTATAGAGATAAGATTTGGAGAGTTAATTGCGAGATTTGGAGGTGTTGTGGGTATTTAAAGGGTTTGTTGGAGTCAAAGAAGGGGGATCGAGAGTTGATGATAGGCCAGAAATCTAAAAAAAATCTATCAAAAGAATTCAGGTCCTGCTCATGAGGAAGAAAAATAGGAAGAAGAAGTGTTGCTCAGAATAATTGTTTATTTATGAGCAGTTGTAACAGTGCATTCACAACGTATATTTTGAATTATCAACACTTGGTTTGTAAAAGTGAGTCTGTAACGCCTATACACCGTTGTAAACTCGCTACTTTTATTATTTTCTCTTATTTTGTTCTTTATAAGCATTTTTGAGTCATGATTTTATCTTTTAAGAGTGTTTTACACATGAGGAGCTAAACCCCAACTTCTGGGACGACGAAGGAAGCCGGATTTCCATAATAAAGTGGTATAATTTTATTTGATATTTGTGTTAATTTTCTTATATATTATTGCATGGATTTGGGACTGAATTGAATGATTTTTATTGATTAGTCGTGTTTTCATTTGATGTACATGTTTGGTCTAAGGATTTTGATGTTTCATACTTAAGATTTACGATTAAAACTGCGAAAATCTAACTATCTAAACAAGAATTAGAATCAACTTGAATGCTAGAGTTACATAATTATTATAATTTAAATCACTTAATATTGGTTTCTGGTGGAACCCTTAGTCCTAGTTTTCCATACAATTTAGAAATCAACCTTTATTTAAATTTAAATTTATTTGGTTTCTAGTTTTAGAATTTAAATTTAAACCAAATCTTCACAAGTCTTGAACGAATCTTTTTACCACTATTTACAATCATATCAACAATCAAGGTCGAGGAGCATCATTTAACACCCAAAATTGTTGAGTGTTTGATCTATGCACAAGATTGGCTTAAAAATCCATCAAAACATATTGATGTTGAAGAAAGTATGGAAAAACTTGAAGAGATGGAACTAATTGAACTCCATGGTGGAGTCCAGGGAGGTGTTGGTCTTTTCCTCCAGCTTGAGAAGAAATACATATGGTTTTTATCATGAACTGAAGAATAAAGTTCAAACTTTCAATTTGTCTAGGTTTTAATTTTTTATATAAAATATGAAATCTCATGTCTTATTATTAGTATGAATGAATAAAAAGTTAGCGTTTATTCAATATTGCATCATTTGTTCAGTTTTAATTATGTGAAATTTGTTTAATTGTTGGTCATCGACTATTCTTTTTCCTTTTACTGATGCTTAATTGTTGCTTCATCGGACAACCCAAGCAACCCGAGATACATCGTGGTCCGTCCACGACACGAGCTCTATGGGTTCCACTGGTTCAATGGTAAAACCAGCCAAGACATTTCTAGCTCAGGCTTGTCTCGGCTAAGCTTTCTAATCCGACCAAGTCCCATCCCTAGTTTCGCTTATATACTCCCTCTGTTCTAAAATGATAGGCTTGTTTGATTTAGCACAAAAAAAAAAACAATCATTTGAATTATTTTTTTATGTTTTATCCTTATTTATTTTTGGTAAGAAATGGTTTTTTTGTGTTTAAATAATAAAAACAGGAGAAAAAAGCGGTCCTTATATAAATAAAATAGTAATCTTAAAACATTAAATTTTCTATTCATGGAAATAAATCTATCTTTTTAATATATCAAAATATATAATTTTATCTATCATTTTAAAACGGAACAAATAATTTGGAAGAGTAGTTGATTAATTGATATAATGTTCTTATGGTTAATGGAATCAATAAAAAAAAGAACATTTCGTGTGCACAATTTTTTAATATTAAACCGAATGTGGTACCAATGCAATTATGGTGATACAACAATCAAGAAAAAACTGGACCTGGTTTAATTTCTTTGTTTTCATGTCAGTTCATGTATAGACATGTTATTATAATAGTTGTCCAGAAGGACCAGAGCCATTAAGGCAACTTGGTGTGCCTATCAATTGCATTTTCCAAAGCAAGATTCACTTCTGTCCGACTAGTTTAGATTACAGCTCACCGTATGAAAGTGCAGTTGATTATTTATTCCGACGTGAAAATCGGCCAAGCTCTTGTACAAAATGACATACTTATAGAGCACCTTATAATTAACCTTGAAGCAAGTTCAACCGGCATTAATGCCGATAAGATACCTCCCGCTTTTCCCCAAAGAGTATTTTTTCTGACGTCTCATCCCGGGGCCCAGTAAAAAATATCGAGAGTAGTCAAACTGGTGGCGTTTTCAGGTCAAAGTATAGGTGCACCAAAAACAAAGGAAAAAAAAGAAGAATTGTCAAATGAAGATTGGGTCACATGATCATTCACTTTCCGAAAATTACAAAGAAACTTCTCATATTCATGAGAGAGCGACAAAACACAAACTCCATTGATGACTTTCTCAGTCTCTTCTCTTCTCTGAAGCTCCTCTTGCCGGCTGGAATCAACATTCCAAATTCCGAAAAACGTTAACCACAATCTTCCACTTCTAATTTATTACCACTTTATTTACAGAAAAATAACAAATTCCAATCCAATAAATCAAAAACCAAACCAAAATTTTGTAGTTGTTGTTGTTACTGTCTTTAATGGAGAATCACGGATCATCATACCGTCCACCATATGGAGGAGGAGATCCATATAGATATCCACCACCACAACCTCCAAATTCAGATCCATATGCACCTGTTTATCCTCCTAGACCTAATTACCCATATCAACCTCAACCATACCTATATCAACAACCACCTTCTTCTGCTTATCCACCTTCAGCTTACCCACATCCACCTCCACCTTCTTCTGATTATCAGTATTCACCATACAATTCACCTCCTCCACATTATTATGCTCCAAACCCTAATCCCCAAATTCATAACCCTTATCCATACCCATATTCATATCCAAATCCTAATACATCACCACCACAACCTCACCTTTCTCATCAGCCAAGTTTACAGCATCAGCCAAGCTTAACACACCATGCTAGTTTTCATTATGTTGATCATCAACATAATGGTAATCCGTTAGGGCCGGCTCCTGCCCCTCTCGATAGTTTTCATGGATATGAACGACAAGAGAGTTCGGCACCTCCACTGCCGGATAAAGATTCTTCGTCGTATTATCCACATTTGGATGATGCATTAAGTAATATGCATTTATCTGAGCATCAACCACAACATTCTTCTGCTCCTCCACCACCGGGATTGACTTCTAGTCCGTCGCTTCAAAGCCATAGTAGTGCAAGGTACGATAATCGAACTGATATGTATGGTTATTCGGATAATTCATTTTCACCTAGTCATCAGCATCAGCCTACTGGACCACCTCATCATGTTTATTCAAATTCTTCGTCGTTTAATGGTAGTTCACATTATAATCAGAATTTACAAGTGGTACCAGCTAATAATTTACAAATGGTACCTGTTCCATCTAAGAGTGGGTCTTTGAAGGTTATGCTAATGCATGGGAACTTTGATATATGGGTATATGAAGCGAGAAATCTACCAAATATGGACATGTTTCATAAGAAGATAACTGATATGTTTGGTGGCTTTCCTGGAAAAGCAGCGAAATTGGAAGGGCAGCTTACCCAGAGTAAGATAACAAGTGATCCCTATGTGGCTATTTCAGTTTGCAAATCTGTAATTGGCAGGACTTACGTGATGAGTAATAATGAGAACCCAAATTGGTTGCAACATTTTAATGTGCCTGTTGCACATCATGCTGCGGAAGTTCAATTTGTTGTTAAAGATAACGATGTTGTTGGTTCTCAGCTTATAGGAACTGTTTCAATTCCGACAGAACAGCTTTATTATGGAGCCAAAGTTGAGGGAAGTTACCCAATTCTCGGCTCTAATGGGAAACCTTGTAAACCTGGAGCCCAGTTGAGGCTTTCGATTCAGTACATCCCAATTGACAGATTGACTGTTTTCAGTAGTGGAGTTGGGGCGGGTCCTGATTACACTGGGGTTCCTGGTACATATTTTCCTCTAAGAAAAGGTGGAAAAGTTACGTTGTATCAAGATGCTCATGTTCCCGATGGTTCGCTGCCGTCTCTGAAGCTTGATCAGGAGATGCATTATGATCATGGGAAATGTTGGAGTGATATTATGACTTCGATAAGTCAGGCACGCCGTTTAATTTATATCACTGGGTGGTCTGTGTACCATAAAGTTTGCTTGGTCCGAGATGCTGCATATAAAGCTGACTACACGCTGGGAGATCTTCTCAGGTCCAAGTCACAAGAAGGAGTTCGTGTGCTACTTCTTATATGGGATGATCCTACTTCAAGGAACATCTTGGGTTATAACACGGTAGAGTTACCTGCCTCATTTATATTATTACATCTTGGCTTCAAGCTTTTTGGAACGATTTTGTGATTGCTATGTTTCTGTGCCTACCAAAAGTAGATTGCTTTATTTCTGTACTGTGAAGTTTTTTCTTTTTTGGTACTGGGATTACATATTTATGAGTGTGGTAGCAGGTAAATCAGTTAATGTACTAGATTCGACTATCTAGGATCAAGTAGTCAAAACTCTAGAATTGCCACAAGATAAAGTAGATGAAGAATCGTATATAATTTATGCATAGCATCCTTGATTGTGATCACCTTTTCTCATGGTTTATTTTTCTGTATTAGTTTATTTTTCTGTTGTTTTCTGTACTGGTTTCCTTATTTTTGTTTTCTGTATTAGTTTCTTTTCTTACACAGTAAGTTCTTCTTGGCTGTATGTGTTGCTATACTTAGGTTGGATTATCCTGAAACTCAAAAACTTTGCATGTGTTTCATGTTTGCTGCTAACTTTTATGGAAAAATTGTTTCTCGTCTAGAATTACTGATTCTCAATATTTTACTTCTCATATGCAGGATGGACTAATGGCAACCCACGACGAGGAGACTCGCCGTTTCTTCAAGCACTCGTCTGTGCAGGTGCTGCTTTGTCCTAGATCTGCTGGAAAACGTCACAGCTGGGCCAAACAACGGGTAATATATAAACTTTAATCTGATCTGCATTTTATGCCATGCCACTGGTTCAATTATGCAAAGAACTGAGCAAACTTTAATGCCATGGATGTGTAAAGTTTGAACTAGACATTTGTTTGAATATCTTCTGACTTTTGTTAATATTTGAATCGTATCATCTCACTGTCAGATATGAAATCCTTATTCAACTTGTCTTCGGTTTTTGGTCATCAGGAAACTGAAACCATCTATACACATCATCAGAAGACAGTGATTGTGGATGATGATGCAGGTAACAATAGGAGAAAAATTGTAGCTTTTATAGGAGGACTTGATTTGTGTGACGGGCGATATGATAATCCACAGCATCCCATATTTAGGACATTACAGACACTGCATAAAGATGACTATCACAATCCTACTTTTACGGTAATCCTCCTATCCTTTTTTACCTGTTGTGCTGTTTTTTTTTAATGTTTCTACCTTAGGGTGAACTTTTTACATGTGAAAGCTAGGTTTATCATAATAATTTGCTTACATTTTAGAATCGATTTTTATTAACATGGAACTGGATGATGTTACAAACAAATCAAAGTATCAAGCATCAGACTTGGGTGAGTCAATCATGAGCTCTAAATTTGTGGTCTTATGTTTTCCTTTCCCCCTGTTTAATTGCACAGGGTCCCACTACTGGTTGTCCAAGAGAACCATGGCATGATATGCACAGCAAAGTAGATGGTCCAGCAGCATATGATATTCTCAACAATTTTGAACAACGATGGATGAAGGCTTCCAAACGTCACGGGATAAAAAAACTGAAAAAATCATCTGATGATGCGCTACTGAAGATAGAAAGAATGCCAGATATTGTTGGGATACACGAAGTTCAATCCTTTGGTGTGGATGATCCAGAGAGTTGGCATGTTCAGGTATGGAACCTGCTAATTGGATTTACTTCTTCTTTTCTTTTCCTTTTTCCTTTTTCTTTTACAGAGGTTATGTTTTCATTGTTGGTATTTGAATTTGCGTAGATTTTCCGTTCGATTGATTCAAATTCTGTGAAAGGCTTTCCAAAGGATCCAAAAGAAGCTACAAGCATGGTGAGAGAAAAACTTATTTGATTTGCAATGTGGTGTTTGTTATCTTGTTGAGTTGTTGTCCATTTCAACTTATGCTGCCTAAAAATTAAAAGCACACAATCTACTTCTTTATTAAGTTGATTCATTGCTAATTTTATTTAACAGAACCTTGTCTGCGGGAAGAACGTGTTGATTGATATGAGCATACACTCTGCATATGTGAAGGCCATCAGAGCAGCCCAACATTTTATTTATATTGAGAACCAGTACTTCATCGGGTCATCATACAATTGGGCTCAACACAAAGACCTAGGTAAAGAATAAAATATTTTTTAGGCTTTTAGCTTATGGTTTTGATAAAGTGCTTATATTTTCAGTGTCCGAGTTTCTTTTCTCTGGAAGCAGAATATGAAGTCTTCCATTATGCAGGTGCAAACAACTTAATACCAATGGAAATTGCATTGAAGATTGCCAATAAAATCAGAGCAGGTCAGAGATTTGCTGCCTATGTAGTTGTTCCAATGTGGCCAGAAGGTGTTCCAACAAGTACTCCTACACAAAGAATTCTTTTTTGGCAGGTAAGCTCCAAAAACTACTGCATTGTATTTTCAAGAAATTTATACCTAGACGTACGGTTGTTTAGTGAAGGATGTGGATGTTTGCAGCATAAAACAATGCAAATGATGTACGAGATTGTTTACAAAGCCTTGGAAGAGGTCGGGCTTGAGAATGTTGAGCATCCACAGGACTATTTGAACTTCTTCTGCCTCGGAAATCGTGAGGCTCCAGATGGGAGTGATGCATCGTTTGGTGGAAGTCCTACTGCGGCGAACACTCCTCAGGTATATCTCTATATTCTGAGCTTATAGTTCTCAAGAATTAAATTCTGGTTATCGTCTTTTATTCTACTGTAAATAGTTTGTTTCCGGTTATTTTTTTTCGTTAGCTCCTTTCAGCACGGATAGAGCATGCATTTTTACATTCTTTTGATTTTTTTTTATCTGTGTTAGGCACTATCAAGAAAAAGTCGACGCTTCATGATTTACGTTCATTCGAAAGGCATGATAGTGGATGATGAATTTGTGATTTTGGGGTCTGCTAACATCAATCAGCGTTCTATGGAGGGCACCAGGGATACTGAGATTGCAATGGGTGCCTACCAAGCGCAGCATACTTGGGCAAATAAACAACGTAGTCCACTTGGACAGGTAAGCTTTTATCATCCGCATGCACCATTTGCTTTTTGCATCAAGGGATAAGAATACCCGCTTACCAGGTTGAAGCCACTGAAACCACAATTTAGAGAAATATGAAAAGGAAACTGACGTTTAGTATTAGTACTTCCTGTCTAATAAGTTAAGGGCTAAGCCACCTGAGCACTGACCAAAATCAGAGCTGTTTCTCTTAGGGTGGTGTTTTCCCTAGTTAAAAACCCAAAACTAGAACACACAAGAACCAAACCATACTTATTTGGTATGTTCTCTTCCGGTGGTTCAGAAGACCATTCTATAGTCTCCCTATACTAGAATAACTCCCACCATGAGAAAAAATATTCATGAAATTTGCTAATTGTAGTTTCTCATTTAATTCTGACTGGGTGTGGTCCTACATTATGTTGTTTCCTTGCAGATTTATGGTTATAGGATGTCATTGTGGGCAGAACACATTGGAATTGTAGAAGATTGCTTTACGCAACCGGAGAGCTTGGAATGTGTGAGAAGAGTTAGATCCATGGCGGAGTATAACTGGAAGCAGTTCGCATCAGATGATGTAACAGAAATGAGAGGCCACCTCCTCAAATACCCCGTAGAAGTTGAAAGAAAGGGCAAAGTGAGACCTATTCCTGGGTGTGAAACTTTCCCTGATGTTGGAGGTAACATCTGTGGTACGTTTTTCGCCATCCAAGAAAATCTTACTATATAAAACCAACTATCATAATCATTCCCACGGTTGGTAAAAAGAGATGATCAATGGATTGTTGTTTCATTTGTGCTCTACAAAAATATCAGGCTGGAATCGACGTCTTCAACCATGGCCAAGGTACAAGAAGACCTGTTTTTGTTATTGTTGACACGGTGTCATATGTATAGTTAAAACCCGAAAGGGTATTTTATTTTTTGTGAAATAGAAATAAGTTTCGATTGATATATGGTGGATTTACAGTGGGCTAGTAGAACTGGTTTGGAAGGTCAGTTTGAGCTGTTTGTAACAATGGGTCATATCACAGATTTTGACGATGATAAAATTGTAATGCATACAAGATTACGGGTGTATACAAAAACTCATTTTCTGAGCTGTTTTTTTTCTTCTGAAATTGAAACATGAAACCAATTGGTTCAGCACAGAGTTCATTCTTAAGCTCGAGCAAAAATCAGCTTTTGGCTTTGGTTTTTACTGTTCTTGATTCTATCTCAAATGAAACCAACCGTGAAAGTTAGTGGACAGGTTTTTCCATCCCTCTATTGGAAGTAACTGTAGGCATGGAATTGGGCCATTGATGCGTAAGCTGGAAAGGACTGGGAAATTCACGGCTGAAACTCGTCTTCTCAGAGGCCCCGCAATCTGCATTATTAGTGACATGAATTTCAAGCGGTAACAATCTTTCTCCTCTAAATTTCAACAACTTTCTCATGATTTCTTCCATTCAAAGTCGTCTTATTTTAGATTTTGCTATTGACTTGTCGGAGAATAACGGTTGGATAACCACCAGCTCCACATTCTGCTTATACCACCATATAATCAACCACCGACTGCATACTCTCCTACTCATTTCAGTATCTGCCATACACTTCCCTTCCCCCTTTATCATAATCCTACACTTCCCAACCAATAGTACCACACTAGCACCATTGTCAGTAGTACCTCAAATATCTCATCCAACCAATAAAGTAGTTTTCATTGTGTTTCATCTGTCAATATTGATTATCTGCCGACTCCTGCACATCTCGATAGTTTTCATGGTTATGAACGGCAAGGTAGTTTGGCTTTGATTCGAGGTGGTGGGAGATTCTTGCACGGGTTATCTTTCTTTGGGTGATCTGCTAGTTCACACCAAAATTAGAATCCACAAATGGTACCAGCTCAATGGATACCTGTGTCACCTCAAAGTGGGTCTTTGAGTGTTTTGCTATTGCATGGGAACTTAGATATTTGGGTTTATGAAGCGACAAATCTCCCAAGTATAGACATTTGCCTCTCGAAGTTAACAGATATGTTTGGAAGCCTACCTGGAAAAACGGCGAAATTTGGACAGCAAATCACCCAGAACAAGAAAACAAGTGATCCTTATGTCTCAATATCTGTGTTAACAGATATGTTAAAAATCTTACCTGTACAAACGGCAAAATTGGAACAGCAAATTACCCAGAACAAGATAACAAGTGATCCTTATGTCTCGATTTCTGTGAGCAATGCAGTAATTGGTAGGACTTACGTGATGAATAGTAATGAGAACCCAAAATGGTTGCAACATTTTAATGTGCCTGTTGCACATTATGCTGAGGAAGTTCAATTTTCTGTTAAAAATAGCAATCTTGTTGGTGCCCAGCTTATAGGAACTGTTTCGATCCCGACAGAACAGCTTTATCATGGAGTGAAAGTTGAGGGAAGTTTCCCAATTCTTCTCACTCCCGGCTTGAGTTTTTGTGAACCCAAAGCTCAGTTGAGGCTTTCAATTCAGTACACCCCACTTGACAGAATGACTGATTTCAGTAGTGGAGTTGGGGCAGGTCCTGATTACACTGGAGTTCCTTGTACATATTTTCCTCTTAGAAAAGGTGGAAATGTTACTTTGTATCAAGATGCTCATGTTCCGGATGGTTCTCTACCATCTCTGAAGCTTGACAACGAGATGCACTATGACCATCCGAAATGTTGGAGTGATATCATGACTGCGATAAGTCAGGCACGCCATTTAATTTACATCACTGGATGGTCTGTGTACCATAAAGTTTGCTTGGTCCGAGATGCTGGATATGCAGCTGACTACACTTTGGGAGATTTTATCAAGTCCAAGTCACAGGAAGGAGTTCGTGTGCTGCTTCTTGTATGGGATGATCCTACTTCAACGAACATCTTGGGCCGTGAGACGGTAGAGTTGGAAGCCTTTTTTATAATTATTCATTTACAACATTCTTTACCATTCTTCAATAAATGTGTCTCAAACTAAGGATTTCTCATCAAAAGAATTTCTGATATGTAGGATGGACTCATGAGAACCCATGATGAGGAAACTCGTCGTTTCTTCAGCCACTCGTCTGTGCAAGTGTTGCTTTGTCCTAGATCTGCTGGGAGACTAGATAGCTGGGCCAAACAGCGGGTAATCTATAACGATTATTTTTATTTGCATTATATGTCATGCTGCGTTGCTAAAATTTTATTTGTGCAATGAATAGAACAATCAGCAATGCTATGAGTTATTAGATTTGGACCTTTAATATGCCAGTTACTTATTTACTCAGCATATTTGTTCGGGTTTTGTTTATCAGGAAACTGAAACAATCTATACACATCATCAGAAGACGGTCATTGTGGATGCTGATGCAGGTAATAGCAGGAGAAAAATCATTGCTTTTCTCGGAGGACTTGATTTATGCGATGGACGATATGATACTCCAGGCCACCCCTTATTTAAGACACTGCAGACGCTGCATAAAGACGATTATCACAATCCTAATTTTACGGTACGTTCATTACTTTTTCTTCGATAGTGCTGGATATGCTGTTAGAAATGTTCCACCTATTGGATGGAATTTTGTATGTGAAGTTAGGTTTATCGCAATCACTTGTTACTACTTTGGAGCTGGTTGTTCTGATTCCTGAATATGGAACTAAGTCTATTTATATGTATTTTTTTCTCAACTGTACAGGGTCCAACTGATGGTTGTCCTAGGCAACCATGGCATGATATGCACTGCAGAATTGATGGTCCAGCAGCATACGATGTTCTTACCAATTTTGAGCAGCGCTGGTCGGAGGCTTCCAGACTTCAGAGGATTAAAAAACAGATAGAATCATCTGATGATAGGTTATTGAAGATAGAGAGAATGCCAGATATTGTTGGGATGCATGAAGTTACATATGTGAGCGAGGATGATCCAGAGACTTGGCATGTTCAAGTAATTAGCTTGCTGACTAATTGATTGGGTTCACCTTTATAATATTTCTTGTGTCAGTATTTGATAAATTATGTTTTATGTGTTTGCTTGCGAATGAGCAAAGATTTTCCGTTCAATTGATTCAAACTCGGTGAAAGACTTTCCAAAGGATCCAAAAGGTGCTACAAGCAAGGTGAGATAAACTCTATCCATTTTTGCACTGCAAGGGAGTCCATTTCGGCTCCTTTGGCCAAAAAACAGAAATCACGCAATTAATTTCTCCATTAAAATGATTTAGTTACTACTTTTTATGTGGCAGAATTTGGTCTGCGGGAAGAATGTATTGATTGATATGAGCATACACTCTGCATATGTAAAGGCCATCAGAGCTGCCCAACATTTCATATATATTGAGAACCAGTATTTCCTTGGATCATCATATAATTGGCCTCAACATAAAGACTTAGGTAAAGAATATAATCTTTTTAGCTTATGGTTTTGATGAAGTGCCGTCCAAGTTTCTTTTCCCTTGAAGCAGAATTTTAAGCTTTCCATTATGCAGGTGCAAACAACTTAATACCAATGGAAATTGCATTAAAGATTGCTAACAAAATCAGAGCAGGTCAGAGATTTGCTGCCTATATAGTTATTCCGATGTGGCCAGAAGGCGCACCAACAGGTCCTGCTACGCAAAGAATTCTGTTTTGGCAGGTAAGATACCGAATAGTCAATTTTTTTCTACTAGTTTCTACTATACGGTAGCTAGAAGTGATATTGTTTATTGAAGGATATGCAAATATTTGAATTTTGCAGCATAAAACAATGCAAATGATGTACGAGATTATACACAAAGCTTTGGAAGAGGTTGGACTTGAGGGTGTTGAGAATCCGCAGGACTATTTGAACTTCTTCTGCCTTGGAAATCGCGAGGCTCCAGATGGGAATGATACAGAGGCTCCAGATTGGAGTGATGTATCGTTCCCGGAAAGTCCCATTGCGCCAAACACTCCTCAAGTATTTCCCTTGAACTCCCTAATTTAAATCCTCAGCTTATAGTTCTTATAATATTGAATTTCTGCCATCCTTTTACTCAATACAGTTTGCTTGAGAGAATTCCTTTTTGCATTTCCTGTCAGCTTGAAATGAGAATGCATTTATATGTTTGACATCTCTTAGGCACTTTTGAGGAAAAGCCGACGTTTCATGATATATGTCCATTCAAAAGGCATGATAGTTGATGATGAGTTCGTGATTTTGGGGTCTGCGAACATCAATCAGCGTTCAATGGAGGGCACCAGAGATACTGAAATTGCAATGGGTGCCTACCAACCTCAGCATACTTGGGCAAATAAACAATCTAGTCCACATGGACAGGTAAGCTTTGATCAGTTACCCACATGCACTATTTTGCATCGTCGAAATATGATATTTTACCCGAATGTCATGTAAATGATGTTATTTGCTATTCGCGGTATCTCATTTAGTTCCTGACTTTGTGTTGTCTCTCTGTAGGTTTATGGTTATAGGATGTCATTGTGGGCAGAACACATTGGAGTTATAGAGGATTGCTTTAGACAACCAGAGAGCTTAGACTGTGTAAGAAGGGTTAGATCGATGGCCGAATACAACTGGAAACAGTTTGCAGCAGATGATGTAACAGAAATGGAAGGTCACCTCCTGAAATACCCGGTAGAAGTTGAACCAAAGGGTAAAGTGAACCCTATTCCTGGCTGTGAAACTTTTCCTGACCTCGGCGGTAACATCTGTGGCAATTTTTGTATGATTCAAGAAAATCTTACTATATAAACCGAATATCGATAGCATTCGCAGTAAGAAGTCGATTAATTAGTCTTGTGTGGCTGAACAAATTTGTTTTAAAGAATTATATATGTCAGGTGTTGGCATTTTTAGCACTCTGTTGTCAAAGGCGAGCGAGACTCCCATAAGGCTCCCAAGGCGCACATTTCATGGCTTAGGCACCTAGCCTCGCCTCGTGCGTCACCTTGATTTGATTTTTGTCTGGCATTCTTGTTTTCTGGTTTAAGTTTTCTTAAGGTCTTCAGCCAAGCATCAATATTATGTTCTATGAATATAAAGGGTCTCAAGGAGATCATGTATTGTAGCCTCTATTTTATGGATAGAGCATGAAAGTTTGTTGCTACTAGTACAATAAGATTGATAATGTATTGCATTGTACTGTTCGAGAACCGGCATTACGGATTCACACCCATTGTCTGCTTTTGCGAAAGATTCTCGTCATAACTCGTACCAACTACCAACCAATCAAACTAATGTGCAGTGGACTTGACAACTTTTTAACCTCTTTAGGAAAAAACTATTTCAAAAGAAATCATATAGTTTGGATTTTAAGTTCTTGAAATTCAAACTTCAATTTTACTAGGACCATGTTTATTGGATCTAACTCGTAATTTGAATCTGATTCGGTATCTGATTTGGCACGAATCAGATGTCAAATCATTTTTTTTCTTCTGTTTTTTAATGTCTGATTCGAGGTCTGATTCGGCTCATACATCTGACTCGAAACTATTTTGAGTTAAATATCATTTGGTACCTGACTCGTTGAGCATATATCTAACTGAAATTTTTTCTAAAACTATATTATTTTATTATTTTTGAATCAGATGTATATTATTTTTAAGTCATATATAATAAGTTAGATTCAAATAAATCAGATTTATTGAATCAGAAAAAAAAAAAACAAACGACCAGTAAGCGTGAAATCGATAATTTTTACCCAAATAACCATTGTGGTCGGTGCATATTTTAGGAATTGATTAATAACTAATCTTTAAAATAGTTTTTGTTTCCAATTTTAAGTCTAGTTAGTTATTCTAGGAATTGGTTTATGTTTCCTTTTTGGAAGATTATGTTTCCTTATTTCCTTATGCATGTTCTCTATAAGTACTTAGTCTGATACAAATCATTATCATTATTAAGTGTTTGGTATCTCTGAAAATGGGAAGATATGGGGTTTTCAATGCGCAGAAGATTCAGAGTTTGTTAAGAAGAGACATGAAGTACGGTGCCCGAATATAGGTGCATCATCAAGGACAAACCCTCGCGCTATGAAAGACTGGTACGTAATGTTATTTCCTTTTGATTTTACTATTACGGGTCAATATTTTAGATAATAATCGTTTGATTGTTATTGCCTAAAAACAGAAGAAAAAAAAAGGTTTGCATTTTTTTCGAACAAGATAGCTGGATGCATCAATGCGGGAGTGCCTCCAACGAGTGCGCATAAAGACCTCATTGATAACATCGATAATGAAGACTATGCTATCAAGTTTGGAGAGAAATCTGCGAATCAGTGGAAGAGGGTAAACATCAAAGCACAGTAAAAGATCTCGCGGATCAACGAGTGCTGCTCCTGAAGCAAATGTCCCTGAAGCCAATGCCGATAATGCTCGTGCTCATGCTCCTCGTACCAAAACAAAAAGAGTTAGAAATTAGATTGTGGTTGTTAACTTGATGGATATTACTATAGTGTTTAACATTACTGGTTTTAATGTCTAACATTTGAAAGGATTTTATTTTCTTTTTTTGAGTTATCAATTGATTTGCAATCGATTTATTTTTAACAAGTTATTTTCTTCAAATTTTACATTATAAAAGGTAGTTAACTGGTTTGAACAAACTACCGATTATGTATATTCAGCAACAATCGGTAGATAAGAAACTTCTGGTTGTGTAAGCGTAATACAATCGGTAGATAAATATCTACCGATTGCATTTACCTAAGGAACTGTCTGTTCCTGGCCGCTTTTTGTATGATAATCGGTAGTTTAAGAATTTTTTAAACTACCGATTGTGCCAAGATAAAATGATGATTTTTTTGTTAAAAATTCGATTTCCAACTTAAGGCTACTTATGATAATTGGTAGTTTAAGAATTTCTTAAATTACCGATTGTGCCAAGACAAAATGATGAAATTTTAAAAAAAAATCGAATTCCAATTTGGGGCGACTTATGATAATCGGTAGTTTAAGTATTTCTTAAACTACCGATTGTTCCAAGACAAAATGATGAAATTTTTTAAAAAAATTCAAATTCCAATTTGGGGCTACTTATGATAATCGGTAGTTTAAGAAATTCTTAAACTACAGATTGTGCCAAGACAAAATGATGAAATTTTTAAAAAAAATTCAAATTCCAATTTGGGGCTATTTATGATGAAATTTTTTAAAAAAATTCGAATTCCAATTTGGGGCTACTTATGATAATCGATAATTTAAGAATTTCTTAAACTACCGATTGTGCTTGTACAAAATGTTACCGTTGATCAACGGCTATAATTTGTATTCTGATACACCTATAAATAAATGATAATATATCTCTCATTCCCATTTCAAATCCACAGCTCTTGCATTTCATAGAAAATTTCTAATCTTTCGTTTTCATAATTATGGCTTACGAAAATTTTAGGCTTAATGCAGAGAATTTTACCGTAGAGGAAGATTTATCCCTATGTCGAAACATAGTATTACATTATCCAGCAAGGGGTCATGAACGTCGGATGAATGGTTTAATGATCATGGAATGGTTAGAACATATCCATGCTAACTTTTGTAATGAAACCGGTAACCCCAATAACCGGAACAGAGCAGGCCTTTTTTATCGATATATGGAAATCACAAGGGCAATACTAGAATTTTCTTCTTTAACCGCTAAGGTGAATGAAAGAAGAATTAAGAATGAAACTGATGATGAAGTTGTTGTCAGATCTCTGGATGAATGGAGAAGATGAAAACGATCAGATTTCAGGTACCAACCTCATTTCGAGATCCTAAGGGTGATGGAAGAATACAATCCTTTTGTATTGATTATTCTACGAAGATGTGAAGAACGTCGTCCCGGGCGTCATACGACCCGTTGAAGGTTTGATAATAGGTTTGCTTAAGTGTTTAAGTGTAATCTACTGATTTATTATATTTCATTTCCTTTAATGTTACGCGATGTATGCATGTTCGATTCGTTGAAATGATTTATTATATTCCTTAAACACCGATTGTGCTTGTACAGAATGTTGAATTTTTTTAAAAAAATCGAATTCCAATTTTGGGTTATTAATTAGAATCGGTAGTTTAGGAATTTCTTAAACTACCGATTGACAAAATCGTTAGATAATGGTGTACCCAAAACTTCCGATTGTTAATATTAGTTCGAACTTAGTGTACATATTTTTTGTACACTCTTGTTATACCATGCCTAAACGGTTTTTTTTATTTAAAAAAGAGTCGTTAAGACTCTAATCTATATAAGTAGGGTGACCCCTTTTCATTTATGCACCTCCAATAAATTTTAACTCTCCAACTTTGAAGAAATAACCGTATAGATTAATGGCTCAACCTATTCCCAAATAAACAGCCTCCTTTTTCATTTTTTTCCTCTACCGATTCTTCTGTTCTCTTTACTCTCATTTTCCTTTGAAAATGACTCCAAAATCTTTACCTAAACAATCAAAGAAGGGAAAGGAAAAAATGGTGATAGAGGAGTCCAAAACCATTGAAATCAATTCGTCAACCGATTCCGAGGCAAATATCTATGTTTTGGATCCTCGACTCATTTTAAGGGAGAAAGACTTGTCAGGCATAAACCCATACTACAATGAAGCTGGTGAGTACATAGGTCCACTCAGGCTGATCCTAAGGGGAACGAGAAGAAGAAGAAGAAGCGGGTTGAAACTAGGACCAAGTCCAAAGTAATAAGGAGTGGAAGAATTTCATGAGATCAATGAGATTGCTCACTTTTAATTTCTATAATGTGTTTTGTTTCGTTTATTCAGATGTTTTTAGTTTTTTTGAACAGTTTAATGAACAATATGTAGTAAGTTTATTTGAACAAGTTTTCTCCGGATGTTGAAATAGTATTACGAAGTTAGATGTTAAGTAAAATTGGCATAATCGGTAGATAATAATGTTTCTAAACTACCGATTACATACAATCGGTAGTTATTAAATTCACGTGCTACCGAATATCCACAATCAGTAGTGATTTATGTTCAGTAACTACCGATTGTGGCAAGAAAAGTGCTGGACAAGAAAACCATTAGAATCGGTAGATAAAATTGATCTTTAAACTACCGATTATAAAGTTTAAATTTTAAAGTTTAATTTATTATATGTTTACAATCGGTAGATATAAATTTTCAATTCCTACCGATTGTGAAAGATGAAGAGTTAGAAATTTTGGAAGGTTTTGAGAAATTCAATTTGGGACGACACCTATAATCGGTAGTTTAAGTACTCCATTAAACTACCGATTGTACAATCGGTAGGAAAATAAATCACGAGCCTACCGATTGTACAATCGGTAGGAAAATAAATCACGAGCCTACCAATTGTACAAAACTATAATCGAAAAAACAATCTAAAACACTATCGATTTCTAATCCAAAACTAACTCAAATAATTTTCTAACACTAACTATAACCAAATTAATTAACTAGTTGATCAAAATTAACACTAATTAAGCAAGGATATATTAGCCATTAAAGAAATTATATGGATAAAGGATGTATTAAGATTACTTCAAAATAACCTTATTTTGTTTTATTAGTCGCTCCTAATTAGTTTTTGGTCGCCTTCAAATTCGCCAGGCTAAATATAACGATCAATAAGATTTCCTTGTAAACAAATCTTCACATATGAAGAGTTAGTGCTAAGGTGCATGAGCCCGAGACCTTATAGTGCACACCATGAACAAGGCCCAAGTCACTGTTGGGTTGAAAACCCGTGAATGCGATTTCAGCGGATAACTGGTGGCCTGCCTGCTTGCACCAAAAAAAAAAAAACGCTTGTTTTCTATCATTTTTAACGTAGGATATGGTCCTTGCAATGCCATACCTCTTAATATTCCTTGGACATTTTAGAGTCAAAGACCACAGTTTTGGAAATTGTAACTTCATTTAAGTAAGTATACAGACAGTAGTTTGAAAGTCTTTTTATTTTTTGGATTTTGGATTCAGAACATTGAAGATGATTTATAGACAAAGCATTGATTCCACTTCTCCATTACTCGCATAGTTAGCAGAGTTCACGATGATAATGCGCTTTTTGAAAACATGCAAAATTGCATTCAACAAGTTCTTGATAATGCCAAATGCATTCATGCATCTTTGAGTGATATTCTCAAAGTTTCCCTATAAATATACCATTGGCTTGGCTTCATTTGCCATTCGCTTCATCTTCTTCTTATTTGCCTGATTTACCATCTTTTAATATCCATGGAGCATTCTATCCAAAATTCTGAATCTTCAATTAGAGGTGATACAGGCAAGTCTCTTAAGCATTTATCTTTGTGTCATCGGCAGCGTCTCAAGTAGCGAGAAATATCGATCTTTTATTAGAGATTTTGACTCGTTTACCCGTGAAGTCTCTTCTTGGGTTTAAATCCGTTTCAAAACAATGGCTGTTTCTCATATCTGATTCGCATTTCGCACATAATCATTTCATTCAGAATCCAAATCTTTCTGTAACCGGACTATTCACATTACAGGCTTTGTCATGTTCTGATGGCGAGTTTCTCTTCCTAGACGGAAGAAACTTGTGTAGTCATAGTGGTGCTAAGAGCCCGTTTGAAAGCCTTAATTTCTTAAACAGCCTTGTTCCAGAATTCAAGATCTTGCAATCTTGCAATGGTCTTTTTCTCTGCCTAAGTGGAAGATTATTTCAATGGATGCACCCACCGTATAATCTCAACTATCACATCTTCAACCCATGCACAAGGCAATGCAGGACTCTTTCGTCTCTGCCTTGAATTCCATTCAGTTCTTCTGCTCCTACAAGCCTTCTTTCTGTTAGCTTAGCTTTTGATCCATTGAAATCACCTCATTACAAACTTGTTTGGATTTGGAAAGGCGGTAAAATTCATATCTATTCTTCCGAAATGGACACTTGGAGGCTCTCTCACAATAAAATCGCTGCACCTAAGTCCATCTATCAAAAATCTGGAGTCTTTTGGAATGGGTCGTTGAATTGGATCACAGACCTTTCTATTGCTAACTATTCCTGTTGTTACATTATTGATCAAGAGTTAGTAAAGAGAGTTCCGTTGCCTTTGATTCCTGGCAGATGTAATGGAATCAAGAATGTGTACTTGGCTGAGTGCACGGGGCATTTATATTTCATTGTGAGTACTGATGCACGGTTGATTACTTCTCCCATTCATATCTTAGAAATGGAGATGAATTTTGGTTCCTGGAATGTAAAATATTTCGTGAATCTTGAATTGTTTCCGATTGCAATCCCGGGTATGGTTGTTGACTCATCTAGCATCAATGCAGACTCAGTTTTCTATGATTTCTTTATCTGGTTTGTCCAGGAAGAAGAAGATCATCTGAAGTTAATTTTGCCTGGTTTCGTTGAACGATCTCCTTCAGATTTGAATCTTCGGGATTCAAGTGATGGGTGTTTGAGGAATACGTCTTTCCAATGAGGGAGTAAAGATGCTTTTTCACCAATTCCAACCTCGGAATTGCCAGAGTACATGTGCTTGCAATGCTTATGCTTTCGAAAACACTGGGTGTCAATTATGGGAAGGAGATATGTTGAATATCAGTCAACTATCAGATGGCAGAGCAGGGAATCTCTATAAGAAATCCACACTGAAGGTAAGTAATATCTATCAATGATTCAATATGATAGCAAATTTTATATGATCTGATATTCCATATTCAGGGGGGTTCCCTCACAACACAGATTTAAAGACTGTGCTTAATATTATTCTTAATTCTCCAAATATTGTAGTCAGAAACAGAAAGGTGGTAATTTGGAAGATCATTGTACCTGTAATAGTCTCTTTGATGACAATTATCATGGGCGTATTAGGATACATGCATCTGTGCAGGAGGAATAAAGCTAATGAAAGAGGTAAATACCTTCTCCTTTATTTTCGCTTGGGATATTGCATCGCATCTGAAAAAGTCTGCTAATCTTTTTATGGACTAATGAAAGGAGAAAAAAATTTAGCATCTGTCAGCAATGAATTCAGGCTAGTTTTATTTATGAATTACATCGCCTAATTGTCTTTTCACTTTCTTCCCCTGTTCGTGAATACCCAGGAAGATTAAATGGACTTCAGGGGATGTTCACTGATTTGTTGAAAATCAACGTCACTGAAGGAGATGAACATGAATTACCAATATTTAACCTTGCTTGTTTAGCCATTGCTACGAACAACTACTGCTTGAAAAATAAATTGGGAGAGGGGGGTTTTTGGCCAGTTTATAAGGTATGTTTAAATATAAGTGATTATTATGATAATTATGATGAACTTTTGCACATTTTTATCTACTAGAAATGCTATATGTGCATTAAATGGAGTAAGTTTATTGGGTAAATTACAAAACGGGCAGCAAATAGCAGTGAAGAGACTGTCGAAGAGCTCTGGACAGGGTATTGAAGAGTTCAAGAAGGAGGTTGTATTGATCTTCAAACTTCAACACCGTAATCTTGTGAAGCTACTTGGTTGTTGTGTCGAAGGAGAAGAGAACATGTTAATTTACGAGTACATGCCCAACAAAAGCCTGGATGCATTTCTATTTGGTTAGTTTCTTTTCTCATATGCTATACTATCAAACATCCTTTCAGATGCTTAATGCTGTCAATTGTATTCCAACTTTCATATATTTTTTACATTCATCACGAATCTACTTCCCACCACCTCTGCTAATTCAATGATGTCCCGACTGATGACAGATCCAAGGAAAAAAACATGCCTAGATTGGGATAAACGGTTCGATATTATTAGAGGAATTGCTCGTGTCCTTCTTTACCTTCATCGCGATTCTCGAATAAGAGTTATTCATAGAGATCTCAAAGTCAGTAATGTTCTATTGGATGAAGACATGATCCCTAAAATTTCAGACTTGGGGATGGCACGGATATTTGGCGGGAACCAAACTATGGATAATACTAGTCGGGTTGCTGGTACAATGTGAGGACCATGTTTCCTTTAACGTCATCTTAACTTTAGATAATTTTTCTAGATATCTACTATATAACACAGCTTTACAAACTAATGCAGTGGTTACATGTCTCCGGAGTATATGATTAGAGGGACATTTTCGGAGAAGTCTGACGTCTTTAGTTTTGGAGTGTTATTATTAGAAGTTGTGAGCAGGTAAGAGAAATAACAGTTTTTACAATCCTGAACAACCTTTGAATCTTATACTTCATGTAATAAGTATTATATAACCATGAATTCCTTGTTATTCCATATAAATGTGCTAATGAACTTACGTATTTTGACATTTTGTTTCAGGCTTGGAGGCTTTGGAATGAAGGCAAATGGCCAGAGATTGTCGATGAGGATTTGGGTGACCTGTATTCTCCATCTGAAGTGATGAAATGCATACATATTGGTGTGTTATGTGTTCAGAATAGAGCAGTAGATAGGCCAATCATGGCTGAAGTGGATCTTATGCTCAACTATGAAACTGATCGTCCATCTCCCAAAGAACCTCCATATTGTTTCCCAGTATCATCAGATAAGCCAGGTATTCCGCCTATTCACTGCTCAAATAACAATGTTACTTTGACCACGATTGAAGGTCGATAGGGTATTTTAGAATATTACATACTAGATATAATCAGATATGTGAATGCATCAGTTTCTAAATAACTTGTTGGTTATTCTTTCTGATACTATGGATTTGTATTTTAATGGACAAACAGATATAAATAAATGGAATTTTTTTATTGATAACTCACTTTGTTACAAACAATGATACTGCAATGTATATTTAGGTACAAAAATCAATGTATATAGACCATGAAAATGGAACAAATCAGATCAATATGTATACACTCTTCATAGTTTGGAATCAATTTTTATGTTTCTCTAGTGCTTCAAAAGAAGAGCAATAACAGATAGTAAGAGAGAGCCAAAGACACCAACATTTGAAAGTTGAAGTCTAAATGCAGAACTCGAAGGTGCAGGTGATGGAGCGTCTTGTGCAGCGACCTTACCGACAAACGCAAAGATCATTGCGACAAAGAAGAAGGCCATGCTTGTAGAACTGGATTGAGCCATTTAGAACAGGAAAAAGAAGACTGTTTTTTTTTTGATGTAAAATCAAAGAGTGAAATTGGTTTTTCTGAAATAGTGATAGAATATGTTGTTTGCTGTTGTTGTTTTTTGGTATGATGGGGTTAATAGTATTTATAGGTCTGAGTTTTGAGTCGACCTTTGTCGGTCAGGCAAGCCGTGTGGACTCCACAGGAACGTGGGACAACTATGCATTCTGTTAGGTGGAAGTGAGGTGATCAGAGAAAACAGCTAGCTAATGTGATTGCTGCTGGTTTGTATTGTCTTTATGAGAAGGAGCCTAGCTAGCACTGTCTGTCAAAGATGGTGCACTAACCAGTGTACCTGCTAATGGTTTGGGGGAAGTTGTTTGTTTCATATTCAACAGATTTGAAATGTTGATCATCGTATTACCATCAGATTTGAGTAGATCTATTCTCCGCTTGTTGCCTAGGTGGCAGCTTAAATTGACCGTGTAACAAAGAAAAAAAATAGGGAAAAGAATTTAAAGTTATAAATTGACAAAAACAGTTGTATGTTTTATAAAATAGGGCCCGTTAAATGATACCGAAATTCGTATCGGGCTCCGAATGTGCCAAGCCCAAAAGTAGTCAATTTAGGGCAACCACAACAACACGAGTATACCAAAGACCATTGAGCAAATTTGTTTGGTCTTTGGTCCGCCCATAACGCTACGGTCCCCGGCCCGAATATGCTCATACGCTCTTCTAACCAGACGCTTGTTATTGGGCGTAACTCTAGATCAACGTAAGATGGAACGGACGTTTGAATGGTGTAACGCTTGGTGTTGGGCGTAGACTTTGTTAACGTTTGATAATAGGCGCAACCCTAAAGAAACGCCTTGAACGAGACACAGTGCTGGTGGAACGCTCCAGAATCAGACGCATCCTTAGCCAAACGCATGATTAGGCGTCATCCCATGGTAGCGTTTGTTATCCAAGCGTAGTGCTATAGAAACGCCAGACAACGGAACGTAGTCTTATATAAACGTTTGTTTACAGGCGCTGTACCAGAGAAACGCCAGAATGAGAAAAGGAGTCCCACAACGACGCCAGAAGATGAAGCGGTTTCTTAGATGAACGCCTGGAATATAGGCGGAATAAAAGAACAACGCCTGTGTATCCAGTCGGAGTCCCAGCATAGCGTTTAGTTTGGGCGGAGAAGTCTATGTTCTCTTCTCTTCTCTTCTTCTATCAGACGCATTCCATTCTCCTGTAAACATCCAGAAGAAATTAACGGCAGAAAATCAGGCGCAATTCTATCAAGCCGTAGTTTGTTTCCCTCCACTTCAATCTTGTAATAAGTTTTTCAAATTTTGTTGGGTTAATCAAGCCGTAGCATTTCACACAAAGAGTTAGGTTTATTTCAAACAAAAAACAAGGTAACAAACTCAATCTTTTATATAAATTTCGATTGATTTTATGTTTATATTATGATTTGTTTTTATGTTATGTTAATTAAATTTATTCATATATGTTTGAAGAGATATTATATTTCATTATAATTCTAGGGTTTTAGAAATTGTAATTTTAGGGTTTGGATACATCTAGGGTTTGGATGTTGTAATTTGGGTAAAAAAATTTGATGGAAATTTGGAATTTAAATTTACAATTGATTAAGTTGTTGGTTAATTAGAGTTGTTTGTGTGGTTAATTTTAAGTTTTAGATTGATTGATTCCACTTGATTGTTTATGACATTTGGGAATTGTGAATGTTTATGGAAAAATCATAGAATTTGAGAATTTTATTTAGTTTTTGCAAGGTTCATGATTTGTTTAGTAGTGAGCTATTATGTTAATCATGAATTGGTGTATCTTGGATGATTTAAGAATGTTTGTACATTTGATTATTTAATTAGAGGATTATATTTGTTAATGATGAAATTTGTATTCTTGTTGATTTATGGATAAATATGGAGTTTTATATTTTTTCCATTGTGTTGATTACTCTTGATTTTGTAACTTGTATGTACCGTTTGTATAGATGTTGAGGAATGTTACCTCCAGATTCGTTGGTGGAAAAAAAAAACAACAAGAAAGCCAAAACTGTTGAGGATGCACAAGTAGACCCTCATGCTGAAGAAACGATCGATGTTTCAGGATTGGCGAACTATAGTCTCGTGGAAGATGGTGAAGGTCACGCTTCCAGAAATATCACGTACTCAACAGACTCAAAGTTCAAGTATTTTCATCGTGGGTCTCTCAAATCGGTCATCCAAACACATGCAAGTATAACTAAACACATCCCTAGGGTTAAATATATTATTGAAAGGGCAGGATGGGACCGTTTATTTACAATGGATGTAGTTGATTTGTCCCATGCATTGATTGACTACATCGTTGAGCGTTTTTGGAACACGACGAACACTTTTCACTTCTCCTTTGGTGAGATGGGGTTCACACCTCTTGACTGGGTCATGTTGACCGGAATAAGTATTGGTCTTGGTGAAGTGGTTCTGTATGATCCGGATAAGTATAATTTTGAATATGTGCGGGCCCATATTTTCTCAGAACTAAAAGACAGCGAAGTGTGTAGAAGAGAACATATCCATGTGCAGTGGATTTCAGATGCTATTATAGTGGCATTTTTGACCACATACTTTGAACCGACAACGCTGATTGCGGCGAACGATGATAACATAATTACTGAGAGAGTGGCGAGAGCCTTCTGGATGTTTGTTTTGGGACAGTTCTTTTTTTCCAATGCTAAGAACTATATCGATGCTGGATGGTTAGCTGCATTAGAGGATCTAAATGCAGTTGGCACATATGACTGTGGTAGTGCTGTTTTTTCCAAATTGTATTCCGGACTAGCCGCAGCGGGGAAGGGACAGAAGTCACTCTCCGGACCGTGTCAAATATTGGAGGTAAATTCATTAGTTATATTTTTTTTCCTTTAAATGTCTATTTGTTGGTAACATATTAATTTTGTTTATTTTCTTCAAATTCAAGTTTTGGGGTACGAATATCTGGCCATATGTCGACCAACGAACCCAAGTCCTGAGACTGAATCTTGCTTTTGGTACTCCAGAGAAACAAATCTTGATCGAACCCATATTTGCCCAATCAGTGTGGCCTAGATGTTCGTGGTGGAAGAGTACAAGAAGGAAGAGTATTGATATAGTTTGTTCAAGGACTCTTCTTAATGAGTTGACCGCAGACGGTGTGACATGGCACCCGTGGGATTCCGCCGTCTCATTACTTGAGTCTGAGATTGTCCAGAAATCTTTGGAGATCTCAAATAAACGCGTTATATTTACCTGGATTGGCACTGTGAGTTGATAATTTTTTTAATTTGATTGTTTTTTAATTTCCTGGATTTTTGTACCGGGAACTGGTTTATGGGATGATAGTTATTTACTTTGCACATCATAACGTGTACCTTGGAGAACGGTGTTGGCACCAAAACAATTGTGATTGGGGAGTTCCGAGAAACCCCCCAGCCCGTATTAGCAACATCAACGATGACGAAGCTATGGAGTTGAGGGAAAACAATGTGGTCCCTATAACTGAATACATCCATTTAGTTACGTATGATTTGTATTTGGAGTAATGGCAACATGTTACTAACTGCCATAAATATTGCACCAAAGTCGATTGGGAGGTGGAAACATACGGCTATTCGGGTGACCTTATTAGAGAAACCATTCAAGGACCCGCTGAGCGTGTAGCCATTCCGCCTCAAGAACATTGGTCATACGTAAGGATACTTCAAATATTATTTTTCCATATTTTTTAAAAATTGGTGAGAACCTGATTAATTATTTTCTATAATAGGGCGAAGCTTATACTCTTGTGCAAGATTATGCTGACTTTGCGCAAGAGTTCCGTAAGTTTCGTTTGGAACAAACGAGGGAGAGGATGGACTATATTGTGGAAAAAGAAGAAGAGTTACGGGAATCAAATAATCAAAACAACATTTTGCAGCTACAGCTGGCCCATGCTCGTTCTCAACAGCTACATCTTGGGTTTGGCAGTTTTTCTCAAACTTTGCTACCACAAATGTGGAATACCATGGGTCCGGGATCTTCGTCAACAAGACCTCCGTTTATGGCACCTTGCTCGACTCGTGGGAACCAAAATAACAATGGATAGTCTTTCTTTTTCATTGTTTTGTCATTCCAATAGACATTTTCTGTTGTCCTTTATTTCTTCCTTGTATTGTCTACTCAACCTACACTTATTATCTCTACCTGTTTTCATTTACATGCTTTGTCAGTTTTTGTTTCTACCTCTTGTCTTAGCTTTCATTTGTCTTTTATTTCTACCTTATATTGTCTACTCAATCCAGAATTGTTATCTTACCTTTTTCATTTACATGCTTTGTCTTGTCATCTCCATAGATAATTGTAAGCTTTTTCATTTACATGCTTTGTATTGTCATCTCATGCCTTGTGTTGTCACGTCTATTCACCCCACTTGACTCAACCCGGTTAATTTTTAAAATACCTTTGTGATTGTACAAAATCTTTAATTTTTCAAAAAAATC
>JAJJMC010017794.1:4251308-4268622 GCA_023531435.1 Papaver californicum | reverse complement strand
AGATGCTTATCAACTGTTCCTCTACAAGTTGATTCTGTGGATGAGATAGATGGGTTTCCATCCCTTAAGGTTTGTGAGGTTCCGAAAGTCTGGTGGTTGTTTAAGTCATACTGACTAATTCTGTAGTTTTTATTTACTAAAAGTTCTGTTTTCACTTGGGGTTTCAGAGCAATCATCAAGAAGCACTGAAGAAGCTATTGAATGGTGAGCCGTTGCCGATAGAGGTAAGATGCTTTGAGCTGAGCTGCTGCAGTTTTTCTGTGCTGTATTCCCAATGTCATTAAATTCCTGAATTTTGTTTAATCCATTTATTATTATCACTGTCTATACTATCCCACCGTCAAGGCGGTGTGACGGTGAGGCAGTACTCACCAAAGCAATGAAAATAGTTCGGAAGAGTCCGAAGTGGCCAACATCATTTTAATAGCTCCCTATCTCAGCTATCTGTTGTATTCTATATCTACTTTTAGTTACGAGCAGCTTCTTACTGGTCTCTATCTCAGGTTCTTAAAGAAGATGAAGCTGCACTAGATGAACTCCAAAGTAAATCAAAAACATCAAAGGTAGATACTCTGGCTTGCTTTTTGTGCTCAACTGTATGATTGTAGTAAGTACATTAGGTTGATCTTTTTCCCTCTTTCTTTAGAAGTTAATTTAAGTAGACCTTAGTAAGATCTTTCAGATCTTATGCCCTTGCCAAGCATCAAGATTTTTAGTTTGAGATTCCAACCCTAAGTATATGATTATGCTTGGCTCAGTACTTTCTTTAGTTTGTTTTAATTGCTCATGCTTCTTCTTCTTCTGTCACTGCATCATATGCAAAAAGCCCTCTATCAAGATCATCACCGAGTATGCAAAGTCTAGTCGCTCTTCTTGCAAGAAATGCACCGAGGCAATTCCTGCGAAGTCGCTGAGATTAGGCTCAATTGTTAAAGAACGAGGGCATGATGTGACAAGATGGTATCATCCAGTTTGCTTTCCTACTGATTCTCAGCCCATTATTTCTTTAGATGAGATTGATGGCTTTTCATCACTTGAGGTTTGTGTGGTTCAAAGTTCTGACTCTTTTCTGAGTTCACATCTAAGCTTTTGTGCGTCTTTTCTTTTCGAAGTTTTATATGTTTACTTTTGGTTTCAGAGTTGTGACCAAGAAGCACTGCAGAAGGTAATGGATGGATGTGATAAATTGCCTAAAGAGGTGAGAACTTTAGCTAAAGTGTTGCTAGAATTAGTTGTGACCTTTAGCTATACTTAATCGAGTCAAGCTTAACTTTGATGCATGCTTAAACCATAATCACATGGTAATCCGGATTAACTTATTCTAACCACGATTAAATCAACTTTCGAATCAGTCTATCCATCTATATGTGTTTATAGTTTATTTGTTCTTGGTTTGGCATGCTCTATCGTCATGTACATGTACTTTGAGGTTGTAAGCCATATGAAACTTTACTGGATAAAGCAAGGGGAGTAATTTCACAGAAATTGGATGGGGCCAATTGATTTATTTATCTTACTTTATGAGTTCTGAATCCACTAAACTAATTCAGCATGAGCAGGTTGTGGTTGAAGGAAGTGATGGCCAAAGCGTGAAAGAATTTAAAGTGAGAAATTTTGTCTCTAAATCTGTATTTATTATGGTTTTGTTTTTTATTTTATTTGCACCTCCCTTATCATTTTTACGCATTTCAGGTTCGTAAAACGGATGAAACTATGCTGGACGAAGGCAAGGAAAGTAGTTCCAAGAAACTGAAGGTAAATAGATGATTATTTATCTATTTTATTTTGAATTAGGGATGAATTTTCTTTTCACTAAAATAACTTAAAATGTATGCATTGATTGCTAGGTAGTTGAGTTGGAGATAGCTTTCTCTACTTCCGATGTACAGGAACAGTACAAGGTTTGTGATATCCGTGGTCTTCATTTTTTTTTTTTTGTCTCTTTAGCTTATATCTTTCATTGTTTAAATTCTTATCTCTCGTTATATCCTTTATTCAAGTGAAAGCTTCTTTGTTTGTTTGTTTTTTTTTGGTTTGTGATACAGGAAGCTACATTGTCTCCAAATTGGAAAGCTTTCCAAACACTTATCTTTTTGGAGAGGGTGAGATGCTTTTCCCAAAATTTCTTCTACTATTGGTTCCATGTTGCAGTCTTAAACTTCCTAAGTTAAATGATCCTAGATCTTGTAATATCATCTACGAGATTTTGATTTTTTTATATAATCCTGTAGTAATGATACATCTATTTTCAGAGGTTTGCTGTTAGTTTTAACTTTGGATTGAGAATATTTTAACTTCGTAACTATTTTGCTTAACAAAAAGTAGATTTGCTGTTGGTTTCACATAAAAGTAGCAATTGAAATATGTATTATGGCTTCCTTTCTGTTCTTGCAAGTATGGCTCTACTCACTAGTACACACTAATTTGGTATGATTTCATCCATATGGTAGCAATCCGGTGTAGTTTGTCACTAATGATTTTGTTAATGATCTCTTGTCTTTTACTGTTTTCATAGGATGAAGGTCTTCGTGATTCAGGAAAAATTGCCGCATTTGATTTTGATGGTTGTCTTGCCAACGCCGATGTGAGAAGGTAATGTAATATTTTGAAAACAATAGCCGTCTGTACTCTTAAATTCTTCTGTTGCATAACCTGTACTGTATGCCATGTCTAAGATCACAAATATTCAGGTCATGTTTCATTTGCTCTTTCCAATTTTTTCCACATCTATACTCCTTGTGATCCCATTTTAAAGTGTAATACTAATGAAGGTTAAAAAATAAGGGTTGTTTGTGTTCTTTCTGATAGCGACTTAATTTTTTTCTTTTGTTACCACAAAATGTTTTATGTGAGGCATAATTACTTACATCTTAACTTTCTAGTTCAATGCATTGACCATATGATGTTACTCTTTAACTGCAGAGTCGGTGCAGATGCATGGTCCCTGATGTTCCAATCAATACCAAAGAAGCTAAACAGTTTGTACAAAGATGGATACAAACTGGTCTGTTTTTTGTCATCTTAAAATTCCTACTTTTGAAACTACTCAATTGGAATATCATAGTTTTGTTAACATGCACATCTATAACTGTTCTCCTTCGTCTTAATTAGGTGATCTTTACCAATGAATCCAACATTGAGCGCTGGAAGAATAAGAGACAAGTAGCAATTGATTCTAAAATTGGACGGCTAAAAAAATTCATTGATTGCGTCAAAGTCCCAATTCAAGTAAGTTGGCAAACTCTAGCATATAGATTTTCTTCTGCAGAAACATATAACATTAGGTAATACATGATAGCCGATAGCTATCTTTTCAAATATCAGTAAGTCAGACTAGTCAGTTTTGAAAGTGGACTGTCGTTTGGAGCATGTCATCACCATGTAAGACAATGTCTGCCTCTTCATATGTGCCTTTTTCTAACTGCCCATACAGTGCTGAGTCTTTTTCTTTGTCTCTCTGTTTACTTAATGTTGGTGTAATCATTGGCACGTCAGCTTCTGAACTTTGTTGTTTTCCCATTTTGTCTTACTCATTCGTAATATCTAATCCCTGCAACGATTCATCTCTTTATACATTTGATTTTAGGTGTTTATTGCTTGTGGAGTAGAAAGTGGTGGTAAAGGAAAAGATCTCTTCCGCAAACCCAACACTGGAATGTGGAGATTAATGGAGCAACAATTCAACTCTGGAATTGCCATTGATATGGATAAGTTAATCTTCTCTCATCTTTTTTACTCGCCCAAGGAAATAATACCTCGTATTTGCTTGCAATTTGTTTCCATTTAATCTTGTTCTGTGATATTCGTAAAATGGTTACCACTAGTGATTAAAGCTTTAGTCTGATAGTTTCTTATGTCAACTTTAGGTCATTTTACATTGGTGATGCAGCCGGGAGAAAGAATGATCATAGTGATGCAGATATCAAGTTTGCTGAGGTAATTTGAGATTCTAATGCTTTTGCTTTCCTTTTGTAAACACCTTACATAACGTTCTAAAAGAACCGACTTGTGCTTACAGGCTATTGGAGTAAAGTTTCATCTTCCTGAGGATTTTTTTGCTGCATGAAAGATGTCTGACATTTGTTTATACTCGATTTTCCGGAACTTCTTTCAATCTACATCGCCAATCTCAGTGGAGTATTTGGGTAGTTAAGTTTGTTTGCTCTTACCCAACTCTGCCCACTTGTAGAAATGACAGCTAGTATTGATTTCCAATGTGAATTCTCCGAACATGTTTTTAACTCTGTTCATGGTTCACCTTTTTGCAGACCTGAAACTTTAGGCAAATATTCCTATATATTTTTTAAGCCATTAATCAGTTTTTCTTTCAAAGTAAAAAGGTTAAAAAAATTATTGAAAAGGAAAAAGAGAAGTACAAGAAAAAAATTAAAACATTTGCAGTAAACAGTTGCGGGAAAGAAGAAGAAAAAAAATAATTAAACATCACTCTACTATAAATTCCAAAAGTAATATTCTTAGTCTTGGTCCATAATCTAATATCCCCGTTGTAAGATAAACCAGACCCAAAGAGTGAACTTTCGCTTTTGGGAGTGAATCTATTCAATTCCAAGCTTCTTTTTATATGAAAGAACAAATTCATAAACCTTTTCTGATTCAGGAAGTGACAGAGAGACATTGTCTATTTCCAAGCTCTTCTTAGCCCAAGATACAATCTTTGGACATTCTTCTTCAATGCTAAAATTTCCACAAGTCTCATATGCATAAAACCAGCTATAGAAAGGAATCAAAGCCACATCCACAAACCCAAGTTTTTCACCACCAAAATATGGTTTCTCTCCGAGCTCTCCTTCCAATACCTTCAAAATCTCAATAAATTCCTTCTTAGCCTTCTCTTGATCTTCTCCTTTACTTGTCCATACCTTCCTACCACCATCATAAACCTGCAGTCAAGAAAATCTTGAAAAATTAAGAAATATGGTTTGTAGTCGGCGCAAGGATTTGAACTAGTGACATTTAATATGAGAGTCTAAGCATGAAACAGTAAATGATGTAAGAAATTGAGCTCATAGTCTTCTTACCTTTTTGTCAACATAATCAGCCCAAAATTTAGCTTGGGATTTCTGATAGGGATCAGTAGGTAAAAGAGGATATGTCTCATTCCAAACTTGATCAATGTATTCAACAATTATGAGTGATTCAGAAATGGGTTTTCCATTATGTACAAAAACAGGGATTTTCTTATGTATTGGATTCATCTCCAAGAGTAAAGGACTTTTATCTCTAAGATTTTCTTCTTTGTATTCATATTTGATACCCTTTAGAGCCAGAGCTATTTTTACTCTCATTCCAAACATACTTGGCCAGAAATCCAAGAGAGCCAGTTCATCTACCATTGTTTGTACAGATTTTGGTTTTCTTTTCTAAAACTGAAAATAAGCTCAAAAATGTTGTTAGAGAAACAGAAAAGAAATTAAAGAAGAAAATTGTGGTTCTGCAATGTCCGAGTGAACAACATTTTATAGTGAATTTTGAGGTACTGAAAATTTAGTGATACATTTTCGAACAATCATCACATACGTCATTGTTGTTTTTTCCCAAAAAAGAAAAAAAGAAAAAGGACCATACATGTCATCGCTCGCGTCATTTTTGAGACTTAGTCACTTCACATGGATATTTGCCTGCTTGTCTGCGTAGGAACCCCATCTTTTACCTTTTTTTTCAAGTAAACATTGAACACCAGATGGGTTGTCCACTTCCAGTGCAAACGAAATTCACAAAAAGAGGATAGAAAACAATCCTCCACCGATTTTGAAAGTTATAGGATTTCAATACAATACCCACGGTAGTAAAATTGTTAGGTGATGATATTAATAACATTGAATTTAAATTTTATTAGCATTAAATTCTTTATAGATTAAAAAATAAATTTCATTTTGAGCAGGAAGCTTCAGAGACATGATGCATATTTTGGTCACAATATAAATTTAGACTGATGTAAATCTTGGGCCACAAGGTAGATACTGAATCACGTGAAAAATATTCGATCACGTGGTAATTCCAGCCACTTATAAATTCTGGGTGACTGGTTAATATTGGTTCACCTTAGCAGCGTGTTTGGTTCACCGAATTGGAATTCCATTAATCCGATTATAAGGAAATCAGATCAATTATCTGAACCAAACACAATGGATTCTCTGGGAATCGGATTACTTCAAATTTGTGTTTTTAATTACGCTCGCCAAGGAGTATGATGGAAACCAATTACCCGGAATTGAAGTGTAATTTATATGAATTGGTAAATTTACCCTCCAATATAAATATTAATCGATTAGATATATATGCTCTCAACCCTTGTAGACTCGTACTTTATTCCTTTCCTCTGTAATCTAGACCCCTCAATCCTCACGTTCTTGGTACAAATTAGGATATTAATCCAATATTTTTAGATATATACCAAGACTCTGAATTTGTTTCTAGTTCTCTTAAATAGTTCTTTTGATTGTGGATTGTCAATTTCAATGGAGAGAAAAGATTAGTTTTGAGTTTATTTCAAATCTTTGAATGTTAGATTTTGAAATTGAATTTCTTCATGGTTAGGGTTTCCTGCTTTAGTGTAAAAGTCCTTATTTTATCAGGAGAAAAAAGTCATTGTACACTATCTATTCTTATTCTTTAATTTCTTTCGTATAATACTTGAACCAAACACTAAAATTTTGCTCGAGAAGATGATTCCTTGTAATCCAATTAATTTTTCCGGATTTCCTTGTAATCTGATTACAAAACTTTCAATCATCCCAACCAAACTGGCTGTAAATTTGCATGGAAATTTTGGGCTAGAGTAAGTTTGAGTAATATATGACATATTTCTTACGTAGTTTAGAGTACAAATTTTAGGTCATATTATGAGATACTTTATTTTGCAGGATCCTCGGTTCTATGTGGTTACTGGGTTACTTATGTGGTAGCTTTGAGGCTATGAGATAAATTTCAAGCCCCACTGCAGACTTTTACTTGTTTAATAATTTTTGGATCACATTAGCTTATTAAACGAGATTTAATTAAGGGTTTATGAGAATAATAAGAGGTTATAGAAAAAGATAAAATATGATCATCCAAAAGTAATACCTTTTAACCATATATTTTTATAAATGATTAAATTATTTTCGTTTAATTAGTCTTAGATTAGATTAGTTATATATACATTATGGTTAGAGCATCCACAGTCATAAAAGGAGTAAAGAGATATCAAGGGTAAATACTAATTTTTTTTGCTCTTCTCGCTGATCAAGTGCAACGGTAAAAGAGGAAAATATGATCAAGCGCAAAAAAGATCCGCTCTTAACCATGAGCGCACGTATAAAACACGCCTGTCGTTTGGGAGGACGATTAAATGAATATTTTGTTTGGGTGGTCGTGAAATTAACGCATGATAAAAAACGTTAGGTTAATCGTTTGTTTGATTCAAGCATACGAACCTTGTGGGTTTGGCCTTGGTCCACTTGCAATCAAGTTAGTCCCAAGGTTGACAAATGAATACATATGGATTAGATTAAGCCCAAGATCAACTTTTGAAGCACTTATGGCCCATTCCAGATTTTAAGTTCTTGTATGTTATCAAGAGATATACCTGACATAGGCGTAGGTTTGGCTAACACCCAAGACAGGCGAACACAACTTCTACACCTCAAGATAGGCGTACTTTAGGTATACGTCTAGTAGGGCGGCCTCTTAGATGAACGCCCACTACAGGTGTATACTTTGTGTGCGTCAGACCATGAGACGTCAAGTTCTTTTTACACCTTGCACGAAGCGTCCACTATGTTTACGCCTACTATTAAACGTTGGCTTACATTAAGCTCCATCAAACTTGGGTTTGCATTTTTAGTTTGAAACCTTAGCAATCCAGACCAAATATGGCTATGCTTCATCCCACTGCGGTTGACTCAACGAGTATATATGGGTTTAGTCCATCGTTTACTCGTGTGACTGTGGACGCTCTTAGAATTAAAATAAGAGAAGTGTTTTTTTTTTTTGTGAGTGGAGAAGAAGAGTGGCTTTTGGAGGGATTTTTTTTTTGAAAAATGGGATTTGTGAAAAGAGTGATTCCAATGCTCAAAATGAAGAACCCTGAGCTCACAATACTCAGGTAAACTACTAATAATGTACGAATGGACAAATTTTTGGTTAAAACCGTCGAATAATTATGGGAAAGAAAAGACACAGCTACAGGTCGTCATGGTCATGAGGCAACTAGCATGACGATTTCTCATAGGTCGTCATGGTCGTAACATCAGACAATGACGACCCTCACCTGCAATTTTACCATGCTATGAAAAATTATCATGGTCCAACATATAATAGTGACGACCCTTACCTGACCTTGCTTAGTAAGAGTCGTCATTGTACTATGTCTACACCATGACGACTCTTGAATAAAAAAATCCATGTATTAAAAACTGTTAGGGTCACATCGGTTCGTACCATATACCATAACGACTCTAACCGACCATTACAAATGTAATTTGAAGTTGTCATGGTCGATACTCATAACCTTGACGACTCAATTTGGGACTTTTTTGGTTTGTTTGCATTCGTATAACAATTTCATAGAAACGAAAAAGAAACACACCTTTCAAAAAAATATCATTGAAGCAAAAAATGTAATTGCAATTTCATTAAAATGAAAATTAAAGGCATACATAAATTATAACATAGCATTACAATGAAGTTAATTAATTCCATAAATCATTGAAATACATGATATTTTTGACCAAAACTTCATCACATGCATCATGCCTGAATCTTTTGCCACAATCAGTTTCATATTGTTCAATAACAAGATTTTTCTGAAAAAGGAAATCAATAATAAGAGTTGGTATTATAATCAAATAAAATCATATTAGATTTACATCTAATTTATATGTACTTACTTTTTCATAATTTTTGAGCTGGGGATACAACTCGATCATGTCCACCAAATTCGTTCTAAAAAACAACATCGATCGTAGATCATTTTGAATCTTTCCTTCACATTAACACAACAAAAACCCAAAAAATACGGTTCCAAAAAGTTGACAAGGGCCCATTTATGTTGATCTTGAGTTCTTCGTCATATTTTTTTTTGTTACCGACGCCCACGCTCTAACTGCAATATTATCTTATCTGAGAGTGAATTTATAACAACCATGATTTTGTATTTTCGGATTATGAAGAAATTAAAAAGAAATGAAAAAGATGAGAGATAATTAGTTTTTGGGAGACATTGTATGTTCAGAAAATACTTCCTTTTATAGAAATCAAGGACCCAACAAACTATTTTTAAAAAAAAAACAAGCCAACTAATCGTTACGTAAAGGTTCATAGCTGATAGATGTACTGGAGTCGTCATGGTAGATACCTATAAACAATGGCGACCCAATATGTCCAAAGGACATCATGGTCGATACAATAGACCATGACGATCCTAGATGCCAAATTTTGGTTTTTTTTCCTGAATGTTTATGTTTGCTAGGGTCACATCATTTGTAACATTATACCATAACGACTCATGATAGTAATTCAGAAAAGAAACACCAATTCATAAAGATATCATCGAAGGAAACAACATTACAATAAAGGAATCAATCAACATAGATCATAACATTACACTGGATAATTAATGTATATTGAAATTGTCGTCGAATTATTTCAAGACTTTATAGCATTCATCATGCCCAAAATCTATTCCATAGACATACTTAAATTTGTGAAGAGCAAGAGTTCTCTGAAATATGAAAGCAATAATAAGTTAGTATTTTATTCAAATCGGATTTGACTAACATCTAATTGAGATGTATTTACTTGTCCTTCACTGTCGAGATGATGATAAGAGACCATAATGTTGAACAAGTCCGTTCTGAAATTATGACATCGTTCATTGATGATATTTAATCTCTCCTTCATTGTTTTCATCGTTCTTGATTTTTGATTGTCGTCTAACGCAACAAAAACCCAGAATACACGGTTCCAAAAGAATACGGACAAGAAATTTGGTTTCCCTTTAAGTTAGGGTTTATAGAAGTTTCATGGATTTTGGTTGACAAAAATGCGCGAACAATGGCAATATCTTCTTGGTGGTGAAATTAGTAGCCATGTTTTTGTTTGTTGGGTGATGAAGAAATGAGAAAGAATTTGAAAGATGAATGAGAGATAATTAGTATTTGGGAGACATTGTATATTGAGAAGAAACTTCCTTTCATAAAAATCAAAGAGATTTTTTAAAAAAAAAACTAGCCAACTTGCCGTTACGTATAGGATCATAGGTGATAGGTGTGACAGAATCGTCATGGTCGATACATATTGAACAATGACGACCCAAGCTATCGATAGAAGTCGTCATGGTCGATATCAATAGACCATGAGTACCTAATCTGCCATTTTTTTGGTTAAAATCTTGGATGTTTTTGTGTGGTAGGGTCGCATCGGTTTATACAAAAGTACCATGACGACTCAGACACAATGGCTAGTTCTGATTCCAAAATAAGTAGCCGTTGGGGTTCTTTTCTATATAAGGATGTTAACCCCATGTTATATTCAGTTGAAAACCTTAATATTATACTCAAAGTAAGACTCATTTGCAATGGCAAGTCCATTATCAACTACCAATTCAACTGGAGAGATACTCATAAGATGCAAACGAACTACCCCATCACCATCAACTAACAAATCAATTAGTGCTATAGAAGAAGAAATACACAAAAAAAGAAAAAAAATTAATCCAAAAACAACTAAATCATCATCAAATGCTGCCATGGAAAAAAACGTACTCAAGAAATAAGGTGAAAACCAATTCCAATTAAGGGAAAGATTAAAGTTTGTTGAGAAAGAAACAGAATGGGTAAAGAATTTTTTCGTCATCATGGATCTTTCCGAAGAACATCAGGATGAGCATATATTTTAGAATCTGGTAAAAACATGACCTTTCATTCCCAAGTTGGACGGTAAGTACAAGAAACCACGATTTGATTACGGGCAAAAGTATGTTAGGACCATTCATGTCAAAAAATTATGCTACAAGTACAACGATCTTCTCGCTAGGCACAGAGGGACAGGTTTGCGGCACATGATGCATATATCAAATGGAGAGGAGAGCCGTTTTATTATTTCAAAGATGCCAAAATAGTTGAGTCTCGCACAAAAAAAAAGAATAATATATAATGTGTTTAGTAAAACCAAGTTGGTCTACAAGTTGTCAGTCTAGTTTAATATTGTTGTACTTCTAGTGAACCCAAGTTTGAATCTAATTATCTTATTAATCTAAGTCGAAATGTTATTCAACGTTTATATGATTAGAGGTCGTTATGGTCGATACCTATATACCATGACGACTCTAAAGGTTAACCTACACAATGTTATCTAATTAGCTCATCCGGAATCGTCACGGTTTATAGTGTAGAAACCTGATGACATCAAAGATGAATTGAAAATAATATGACCATTGAGGTTTTTTCTATAAAATACAACCCTCCTTCTCTAGAAAAAACGGCCATAAGTCTTCCATTTTCTCTTTTTCAACATCTTACGATTGTTTTTGTTTTCATTTGAAAGTGAGACATCAATGACAATGGGAACCGGATAAAGATATGGATCTCATTAAATCTTTCATTAAGGTGTTTTATGAATGTTCGGATGAATTTTATTTAATGTTTTGGAAGATAGTGAAAGTGTTTTATTATAAGCGCACCGCGAATCCCAAAAACCTAAAATGGAGAGACTTAGCGTTTCGATTCGACTACATCAAAAGTTCAATTCGAGAGTTCGTTAAAGTTAGAAAAGTGGTGAATGACCATCATTCCGAAGCTTCTCTTACTAAAAACGTGAGTAACATACTAACACTTAATACTTTGTGTACCTTTTTCATAATTTTTTATTTATGAAATAATATTTAATTAATTTAATTAATTTAATTAATTTAATGGGCTACGGCGAATATGAAATGGTGAAAAAAAATTTATTCACGCGAAAGAATATGGGGTATCTCTTGATCTTCTCCTTTACTTGTCCATACCTTCCTTCCACCATCATAAAGCAGTCAAGAAAATCTTGAAAAATTAAGAAATATGGTTCGTAGTTGGCGCAAGGATTTGAACTAGTGACATTTAATATGAGAGTCTAAGCATGAAACAGTAAATGATGTAACAAATTGAGCTCATAGTCTTCTTACCTTTTTGTCAACATAATCAGCCCAAAATATAGCTTGGGATTTCTGATAAGGATCAGTAGGTAAAAGAGGAGATTTCTCATTCCAAACTTGATCAATGTATTCAACAATTATGAGTGATTCAGAAATGGGTTTTCCATTATGTACCAAAACAGGCGTTTTCTTATGTATTGGATTCATCTCCAAAAGTAAAGGACTTTTATTTCTAAGATTTTCTTCTTTGTATTCATATTTGATACCCTTTAGAGCCGGAGCTATTTTTATCATTCCAAATATACTTGGCCAGAAATCCAAAAGAGAACCACTTCATCTTCCATTGTTTGTACAGACTTCAGTTTTCTTTTTCTTTCTGAAATTGAAAATAAAGGGGATCAAAAATGTTAGAAAACAATTTAAGGAAGAAGATTGTGGTTTCTTCTGTATTGAAGTAGTGAACAACATTTTATAGTGGGTTATGAGGAGGAAAATTAGGAATATGTCCCGATATTATACCCCTCAGTTAGAGATATGTCCTCTAACGGAAAAAATTAAGAAATATGTCCCAACCATCCAATGGACTGTTAAATGGAAATTTTTTGTATGTGTGGGTTTACACTTGTGGTCAACTTTCCACTTCTACCCTTAGCTAGATCCTACAGTCCGATTAGAAGGTGGTGGACACGTGTTATGAGATTACAACTTCATAACACACATGTAGATGGCACGTTTGTTAACTTAGTGTCTTCTCAAAGAAGAGAAAAAACGTAAGAAAAAAAACACAGCCAACATCGAGAGACAGACAAAGAGGAAACTGTAGAGAAATGGAGAGATCGAGAGATAGAGAGAAAGGGTTTGATCGAGACAGAGGGTTTGATTGAGAGACACACTGAAATGGAGAGATCGAGAGACAGAGACAGAGATGATGGTGTGACTGGAAATGAAGACGACGAAATCGCAATCGCAACTATTACAGAGAAAATGAAGAAATCAACCTCAATGGTACTGGAAACAGATATTAACATCAAACCCCTTTCTTTTTATCTCTATATCTAACATGTTTTTTGTTTAATTTGCGTTTACATACTACTTTTTTTTAGTTTTTTTTTAAAAATTGAAATTAGGGTTTTGATGTTACTGATTTTGTATTTAAAATAGATTATTATGGATTTTAATCGACTTTGTTTTTGATATTCATGCATGAATGAAAGTTTTGTAGTAAACAAACTAAAAAATATTGATCCAGGGAGTGTGTTTAATCTACATCTCCAGCTCCAGGTCATGGATAACTTGTAAACCATATTCAAAATTCAGTGTCTGGCACATTGAGTTTCAGAGTTGATGTTGATGTTCCAGAAGGCACATGGGCTGAGGCTCCAAGCTTCCATGACATTCTTATCTTAAATACGGGCCACTGGTAATAATTTGTTTCTGTTTCACTAACCGACGGTTGGAAAGGACAGTTGCATAGTGGGATACAAGATTTGCCTGATGTAGTTATTGTGTTCGTAGTGTTTCAATTTGATTCTCTTGTTGGAATGACTTACTCATGGCATATCTTAGTGATATTTAACATTGAATATGCATCTGTTTTCTTTTTTCTCTTGGTAACACTTTACACATTTCTTACAAACTGTAATGTCTCAAAGAAATTTCACATCAACATTTTCTCCAGATGTGTGTTCTTGCTAAGTTGAAGATAAGAGAATGACTCCAGTTTGAGTATAAGCTTATTGCATACCCGCTGAGGAACAATCCCAACATACACGGCTATTCGTGTGATCAAATTAGTAATCGTCTAGATAGGTTCATCTAAAAAACAGACACAAATTTTTTTGTCAACAAAACAGGTTCAAATTCACCCAATTTGATTAACAAAACAGTCAAAATTTTTTTGTCATTTTTTTAAAACTAAGGGGTAATAAGGTCATTTCAAGAATAATAGGGTATTTTATATTTTCCAAAGTTTCCAAATTTTTTTGACCGTTAGATCGTAGATGACACGTGTCGAGAATCTACAAATTTGGGATTTGTGGGAATCAAAATTATAAGAAAGGGGTATTATTGTCCAAATTTGACACGTGTGGTCACACACATGTGCATTTTTCATCACTTAACGGTTAAAATGGATGGTTATGACATATTCCTTAATTTTTTTCATTAGAGGACATATTCCCAACTGAGGGATATAATTTGGGACATGTTCCCAATTTTCCATTAGGAGGTACTGATATATCTCGAGTCTGTCATTGGCCGCGTCATCTTCAAGTGTTTGGGTGGGTGCTGGGATACGTACGTGGGAGCTTTGAGGCAAAATGACAAATCTTAAACCCCCATTGCAGGCTTTTACTCGTTTGTGTCCACATTAGCATATTTAGTATCACGTTTAAAAATTTAGAAGACAGGGAAGATTCTGGAACAAGGTTTTTGGGTATCTACGGAAATTTTAGATCATTGCGGCTGATTTTAGGTTAACATGCAAAACTTTTGTCCCGAGGTAAAAAATTTGGGTCACCGGCATGGTTCAGTAAATTTTAAGAAAATGGATCTATCATCTAAGTATTCTAAAAATATGTTTCTAACAGACAAATAAACATTATGGATGAAAATGGTTTTAAATTCCTAATAACTAAATCTCTAATACCTTTAAACCCTAAACTTTCTTTAAATTTTAAAATCAAAACCTAAAATTATTTACCCTCTCCTTTTGACCTCTTCCTAACGACCCCTTATTCCACTATTTTTTTTTTGAAATCAATTCATCGTCGTAAGTCGTCATGGTCCCAAATTAAAGACCGTAACGACTTTTCATATGTATGTTAAAATTATGAAAAATCATTATGTTTTTGATTTTCGACCATGACGAACCTTACTGGTTATTTTCCTGAAGACGAAGTGTATTTAGGGTCGCATCGATTTTTTCCTAAAACCATGACGATCCTATTTATATAATCTGTGACGACCTTTCGATAAACCATAACGACCTCATAGTTTAATTGGGTCGTCATTGTCTATTGGGGTTGACCATGACGACTCCAACTCACCCAAATAATGGCAGATTAGAGTCGTCATGGTTTAGGGTGTGAACCGATGCGACCCTATCACACCAAACATCCAGAAAAAATTGAAGATGGTATAGTTAGCGTCGTCATGGTCTATTTTTATCGACCATGACGATTTTTCATAGCCTGGTAAAGTTGCAGATAAGGGTCATCGATGTTGGATGTTATGACCATGACGACCTTTGCAGAATTATCGTGGTAGTAACCTTACGACCATGACAACCCTTACACTATATGTTTGCTTTCCCATAATGATTCGACGATTTTAACAAAAAAATTGACCATTAGTAAGCTACTGGTAGTTAACTTGAGTGTTTTGAGTTATGGGTTCTTTATTTTTCTTTTTCGTTTTTCTTTAATTTTTTTCCCCTCCAAAAACCCCTCTTCTTCTCTACTCATTAAATAAAAATCTCTAACTTTAATCCTAACCATAATCTATATAACTATTCTAATCTAATTAATTAACTAAACTAATTATGTATTAGAGTTAATCAAATGGGGGTAGTTTAGCTATTTATAAAAATATATGGCTAAGGGGTTTTAGGAATTCTTTTGGATGACCCTATTTTGTCTTTTTAGAATTTCTTCTCGTCTAGCTCCTCGCGAATGAAATGATTATGTATTGAATTTATAATAGACTGAATCATAGGATTTTTTGAGATCTAATCTGGCAAATAAAAATTTATATATCTTGGGTTTTATATACAACCGAAAATTTACCTCTAGAATATAATTTTTTTTTTACGAATCTTCATTTTGACCTTTATTGGATCCAAAGCCCTTATTAATTCCACGGATCCCCAATTTATTGAGGAAAAATAATGAATTAGAGATTTCTAATATTAGTATGACACACTAGCCATCTATATGCAAATATACACTACACGTAGGCAGGGACGTACACGTACTTATATAGGGGTTAAATTACCTGGCGAATTTGAGGGCCACCAAAAACTAATTAGGGTCTACTTTTTTAAACCAATCCAATGGGTGTGACTAAGGGGTAACCTAGGGGTATGTAAAATTACCATAAAACCTTTCACTAATCAAATAATTACCAAAAAACCTTTCACTTATAAAACTCAAACCTAAACCTATTTCACCCACAACACTTCAAACTACCGATTTTCCTACAACATTTTTCTCTTCTTCTTCTCTCAACTTCAAACCAACGATCCACCATTTCAATTTCATTTTCAACCGATTAATCGTAAACCAAATCATCGTATAATCGTAAAGCAATTCATCGTCGTTATTACAATCTAAAGATGGCTCGACAAAAGCAAACAACTCGCCAACCTCCTAATACACAGTGGCCACCATTTTCCTAAAGAGTAAGAGATCGAGAGATAGTTGAAGAACAAAACGATGAACTCGAAGAGGTTGAGCTAGAAACGGAGACCGATTCCGACTATTAACCTCTAGAGCACCTTATGGCTCCAATAAGGTAAGGGGTTCATCATTATTTGTGTTTATATTGATTGAATCGCATGAATTAGTAACTAGAATATCAAGGGTTTTAGGTTAGATTGCACAATCGGTAGTTTCGTGGTTGTATTAAACTACCGATTGTGGCAGTGTTCTTCACTGTTCATGAAAATCATGCACAATCAGTAGTTATGTTTAGGTTATAAACTACCGATTGTTCTAGTATATCAAAATTTTGTGATAATCGGTAGTTTCGTTTAGGTTTAAACTTTCGATTGTGCTAGTTAGCGAACCTCAAAAACATTTATCACAATCGGTAGCTAGATTTAGAACTAAACTACCGATTATTCTACTGGATGCAAATGTAGTGATAGTCGGTAGTTTCGTTTAGTGTTAAACTTCCGATTGTGCAAGTTAGTGATCCTCAAAAACATCATGCACAATCGGTAGTTATTTTTACACATAACCTACCGATTATTCTACTGTAACCAAACTTAGTGATAATCGGTAGTTAATTTTTTTATGTAACTACCGATTGTGCGTGTGTCCATAGACTTTTGTGTTCCCATTTTTTTGATGCACAATCGATATTTAGTGTAGAGCCCGTGCTACCGATTGTGCACAATCGGTAGTTAAGTTGTTTTCTATACTACCGATTGTACACAATCGGTAGTTAAGTTGTTTTTTT
>JAJJMC010017794.1:4202095-4226308 GCA_023531435.1 Papaver californicum | reverse complement strand
ACTTGCGCCTGGCCGCTGGCAGCGTAGGCCAAATAAGCCACTTCGGGACTTTGCCCATATCTTCCTCAATTTTGATCAGAATGACTTCATTCTTTCACCATTGGCTTTGTAATTCAATTCCCTACACTGTGGTATATGTAAGGCCTATTTTAAGCAGAGTTTCACTGGCTCCTCGGTGATTCTAGCTCTTAAGCTCCATTCTGCGTGTTTCTGAACTGTAACCTGAAAAACTAACAAAACTACAAAAGTAATCAAAATACCTAGTAATTCACTCAAATATAGCAAATATAGGTTCAGGAAAAACTACTTTATATGTGTGAATTATGCACCTATCACCTGGCCAACCAGGCAGTCAAGAATCTACTAGCTAACCCAACATCAGCCTCAATTTTGATTTCGGACCACATTTATCCTAGTTTCATTAATCGTTTTGTAATAGATGACATAAATGCAGTCCCTACACTAAGGATGCACTAAGGATAATATATTGTAATAGTTAAGTGCAATAATAAATGAAACATCCTTCAAAAGAAAAAAAAAAAAAAAAAAAGAAAAAAAAAAAGTGTTTTGTTATCAAGTGAAGCAAGGAACCATTATTGGCACTTTTATTCATTGAACAGTTAATATAACACTTACATATAGTTGAACCCAAATGACATGGTAGCTGGTGTTTGTATTACCTTATCATGTCATTGAAGGGTAACTGCGGTGCATATAACTTTTTATTACATCATTTATTTACGTAAACATATATGTATATAACCTTATTGAATTAGCGTACATGGATATTTACTTTAAAATATCTTTGTCATGCAGCTAATGTTTGGTTCATTTCCTAACGGAAAGTAACAGGAAAGATTTCTCTCATATCAGGGTAGTACAAGCCAAAATGTTGCTCAGTCGGGAGGCCGGATTTCTGATTCTCGTTAAAAAGGGCAAAAATATAAGTCTCTATGCTCCTCCCTGGCCTCTTAGGGGTTCCATTTGTTCCCGATACGTGTGAAATCAAATTGTTAACATATGTTCTAGCGTTTGGAATTGTTGCAATATTTTCATTTTGACCAGATGGCCATCCACTTTCGGTGATGACGATATCGATGCTGGATCCACCAACCTTCTCAATCGCCGTATATGTTGCATCTGCCATAGCATCAAATAGGTTCCTGTATTGCAATCCGTTGTCTGTTACGACAACTCGATTTGCCATAAACAATGCATAATCCAACGCTATTTGTTGTCGGTTTTCATTGTAAGAGAAGTAAGGATAGATGTTTACAAGGAGAGGACTCCTATTATCTACTAAAAACCGTACTATTGATCGCATTATGTTTTGGGCGCCGTCAGAAAATCGACCGCTGGAGGGAGGAGATGAATCTACAACCAAACTAAAAATAATAGTTGTACTTACTGGAATTGATTTCCCAGCAGCTCTAAGTGCATCTCTAATATTATTCATGGCGGGAAGAATGGAACTTGACGCTGCATCTCTAGGAATATCTATTTCATTTCCAACTGAAATGTATCGAAACTGAACGTTGTTGAATGCAACCACATTGGTATTAACCCAGTTTCTGGCGAACGAGGGATCATTTCCCATCCTTTGGACATCTGAATTAGGGACACCAAGTACAACTCCGATTCCTGACCCCTGTAGGGCATTCAGGGCATCAAAATCTGGACTAAAAAGGCGAATGCGGTCTACGTTTTTCGATCTTAAAAGGTTAACCACTGCAGTCGGGGAGGGTAGGTTGTCTCCCATCCTTCCATAGTTCACACCAACAACTGCCGCTTCTGCATGCAACCAAGTAAATTAAATTAGTGTTTATTTTGAAATAAATTATTTATTTTGATAGAAAGCATATGACTCTATTATGTACATACCAACGAATACATATGATGAAATGAGAAGTGCTGCAAAGAAGGAAATTTTGCAAAACATTGTTGGACTCATTGTGTTCTCAAAATGTTCCAATAGAATACTTTTGCTATGAATATTATATAAGTGACACTAAATGCATGAATATATATAGGCAAAATTGTGTCAAGAATTTTCTACTAAAAGGATGACAATAATCTATTTTCCACATACGATATCATCTTTGTTTGGTTGTTTACTAGAGTCATTAATGACCAGCTAACCCATACATGGCTAAGAACCATTCAAATAGACGACCTAATGATCAATAATACACTAACTTAAGTCAATATATCTTGGTGGAATTTAAGAGACTTGATCCCTTCGTCAAATTGTCTTATTATTAGCCGTTTCCTTTACGTTTGGAATAGACATCAACGTGGGCTGCCCAAAATTTGCAGGGTAAAGCTAAAACAACAATGCAGCTAGCAGCACTATTGTCATAACATACAGTGAGCGTAAGCTCGTAAGAATAGATGTGGTTAATAATTACAAAAAGTTCAATCGTCTGTCGGACCCCCCACCGTTGTACGATCATCTAATTTATAAGTAACACGAAAATGAATCCGTGATTATTTATATCCTATTCATTAGAGTCATTTTTAACAAATCTTTATTAGCACAACTAATTAGTAATCAGTTAATCAATGGACTCCTTAACTTGGTTCTTGTGTTGTCGTTAACAAATAGGAAAGTGTAACAGTCCAATTAACAGTCTTCCGTTATCTTGATTACCACATGTTAATACAACTAATTACCATTTGATTAATCATAGACTCCTTAATTTGTTTGTTATGTTGTCTTATGGATTATGGATGCAAGAGAATTCTCTGTATAGATGTGAAAGAATAATCAAAATCTCTCCGTTTCATCCTTAATGAGGTTATATATATATGATACAAAGTGAAGTGCTAAAACCTTATAAAAAGAACACATTCACATGTCTTTAAGTCTGTTATCTACAGAGCTTTAAGGTATCATATGCACATCTTCAATTTTAATGGTTAAACTTGAACGGTTCTAGCTAGGTATATCTCAAATTAAACATAGAGAATTTCGAATATTTCGAATGTTATGTACATTGATATATATAAGTATATATCTTAATGTCTTTTTTTTAATTTTTCAATTATAAATGATCTTCGAATTTTATAGTTAAACTTTGATAAATCCAAGTACATAATCATCTAAACGCTGGATGAAACCAATTTTATGGTGTGCAGTATATATTTTCATCAGGAGGTATCTGGTTTTATCCTGTATATTTTAATATAAAAAATATTTTCGTCAGGATGTATCCAGTTTTATCCTATAAATTTGTGATTTTTATTGATTTTAAGGTTTAAGGTGATGGTGGTGTTTGTTGTATTTTTTTACTATTGAAGATGGTTGTGGTGGCAATGTGGTGTTTGTTACGGTTAAAAGTGTTGGTAGTGGTAGTAGCTGTACTCTTTATTTGTCTTGAAAGTTGTAGTGGTGGCGTTGGTTCTTGTTTGTATTAAAAGTTACGGTGGTGATTTCGAATAATTTATTATGTAAAAGTTTTAAGCTTGATGCATCTAGATTCATCTTACCTATTTTTCGAATAGTTTTTCTTTTCTTTGTTTAAACCAGGATGCAACCAGTTTCATCTTGGCTATATTTTGAATGATTTTTTTTCTTAGTTTAAGTCAGGATATATCCAGTTTAATTTTAGCTATACTTTTTTCGAATTTTTTTTTTCGAATTTACTGTCAACATCTTGTTTTGTAGTCATTTAAAACTCTTTCTAAAAATCAGATGTATATTTTGGAAGTTTTGAATCTTTTTTATAATCCGCTTTTAAATTGAAGAGATAAATGATTAAAAAAAAAAACATAAAGATAAAGATATAATTGTTCAGGATTTTTGATGTTTATTTTATCCATCTTTTAAGTTTACTTGTACACTTCTACTATAAATTAGGAAATTTTAGATCGTAGATCCATTTTTTTTCTATAATAATATATATATTTGACAACTAATTTAAAGGTGCATGTTCACCAAATGTAAGTTTTGTTTTCTTAATAAATGAAAACGAAGTTGATGCTATAGTACACCGACGTACGTAACAGCTTGCATCGTAGGGGCTGCGCGACTTAGGTCAATATGGAATAACTGAATTCAAGATGCGAATTGAATTCTGTCTTCTGTTAAAACAACAAAATTAATACATTTAAATCTTGTCTGGTTAGGAATTGTACGTAGAATGATCTTCATCGAACTGACTTAGACTGGAAGTCTTAATCGCAACCAGCTGGTAAGTGTAATATGCGGATCCTACACAGTGCTGTATTGAAAAGAAACCATAGGAAGTGAAGTAACAACTAACAACTAGTTAACAAGTTGTGACTGGCAGTCTCCATGTGTAACATTGATTTTTCTCATTATGTTTTTAGCCACCCATTAAGGCATGCCTTTGAATTATGTGTACATGAGATATTGGAAACGAAGAAGATATTTGTATGTAACATAATATTCTGGCATTAGATAATGGATAAGTGTAGCATTATAATATGTCACGTTAGTTGGTATACCACCGAATAATCACGGTAGGATATAAAAGATCGATTGGCTGTGACTGGATAAAATGTCGTTCGACCATATCTAAACCGGTGACCGGTGCAAGAAAACATCATTGACGATCTGTATCGACAGTCGAGCCAACCCGCCGACTAAGCCATCAGCCAAGCTTAGTTGAGGTTGGATTTTTCCATACAACTTATATATTCCTTTTGATATTTACACCCTTGGATATTTATACCCCAACTATTTTATGTTTCGGGATTTTTCCACCTCATTTTTTGGGCTTGGTCATTTACATTTTTATTTGGGCTTGGACATTTATACTCTTTTTCTTGACCTAATACCATAACTCTAGAAGAAAGTTATGGAAGTTTCTGGAATAGTTGTTGGCCGAGGCACACAGAAGAAATTTCCATCATTGCTAATAGCAAGAGAACAAAAGTCGTTGCGAGTTTAGCAACATAAACTAACTGTTGCTAAAATTTAACAATAACTATTTTTTGTTGCTATTTAGCAACAACTCTAGATCTGTTGCTCATTTATGGACTTGCTGAATTGCAAATTTGGTATGGTGGAGGTACCCGTGGAGATAATACTAACTTGTTTAGAGTACTGAATAATAACAAAAGTGGAAAAGTATTTATGGAATTTGAAGGCCTCGTCTTTAGTATATATGAGATAAACCCATGTACAACGAGAAAAGTTATCCACAATTATGAGAAAACATTTTGCACCAGTAATAGATGGTGTTAAAAAAGGACCCCAAATATTATACTGCCTCCGTTTCTGGAAAAGTGTTACTATTATTTTTTTATTTTAGCCTAAAAATAAGTCAATTTAAAAAAGTGATAGTAATTTTTTTTTCTGAAACGGAGGTAGTAATAAATAAATTTAAAAAACGTTTAGAAGATATATTATTCCGATTGAATCATAATCTATTTTGTTTTTCCAAATGGCATACATCGCAAGCACTAGAAAACTTGGAACTAATCGAAAGACCTACATAATTAATTTCTAAAACGATCTAAACTTGGATAACCAAGTTGACAATGCCAGCCATCTAACGACATTTTATTGAAGTTGAAAAGAGCTTTATATGATGTTATCAGTCCAATAGAAACTTGAAGTTTGTAAAGTCCCGAGATATGATCACCATGACCTATCACTTGATTCATGAGTGAGTTCTAAAACAAATAATGATTGGGAGTCAGAAGAACGATGCATTTTAGAGAGAGTGTAAGTTGACTCACTGATATTAGATTAAATTTAAAGCGAGGAACATGATGAAATTAGAAAGTTTAATATTTGGTGAGAATAGAACTTCACCAATATGTTTAACAATGGCAAGAGAGTCATCAGGAAATTGCATTTGAATTAAGGTACGAACATGAGAATAGAAAGGTAAAAAATGATAATGAATTACAAATGTGGTGAGTTGCACCACTGTCAATGAACCAAGGAAAAATAGAAGCATTGTTAAGTATCTTACAGCGAGATTAACTCGTGGTTCCATTGATATATCCTCTATAGGAGGGCTTAGGAGAGTAAGTAGGCGAGCATATTGGTCTGCTGAGAGCGATAGAACAACTTGAATTGATTATGAAACGATGTTGTTGGCTTCAACATTTGGTGGATTGGTGGACGATACTGGGTTGCCGTGTAAACGGTAGTACTTCTGACGAACATGACCATGTTGGGTGCAATGATCACAATAGGGTCGAGGACGTTTATTATGGCTTCCAGAGTAGCGAAAAGATAAAGCTCCATTACGGTTAATATTAAGGGCAGAAGAATCAATGATAGGTACATGAGTCGCATTGATGTGTTGTTGTTCCTTTTTTTGTTGGACCAGGTTAAAAATGCAAATAGCATTAGACAAAGGGTCCATCAAAAGTATTTGGCTCCTTAGTATATGAGAAAAGCGCATTGTATTTCCATCTCAAACTTTTAATCTCAAAATTTGTAGAAAAAATTCAAAAGAAAATGACCATCCCGTCAGAAACACAAATACTTTAACAGAAAAATACTCCAAAAGTGCAACCCAACTTGATTTTTCGGAAGTCATACTTGAATTTATTATTAGTAAGATATGTGATGGTTATAAAAAAATAGAGAATGATAAAAAAAAAAAAAAAAAAGGTCTTCAAGTTTTAGATCTTAACCAAGTCAAATCTGCAGTTATGAAAAGAAAAAAAATGTTCAAGGCAAGAAAAATAAAGGAAAAGAAAAACTGAAAGTTAATTGTAGTACTTCTCACTAAAACCAAGAAAAATATTCTCAAAAACGCATCAATTGGACGTTACGTCAAATGAAGATAAACATGAGGCTAAATATTGTCTGAGATTTTTATTGAAGTTCTTATTTAAGTTTTTACTGCCCGTTATATCTTTAAAAAAAAGTGTAGCATATTAAATTAATATAATAGACATTAGTGTTTTAATATAGTTTTAGTTAATTCCATCAAATTATTAAGTTTGCTTATTCTTTTTGAAATCAACGTACATTTAATTTAAGTTATTGTTAAAATCAAAATTAGTCGTTGGATTAAACCTAGATGAAAGGCTATGATAGAAATTATAAATTATACATAGACCCTTTGATTAAAGAAAAATTAACGGCTGAGATAAGTTAGGGTGATACTAAAATGTAGCCGTTGTCGTAGCAAATTGAGCGACCGTCCTAGGATGAGCCGACAACGACTATTTCCATGAAATAGTACTATAAATTCAACTATTTTCACTTCCAAAGTCACACATTCTCCACCTTTTACAGTCATAATTTTTCGAGTAATCGCTCGAACGTATATTAATCATGCGGAGATGAAGATCTATCTCTATGTAAAAACTTTGTAGTATGTTATCCGGCTAGGGGTGCGGAACAATGATAAAATATTTTAGTGAGTATGAGTTACTGGAACAGAATTTAAGAAAAAAATTTCACTGACACTGGTAACACGAATAATCGTAACGCAGCTGGGTTATTTTTTCGATATCAAACTATAATAAAAAAAATGGAAGAATTTATAACTTTAGGCTGGATTGTCAATCGATATCGACTAAAGGGTGAAACCAATGTTGAAGTTGCATTGCGATCTCGAGAAAAACGTTGTTATAAAATTTAATTGTATGTGAAATAAAATTTTATACTAGTTTCCTTTCTATAGATTAGTTCTAAACTTCTAACTACATAAGTAGACTTAATCTCAATTCTAATTATAAATTTTAAATAAAACATAATTATAACTACTCAGTCCTACTGCAGCTCCTATAATACGTGCCTCCCTGCATCAAACTCTCAAATCCTTGATATGATCCTGCAGCTTGAGATCTTGCACCACCAGGTCATCTATCTTGATTTCCAATCCATGGACATGTTCCTTCAGCTGGAGAACCATCGAAGTTTACTGATCTTCTATAATCTTGATATCGTTGAGGATTTTGTTGACTGGCCTGACAATATGGAGATTGTTGTACTGCTGGACTCACTGGGCGATATGTGGATTGTTGTCCAGGATGTACTTGTGTTTCTAGCACTACTTCCCCAGGAATGAGGAGTTTTATAATAGTGAGAAAAATTTGGCCTGAAGCTCATGGACTCCGCCATTGCCAGCAACTCGATTTGATTCAATTGTTCTTGACTGGCCGATGTGCCTGTATAAGAATTTGGACGGTCCAGACCTTGTGAGATAGTTGGAAGTATCTGACGCTCTCCGACGAAATTATAAGTCTCTAGCTCCCAACTCAAAACTAGAAAATCAGACCCAGCCGATAAAATATAAGGTCTAGAAGGTCCTCCTGAAGGGGATGATGAAGAGAAGTTTGTCTCAATATTGGTATATGGATACCACCAAACTTGAAATAAACAACATATGATTAGTTTAACTTGCTAAAATATTTATAAACTTATTTAAATACAAAGGAATGTATTATCATATTTAGCTCAAGGTGGCCTCATACACCTTCGATGCTTGACGAACCCAAGCATGCGACATCATGAAAAATGTACAACTCGGCTAATATAGCGGACCTCCAATCACATATATGGCAGCCTTTTTTCATATCTCACAACGCCTCTAGCCATCCTACTTAAGTACTAGCACTTGAATTTGGGGAAAAAATATGAACCAAGTAACCATTTTATATGTTATTGGGTCGAACAATTTTTTTTCAATGTTCTCAAGAGTTTTGAATCCATTATCTATACAAATATCATTTTACCATTATAATTTGCACCCACAAAATAACAAAATTATTTAAAATATAAATATTTTTTTATTAGGGTTCAGAATTTAGTAGGTACAAATAACCCCAGTTACACCCCTTCCCTCCGTCCCTGAATATACCATGGCTTCACATTGGCTTCATAGAATGTTTTTTTTGGTGTTATTGTTACTGCTTGTTTCAATTTAAATTTTCTCTAAACCATTGGCAGACGGTGCCAGCTCCCTAAAAAGAGCATGTTTCTAGGTGTGAACAATTATAAAATATGAAGTTCACTGACGTATGACATTTCACACAGCCAAAACATGCGAAAAACATGGGTCATCCCTCGGTGGCATAACAATATGCCTTGGTGTTTTCCCTCCGCGTGGCAATATGACTTGCATGATTTACGTAGGGGAGTATGAAATTCGTAGTTAAAAATCAAGTATTGCATGCAGTTGTAAAAATCTCATTCCACGAGTAAATTAAATCATAATTTATCACTTAATATTTCTTTGAAATTCTAGGCAGGCCTAGAGTTTTGAAAATTGTAATTTGCATTTAAGTTCATAGTGACGATGCATGCATGCTTTCATGAATAAATCCATGAATCAGTAGAGAGTAACTCGAAAGTCTTTTCCAGTCAAAATTCTAATGAGGTACCGTGTTTGTACATTAATTCCACTTCTCCATTACTCTTTTGACACAGTTGGTGGCAGAGTTCAACATGATAATACTGCATTAATCGAGTTCTTAATAACGGCAAATGACTTCATCGATCTTTGGACTTTGAATGACATTCTCAAAGTTTTCCTAAAAATATACAATGACTTGGCTTCATTTGCTATGATCACTTCAACTTATTCTTGTTATATATATGCATGATTAATTTTCCATTTTCTCCATGGAGCATGATTCTAAATCTACAAATGGAGGTGATATGGGCATGTTTTCTGAGATATCATTGCCTGATCTCGAGTATTTATCATTATCTTTGCCATCATCAGCATCTCAAGTAGCAAGCACTATTGATGTTTTGATAGAGATTTTGAAGCTTTTACCAGTGAAGTCCATACTTGGTTTCAAATCCGTTTCAAAACACTGGCTATCTTTCATATCTGATTCTCATTTTGCTTATAAGCATTTCATCCATCATTTTAATCCCTGTCTTTCGGTTGCTGGACTATTCCTATTACATCCTAGTGGTAGTGGTGTTATTGACCCATTTGAAAGCCTTAATTTCTTAAACAGTTTGATGCCAGAAATGAAGATTTTGCATTCTTGCAAGGGTCTTCTTCGCTGCCAAAATGGAAACAATATATTTTGGTGACTGCTCAGGGCATTTGTATTTTATCTAGATTTATGATCCATGGTTCAAAACCCTTTTTATCTTTGAAATGGATAGGGATTGTAGTGGTTGGAACGTGAATTACGGTGTGAACTTTCCCCGGGAAGGGTCCGGACTTTTTATTTGCCAAAACTTCTTTGTGGACTCCCTATTCTCTGCAGGTTTTCGTATATTTCATCTTGGGAGAAGAAAAAGAAGAAGAAGAAGATCATTTGAAGTTAGTTTTACAAGTACCAGGTGGTGTCCTACGATACAATGGAAATGAACTTCCAGGAAATTTATTGTTTAGGGCCAAAGGTGCATAATTTCCCGAGTATGGAAAAAGTATTGAAATCTCCCATCAGATCGATAGCGAATGCCATAACCCTTGTTCATAGTCGGCACCTAGGTGTGTTACTGCTTTATGATGATGCATCCGTTATTCCCTTGTATGTTTGGGACCTCTAAAATTGGAACTATACGGAAATATTTATCATATTATGGTCGATATTATTAAGTTTATGGGGTCTTAAGTTAAGTAGTTTGATTAATATGGAGCTATGGACCCGTTTTTGTACAAATTTCTCAAACTAGTAAGATCAAATGTCACGATTTGAAGGTATACCTAAAGAAATTAATAACCTCATCTTAATCATGAATTATTTTTCAGATCAATTAAATTATTGCTTGATTAGCTCGATCATCATTTATTTATTTATTTTGATCGGATAAAAAATAAATTCATTGAAAAGAAGAGGTACTTAAGGGGGTACCTTAACCTAATGAAAATAACAAAAGACAAGAAAAAAAAATAAAAAATAAAAAGAGAGCACACAAAATCAAAGGGATCGAAATAATGAGTCCCAAAGAACTATAACCATATTTACAGTTAGACTTAACATTTTTGTATTCGATTTGGCCAAAAAGAAAGCTTGTAATTTAACATTTCTAATGATACTTTCTAATCATTTCTTTTTGTTTTCGAAGACTCTTACATTACGCTTCTTCCAAATACGCCACCAAATTATTACCGGAATGTTATTCCAAATTCGACTAAGGCGATCATCTCCCCAATCAAACCACCCTTATAATTCAACTTAGGATAACCCATATAGTTACGTCACTTATATAAGTCAAAAGTGTTTGATAATACAGAGTAGATTAAGCGTGTTAAAGAGTAGATACATCATTTTGTTAATTTAAGGGGTAGGTTGTCCTATAATATGTAATTGACTAGACACAACATATTTGTGTGCATGTGTTGTCTCTGTTTTTTAAATGATCTTCTTCTTCTTTAATGATCTAAATTAATGATCAGTAAGATTTCCTTGTAAATTAACAAATCGCCACATACATATGAAGAGTCAGTCAGTGCTAGGGTGCATGAGCCCGAGACCTTATTAGTGCACACCACGCACAAGGCCCTAACGTTTGACAACCGATTCGCGTTAATGCGCACCAATCTTGTCACAGAAGCAGCTTCATCTTTGTATGGTAATGGAATCGTGGGATTGAAACCCTACATCTCTCTACATAATCTAAAGATTAAACATCAAGATAAATAAAAATTTTAAGGGCGTTTTGATGAGTACACTTGACATAATTTGATTGATGTAAATATTAAGAGGTTAAAAAAACTCATTTTTCTATTGACTATTTTGTTTTAAAATTATTACACTTCGTTTACACCTAATACTTAATTGTACCAGGTTAATGTGACTTACAGTGGGTGGACAACACTTCAAAACAAAATATACGACTACCACTTTAAACGGTTACCAAAAATACTTAATTGACAAATAATCGACCGCACAGTATCAACCATTTTCTATAAACCTTCTTAGTCAACTGCAATGTATAAAATCAAATACTTAAATAATGCAATTCAAAACTAATAACCAAATTAAAAAATAGTGTATTGGTCCCCCTATATTTGAAACAGAGAGGTCATACAAAGAGAGAGTTGCAGAACAAACCGGGTGTCATGATTCATCATTCTCAACATGTTCATGATTCTGGTGATAAGTTCTATGACTAATTCTCCAGTAATATTAACATTTATGGTAAAATTAGATAACCAAACCGCCATTAGCGGTTGATAAACTTTTCAACCAGCCGTCATGACGGACGGGGCGAAGCCCATCACACCAAATCAAAAATTCTAATTGAACTTGATCTGAAGGTAACTGTTATGAGAAGTTAAATATGTCCAATGCGTAACACGGGAATAAATCTAATGGGTAATAACAAGTTTAACAAAAATTGCACGTATACTAATCCTAAACATCATAAATGTTATCTTTTGCTAATTGAACATTTCCAAAATATAATGATCGCGAGCCAATTCCCACCATTTTTATTAACATGTCCAAAAAGATAATAATATTTAATAGAAAGTTAATACAATCAGGAAAGAAATAAAACCTTCCTTATAAAAATAAAATTTTTAGAATCCGTGTGTTTTTTATGAAAAAAGATGACAATTGAACATGTGCCAAAATTATAATCCGTGTGTTTTTTATGAAAAAAGATGACAATCGAACATGTGCCAAAATTATGTGAATTTATAAGGATATTTTAAACCGAGTTAAAAAAATATATTGAGTTGACTCTAGTTAATAAATCAAATTATAATTTTTGTTCTCCTCGAATTACATTTTGTTCTCTGTTTATCAGAAATCTTAGATATTGAGTTGGATGCAAATACCAAATCTAAAAATCAATTGCATTCTATATTGGATGCGGATGGGACAAAATCTAATAGTAGATCAGTTGAGTGTTAGTTCTTTCGGTAAACACCACGACCACATAATAGTAGTTGGGATGAGATTCCAAACTTGTCTTTCTTGAGTAATCTTGAATGCAGTTGCCAAGAGAGTAAAGTAGAAACAGCGCAATAACAGAACCAGGAATTGATATCAAGAAGAGCTAAAAAAAATTAGAAAAACATATAGATTTATAGGGAGCTAAATCTAATATTAAATAGACTAAGTATAAAATATAAGATAATATTAATAGTGTTTTTTATGTTTTAGGGACTTTAGGAGGTTAAAATCAGGGTTAGTCAACCCTTCGTTCTACCACTGAAACAGCCTAATCAGGTATTGTGAAGTTCCATTGCAATTCTTTGGTAAAAAATACACTCAAGTCGAACCTCTTCGTCTAACGCCATAATGTTAATTGTTAGTATTAATTAAACAACAGACTCGAGTATAACAAAGTACCAGAAAGTCTTTTTAAACTCCCACCCTTAAAGAGGTGCATGTGCAGTTCATTTTGAATTCGTAATAAAAGTAGTGCATCTACATACAACATTTTTCGTAGGCTCTTGCTAATTTATATACTTGCATAACGTTAAGATTAATAAAAGATTATTTTATTTTATTGATATTCATTTTTATTTTACTCTATGAAAGATTAGATTTTTTATATTAAAAACAATAAATTTTATTTCCCAAACAATAAAATAAATAAAATTTATTTTAATACAAATAATAAATATAAATATAAACAATAAATATAAATAATTATTTAATAAACCTTGTATATATATATATATATATATATATATATATATATAGGTATGTAAGTTCACAAAATCTCTTCATAATATATATTTTTGTTATTAAATATAGTACTAAATGGACCACATTACATGTAGTTGAACCCAAATGACATGGTACGTAGCTGGTGTCTGTATTACTTTATCATGTCATTATAGGTAACCGTGGACCATAACCTTTATTACATCATTTATTTAATTAAGCAGATATACATAGAACCTTATCTAATTAGCGTACATGGAATTTTCTTCAGAAATCTTTGTCTTGCAGGATGCCCTTTGATTGCCTAACGAGAAAGTAACTGGGAAGATTTCTCTCGTATCAGGGTAGTACAACCCAAAATGCCGCTCAGTCGGGAGGCCGTCCTTCATATTCTCATTAAAAAGGCCGAAAATATATGCCTCTATGCTCCTCCCTGGCCTCTTAAGGGTTCCATATGTTCCCGATACGTGTGAAATCAAATTATTAACATAGGTTCTAGTATTTGGAATCGTTGCAATGTTTTGACCAGATGGCCATCCACTTTCGGAGATGGCAATATCAACATTGGCTCCACCAACCTTCTCGATCGCCGCATATGCTACATCGGTCATAGCATCAAACAGGTTCCAGTACTGCAGTCCGTTACCGTTGTCTGTCACAACAACTCGATTTGCTGTAAACAACGCATAATCCAATTGTATTTGCTGCCGATTTTCATTGTACGCGAAGTAAGTGTTTATGTCAATTTTTTTATTGACATTTACAACCATTGATTTAAAGATTGTATAATCAATCTAAGATTTTATAAATGTGCTGAAACATAGGATTATCTTTAAGAATAATGATTTGATAAACATTTTAATAATCCAACCATTTACAGATCATAAATCTGATCAGAACTATAATTCCAAATACATCTTCTATTAAAAACCAGAAATTTTATCATGGATGTCCTACCTTTTAGATTTTATCATCCATAGTACATACCTAATAACCTTGTTCCTTCTGCTCTTCTTAATCTTCCTTCCTCTCTTTCTTTCTTCAATTTTCCGAGCCCTTCTTCGTTGAATGCTCTCTTCTATTTATAGATTTAGGAGCGGGTCCCTATTGTCCCGATACTACCTATCGTTCTCCTTATTATATTAGTAGGATCGGGATGTTTATAAGATTGACAGGTCATGCTTTCTCTTTGGTGCGCTACCTTGCATGGTTTACACGTGCCCTTCATTCTTTTGAGAATCAACTTTGTCCCGATCATACGTGTCATAAAAGTAATTATTGCCTTACTTTCCCGCACTATGCTCATCATTATTCTTTCTTTCCCATTCCATATGCATTTAATGATGTCTGTTTCGATCAGTGTGATATAACTTTCCCGATCTTACGTGTCGATCATGCAGAGATTTGCTCAGTCTTTCACATCTGTCCCATTTCGATACTTTAATATGGCTTTGATTGCGTACTTCTCATCCTTCTTGATTTCATTGTTTCTTTCTTAATCGCCTTACACGTGTCGCTCTTATTTTATTTCCCAACAGTAAGGATAGATATTTACAAGGAGAGGACTCCTGTTGGCTGCCAAAAACCCTATTATTGATCTCATTATGTTATGGGCGCCGTCGGAAAATCGACCACTAGAGGGAGGATATGAATCTACAACCAAACCAAAAGAAATAGTTGTAGTTACTGGAGTTGTTCTCCCAGCAGCTCTAAGTGCATTATTTAGATTTCTCATAGCGGGAAGAATGTGATGTGACGCTCCAGCGTTAGGAATATCGACTTCATTTCCAACCGAAATATATTGAAATTGAACGTCATTGAATGAAAGAACATTGTTCCAAATCCAGTTTCCAGCAAAATCTGGATCATTTCCTATCCTTTCGATATCTGGGTTGGGGACACAAAGTACGACTCCGATTCCTGATCCTCGTAGTGTATTCAGGGCATCCCAATCTGGACCAAAAAGACGAATGCGGTCCACGTTTCTTGATCTTAAGAGATTAACGACTGCAGTCGGGGATGGTAGGTTGTTTCCATTCCTTCCATAGTTCACGCCAACATTTCCCGCTTCTGCATGCAACCAAATATATTAAAAAGTTTAACTTGGAATAAATTATATAGATTTTATTTAATAATGTGCTAGAAATCATATAAATTTACTCACCAGCGAATATATTTGATGAAATGAGAAGTACTGCAAAGAAGGAAATTTTGTAAAACAAGATTATTGGATCCATTGGTCTGAGAATGTACTGCAGCTTCTATAGAATATATTTGCAATGAATATATACTGAATGGACGAGTATATATAGGCAAAGATGGTGTTAAGATTTTTTTACTAAAATGATGATAATAATCTATTTTCCACACATACAATATCATACTGGTACACTGACTAAAGATCTTGGTGGAATTTAAGAGACTTGATCGTTTCAACCTTCTAGTTGTCTTATTGGTCTTTTCCTTTACGACTAGACATGAACGTGAGCTGCACGAAATTTGGAGGGTATATATAGCTAAAACAAAGATGCAGCCAGGATGGGATGTAAAATCGCTAGAAATGAGCCAAAAACATTAGATATGGATCATATGGTTGATGGTTTCCACATTTAACTATCGCATTGTGGTTGGAAAATTGTTACGTCACCCAGCAGATCGAATGTTGGCGCGAGCCAATCCTGCGAATAAAGGCGACAAGTACATTTATCAAGTTTACAGTTCGGTACGACTTTAGGCTTAAACGGTTTGGCCTGGTCGGGTTTTGTCTGAGATCAGGAATTGTATGTAGACTGATCTTTAATCGAACTAGCTTGACTCGAAGGCCTAAGCAAAACCAGCTGGTAAGTGTAACAAATGCGTATCCTATGCTCTGTATTGGAAAGAAAGTATAGTAAGTGGAGTAACAACTAACAATTAAATGGTAATGGCAGTCTCCTTCGAGAGCATTGATTTTACTCTTAATTTCTTGGCCACCCATTAACGCACTTGAATGATGGTCTCGGAGAAAACAAGTTTTTCTATGGTCTCGGAGAAGATACGTTTTTTAGTACTGTTTGAGCTGAAAACTGATTCGACCCAAATCAACCAAAATCATAACTCAAATTAACAAAAGAAAAGAGAAGAAATTGTACACAAGATTTAACGTGGTTCAGCCCTTAATGGCCTACGTCCACGGGTAGTGAAATATTGAGGGATGTTATTGATCAATTTGTAATTACAGATACAGAAAGCTTCATTGAAGTTGTGGTCAGAATGAAAATCCGAAAGATTTTTCTCCCGGAAGAAGCAGACCCCCTTTTCTGTTCTTCTTCTTTTCCTTTTAAACGAAAAGGAGTTGGGTCGATGAGTCATCCAACCTGGATTGATGAGTCACCCAACTCTTAATACGTGGCGTCCTCTAATCGTCCCACGTGTCGACCTAATCTCTTCCAGATATTTCCATGTGGCTTCTCCCTATCCGTCCACTTGTCGATCTAATTTTCTTATCCTACGGGACTGGTTCGATCCATGTTTCGATCCTTGGTTCGATCCCTGGTATGATCCCTGATACGATCCCCGGTACGATCCAACAGCATTTCGATCATGCATCGGGACATCTTGTACTCCACTGATATTGCTGCCACGTGTCAAGCAACTTTTTGATACTCACAACTTGCCCCCTTTTTTCTTGAGAGTTATTTGAAGAAAAACTCTTAAGAAAATTACTTCAGTTACTTCTTGCTTGGCCTTGTCACGATAAGAGTATGAACCTGATCCATTCAAAAATAGAATTTTGCTGCAAAACTTATACATAAGCGCATATTAGCGTAATAATATTATTTCATGTATAAATCAATCAGGAATTCAAATTCAAAGTAACAATCGGAACGGGTCACATGTCAGGTTCTTCATTGGGCGTAATTTTCTTTATACGCGCCAAAGCCTATTTGCACCAGACATTCCGATAATTGTGGTGGGTGGCATTTTAGCCTGTTCACCATTCAATAAGAGTCATTTTCATGACTTATACAAACAAGAAAAATTAAAGCAAGAGGAAATTTTAAGTCAAAGAAATAAAGGATACTTATCGTTAGTTGTATCGTTAAAGCTTTTCTTTCCTTGTTCGGGAAGTGATGTCATCGCTTAGGCACCGAACCATGATATCATTCTGAAGTGTCCTTAGTGCGATCCATGCTTCAGATTAACAATACTTCAAATTTGTGCAATGGTAGCATTTCAGACTTGTGTATTTTCATGGCTTCGTCATATTTTTGTCCCTATAAAGTAGAATTTTATATATATACTGATCGTTGGGTTAAACATTTTTTCATAAGTACAATGGATCGAGATCCCACACATACGAAACAAACCCGAGCCAGGAGTAAGATACAGGGTTGGTCCCGAAACTTACTCTGAAAAATGATAACCAGACTCTGAAAAATAAGTATTTTGTATCAAGACTCTTTCATAGGTTCTGCGACCTAATAGTCTTATCATGTCTCCAGCCACGGAGCTCGGTAGGAACACACGCTTAATCTATCTCGGGCATGGAGTAAATTAATGTGTCCCATAAATTTTCTCTAGCCACTGAGCATTGTAGGATCACACGCCTAATTTATCCCTGGCATGGAGTAAAATATGTGTGGTCCATCATTTTATTAAGACTCTTACATGGGTTCCCTCTTTGGGGATGCGCCCATTAGCCTTATTTCAAGACTTTTATATGAGTTCCCTCATTGGGGATGCACCCACCAGTATTTTTTTGTCTCCTGAACGGAGAAATATCGGTAAGAAATATACCTGAAATGTAGATGAGATGTATACTTGAAAAATCATCCAGATATTTCTCATTTCTCATTTCTTATTTAAGACATATCCCATATTCTTCTATATACATGAGAAGCATATATAGAAATAAAATATGACATATATTTTTAAATAAGACATGAGAATTATCCAGATGAATATTCCGAAGTAACTGCTGTTTGAGAAATCAGAAGTATACGAATGTATAAGTATTCGCCTTCCAGAAATATTTGCTGATAGGTTGAAAGAGATACCCATTTTTGAATGATAATTCTTATTGGAACGTTCAGATTGCCGCAAGAAATATAAGAGGCATTGCCTTTCGAAGAAGTTCAGAATAAATTGAAGTATTTACTGAATATTCTTCATGAAGTATGAGCCATATGAAGTATCTATCAATTGTTGCCTTATGCTAAGAAGTACAAGACATATAACTGGCGAATAATATTATTTATTTTGTATTAAGTAATTATTGAAATGAAATACCTAATTGACGCGCAGTATTTAGCCCATATAGCTAAAACTTTGATTTCTTTTTAGCATGCCCCCCAGTGCATTATTATTGCATAGCTGCCGCATCTCTGAAGTGTCCTTCATAGGTATCTTCACATCTCATAAAAATGTCTTAAACATTTCATGACATTAAATGGGTACAAGCTAAAAATGATTTTCATGCTTTTAATTGAATATTACTGTTAAATCTCATTAAACAAATTAGAATTTGTTCAGACTAAAAATTTATCATATTAAATCAATAAGTTTCTATGATTATGACATTAATTATCATAATGCATGATATCACATGCGATTCAGATACTATTGAAATCATTTGATCGATTTAGACTGTATGACAGATGATGCGTATACAAATCAAATAAGCTCATGCTTTTTGAACAATTAAGAGAAATCATGATTGAATCATTTAAAGATGATAATCAATAATCATTCTTAAATTTATAATTGCTACTTCTAATATGCAATTAATATTATAAACTTTATAATCGAAAATTTTTAAAAAAATAATGCATAATTATCTTTTCCGAAATGCTCATGCTTGCGGATCGGTATATGTCTTTTCTCATCTATTAAAGCTGCGATAATAATTATCTAGCTATCACAATTTAATTTAATGTAATTTATAATTATATATATCTTTATTTTATTTTATTTTATTTTTTTTTTTTTTTTTTTTTTAGGAAAGGCGGGTTAGCCGAGTCAGCTAATCTGACTCGGTCTAATTGGTCTTGCTCAACTGAGTTGGATCAAACTCAGTGAGTCAACTCACCGGATAGAAAATTCGGCAAAGTCTAATCTTTTTTATGGGTATTCCAGCCTGATTCAGGCTATTAAAATCTGTCTTTCCCTGCAATGATTCTTACAGGTTCATACTAACAAAAACATATGAAACCAATTTCATGCATACAACAGAAATTTCCCTTTGGAGCTTCAGTTGTTAAACTAATGAGCAAATGAATCTAATTCTTAAAAACTAACTCATCTATACAGGATCTGAATGTACAAACATACATATAGGATATCTATTGAGGATTAAAGTATATGAGATTGAAAAAGAAGTTATAATACAATCACCATGTGAGCCTATACAGGCTATAGCTTGTCATCATCGAATGCATAATCCAGGTTCAAAGGCATTACAGGCACGACATCTATTCTCTAAGAAACATCAGATTGGTCTCAATAAAATTAGATATGAAGTTTGAGTCATTTAAGGATCAAATTAGACTTGGAATAAACATTCAGCGGAGAAAACTCAATGCTAATTGCAAGATACAAAAGAAACTCAAGGATAGTGCTGTGAGTTAAAATTAAAACTCAATCATCATGAGCTATGAATTCATTTCAAAATGATACTGACATTTTGATTACTACATGCTAAAATTAAAATACATCACATGTATAAATCAATTACATTCACAGATCATGGAGATCTTAATCATGTCAGATTACCAAATTTTACTATTCATGTTCACATTTTAATTTACAAAAGAACGATCATGATGAATAATATTCACTGTCTAGCTAGAAGCAGACAATCAGTCATCTTATCATATCAATCATAAAATCAGAGAAAATTGAGATTGTGTATGTATAGGGGTAAAGCCATATTTCTAATACTTTAGTACCTATTTAGTGAAAAAATCACAGAAATACTTAGCTCTTTCATGAGACTTATTGTGAGAACTGCGACATTCAACTGTGACCGTTAAATTGGAACCTGTTGAGGAGTCTTCTCCAAAAGTTGAGGCTGCCAGCTTCATTTGCAGGTAAGCAAACTTGAATCTCATACAGGCATGTTAAAGGCAATATAAACTTCAGCTGCAGAAGTGAAACTACCTCCCACATCCAAGGCTATTTTGAACTTCTCAGCATAATCTGGAACTTATTGATAGTCTGACTTCTAGAGTTGCATTCCTTTAAATATTAATGGTGTGTAGTATCCATCACTCAATTATGAACTTTCACAAGAAACTTATTAGTGAACAAACATGAATTTAACATAATCTTCCTATCAAAGATCCATAGATATGCAAATATGAAGCCATATAAGTTGATTGGATAGTAGCAACTAGACTCCAAGTTATGAAAATTTGAATTGGTGTCTTAGGATCAAAGAATTAAACTCTTCATCTCCACTAGTATGCTATTACTATTGACTTTCATTAACATTTTCATTAATTCAGACCAAGTGTCCAAACATAATCTAGTTCTAACTCTCGAGAACACTACAAAGAAAATCAAATAGAATATCTAAGGTATCATTTACATCTGTAGAGGCTACAGAACAATTGAAGCAATAGAAAGAAAATTCAGCTACTGACTTAAACCTGGATTTTACATGTACAAGAAAGTATTCGCACTTATGAACATCATTCAAGTATGATTTTACTGCGAGCACAAGATGAAATGCATATGTTGTTAGGCAGTGAAGTTAATTCATGATGTTAACATCCACAGATGATAATTCAGATTCATGCTAAGCCTGCCTTGGAATAAACAATTTTAACTTGTTCTGATGGTCTAAAATCTTGCTTCTTTGATGCCATTAGTTTATACAACGTGATAAGTGATTAAACACAATTCAACTGAGTTGCAGGACAAATCTAGAAGCTTTAAAAGCTTGATAATTAAATTTATCAGATAACTCGAGTCAAATAAGTTCAACTCAATTCATGTTAAATTATGCAAGTGTATCAAAGTCAGGATTGATTGAAGAATATTTAAAACTCATACAAATCTAAGCTTAAACATGTTAAATCATGATTTTCTCATAGTTTATCAACTTGATTTTTTTTTATTTTTTTTTTTAACATTAAGGCAGGATTTCATTGTGAGCATAAAATGATACGCTTATGTTCTTAGAGAATAAAGACAGTTCATGATTCAATCATTCATAGATGACTATTAAGAATCATGGATAAGATGAAACCATTATCCACAATATAGAATGAGTGTTGCAATCAAATATTTGAGGAAAAATAACTTATACTTATCTCTTTTGAGTTTGAATTGGAATGCATAGGGATAACTTATCTGCCCCCCTGAATTTTGTTAGCATTTTTGCGCAAAGAGAAATGATGCGTGCAAAACTGAATTTGAATCATGTTGTGGGATGGGAACCTGGTGTTGCGGAATTGTGGCATCAGAAGCGAGACTTGCGGATTTCATACTTCTGATGCTTGTGGAATTTCTCCTCAGAAGCTTGCGAAGTTTTGCTTCAGAAGCTTGCGGAATTGCTGAAGCTGTTGGACTAGAGCTTGCTGCGCAGGAATGAACTCGCGGAACGTGGAATGGTGTACAGTATTATGATTTACAGCACCTTGGTCCAACTGTCGGCAATGCTAGTTCGAGAAGTTGGAGTCGTTCAGACACACTCTCAAACATCCCAAATTCATCTTGCTTATTGAGTTCTGCTCAAAATTATTTGAACTAGAATCTGTACTCTTTACCTGAAACATCTTTGAGCCCGACTAACATTAGAAGAATAAAAAGAAACTTCATCATATATTGAGAACTCATTTCCTCCTTGAAATTACAGGAACAACTAGATGCAATCGTTTGATTAGAGCTATACCAACCATTTAAGAACTAATGGAAGCTTCAGTAAACATCCAAACAGGGTAAAGTACATTAAACATCCTTTTACTCTTAATGAAAGTATCATGTTATAAAAATTTGAGCTAAAAGTGACGGTTAGGTTATGAGATATGACTGACATCATATCCCCCAAAATTGTTGAATTTAGGCAGACACAATTGTATAAAGTCCTCTATTTAAGGTGCTTATCATGATCCATTTGTTTTGAAATTTTTACTCATTACTCATAACAGAAATGGGTTCAAGATATACAAAAATGAGAGACATGCATGTAGTATAAGTACTTCGTTTAAACTCAACAACTCAATCACATCCTACAGGAATAGTTCTCTATATTGCAACAATTTCCACTGCCTTTCCTAACCTGATCACAATGAAATTTGGAGGATACCTCCATTACTTAGCAAGTAACAACATGATAAAATTTCAGAAAAGTCCAACAGTTGGATCGATGGATATCAGTAAAACAAGAACTGAGGTTATATGGCATACAAGGCATACAAGATTTTCAAACAAGATTCGATAATGTGATGAATTTCTACAATCAAATCATTACCATAGCAAACTAGTATGTAACATGTTCATAAAACAATTCACCCATGGATCCATAAACATGAAATTGGATCCATAAACATGAAATTGATGAACAAAACAGTTCACCCAAAGATCCATAGATTCACCAATTGAAAGTATATCCAACTCAGATCATTAGATGAGTAATAGAGATTAAAATGGTCTGATGACAAATCTGAAGTTGGGTTTTCAATTAAAATAAAGGATCAGGAGACCTACCACGTTTCAATCAAGAACCCTAATTTACTCATTTCCCAAAATTGAAATGTAAACCTAAAATACACACAAATTATAACTAACCCAAGCTTTCATATGCTTCTGAATTGAAGTTTGAACACTTCAGTCGTTAAAAATCCTAATTTAACAAGAACCCTAATTTTATTGTGAACATAGAGATTGAAATAGAAAATGAAATTAGATCATACAACCTGTTCATAGCATGTATTTAGTGTGATATTTCGAACCCATTTACTGATATAAGCATGCATAATCATTTGAGTTTCATCCCCAACTTTCCCTGTAGACAGAGTTTAAAAGAAAAATAAAGAAGACAATGGATATCTAATGAAACCTGTGAGGGAAAACTTATGAGTTAAGTACTGAGTTGATTTTGCAAGCTCCAAATCCTTGCTTGCAACAGAGTTCAGGTGAGGAAAAAGAGAAGCAAAGCTTCTTCTTAGGCTCGGTGAAAGAGATAAGATGGAGGATCGCAATTTTTGCTGCTAGGTTTTGCTGTTCGCAATTTTTGGTTGTTGTAAACAATTTTTGTTGTTCTGTTTTCTTCATTCAATTAGCTTGATAACATCAATTTAATCATAACCCAACCTTCTTTCTCTCCTCGGTAACATAATTTCATTACCAATTGTCTGTCAACTTCAACTTGATTCCCAAATCCCTAATTTCGATTGAACTCTGAATATCCCTAAATCTTCAATTCTCCATTCTTTGTGTAGCAGGTTGGATAAATCCATTACTCCTCCCTGTTTCTAGCGCCAAATTGTTTGAGCTGAAAACTGATTCGACCCAAATCAACCAAAATCATAACTCAAATTAACAAAAGAAAAGAGAAGAAATTGTACACAAGATTTAACGTGGTTCAGCCCTGAATGGCCTACGTCCACGGGTAGTGAAATATTGAGGGATGTTATTGATCAATTTATAATTACAGATACAGAAAGCTTCATTGAAGCTGTGGTCAGAATGAAA
>JAJJMC010017794.1:4161724-4197095 GCA_023531435.1 Papaver californicum | reverse complement strand
AGTGGTTGAAGGATTATTCTCCAATCTGAAGGTTAAGGGGGAAGCAAACAGAATTGCTTGAGAAAGGTTCAAGTGCAAAAAAAAATGATTAACATCTTCCAGGTGGTTCTGGCAAAAGGTGCATTCAGTATTAATACTTTGAATCTGAGTACCATTTTTCTTTAGACAAGCTAAACCGTTATGCATCAATCTCCAGATAAAAGTTAGGACTTTGGGCGTAATTCTTTTGACTTTCCAAAACTGGATCTCAGAATTAGCAAGGCTAGACATCTCCCTTTGCTCATATGAAAGTAACTTTTGAAAGATTGAGAAGACAACATACCTGAGCTTGTATGAATCCATAAAAGTTTATCTTCAGTTGGCTCAAGAGGTATGTGGAGCTTTTTTATCTCATAAACAATGTCAGCAGGGAACATCAAGTGGAGCAAGTGTGTATTCCAACTACTAGTGCCAGGGATGATCAGCTGGCTCACTCGAGTAATGTTGTTTAGCTTCTAGTTCATGGGTTCTGGTTGGAAGTTGGGCAACGAGTAAATCCAAGGATCGTTCCAAATTTCAATTTGATTTCCATCTCCGATCTTCCAAATGCAACCCTTTTTTAAAGTATCCTCACAGCAAGAATAACAGTCCAGGTGCTGGAAGCATTTCTTGCTTTACTGCCATCCACAAATTGCTCATTCTCAAGTATTTAGCTCTCAGAACTTGACACCATAGAGAATCTTTGTCACTCATCAACCTCCAGGCCAATTTGGAAACAAGAGATTTATTTAGATTCTCCAGTTCTCTTATCCCAAGCTCCCCTTTCTCCTTGCTGGTGATGAACCATTTCCAATTTATAAAATGTATTTTGCTAGAATCCTATGATTCCCCCACCAGAAATTACGCATCGTTCTTTCGAGTTTTTTTAGCACACTTTTAGGAACTAAATAGGTGTACATGTAGTAGAGAGGAATTAGAGCCAGGACTTGTTTAATGAGCATCCCCCTACCAGCATGAGACATGTCATAACTCTTCCAACCGGCTAATTTGTTGTCAAATTTTTTCACCAAAAATTCGTAAAAAGCAGTTCTACTGGCTGGTTTAAGAAGGTAATGTCCCAAATACTTCTCTGAGATATTCATACGATTAACTCCCAACTTATTGCTTAGCTCTATTTTTCTGTCAGCTGAAACATTCTTGCTGAAGAGAATTGAGGATTTGGAGTAATTCACTCTTTACCCATACCACTTAGAATAGATCTCAATCACTAGCTGCAAATTCTCAACAGTCTTATTATCCATCATGCCCAATAAAAGTAAATCATCTGCAAACATTAAATGTGAAATGGATGGTGCCCATTTGTTCACCCTATAACCATTATATAAACCATCTAATTCAACCTTTTTTCATGAGCCACGAAAGGCCTTGAGAACACAAGATAAACAAGTATGGAGAAAGAGGGCATCCTTGCCTAATTCCTCTCTCCCCAACAAATAAACCTTCGGGATAACCATTAATATTGATAGAGAAAGCAGCATATTTGATGCAGTTCATGATATGCGAGAGAGCTTTGTTGCAAACCCCAAAAGCCTTAAGAATAACATTAATAAAACTCCAATCAACCCTGGCATATGCCTTACTCATATCCATTTTGAGAACAAAAGAGCCAATTATGGAATTGGATTGGTTCATTGAATGCACCACTTCCTTAGCAATAGCAACATTGTCCACTATTTGTCTTCCAGGAGAAAAGGATGATTGGTTTTGCTCCACAAACTGATTAAGATGCACTTTGAGCCTATTAGCTAAGATTTTGCTCACAATTTTATAAACCACATTACACAAGGCAATAGGTCTGAAATCAGAGGAGGTGGACGGGGAACGCACTTTCGCAATAAGACTAATGTTGGTGTGATTCATACCCAGAGGGAGGCAAGCGGTGTCAAAACTTAATTTAATGAGTTTAATAACATCATCTCCAACCACCTTCCAATATTTTCTGAAAAATCTAGTTGTATACCCATCAGGTTCAGGTGCACTTAAAGGAGGTATATTCTTGAGCGTGTTGAAAATTTCATCACCAGTTGGAGTGGCGCCAATTATGTCATTTTCTTCTTTAGAGAGTACATAACCAGATGCAGAATTATTGAAGGAAGGAGGGCAAGTTTTAGCATCAACCTTGAACATCGAGTGGAAATGCTTAATGAGGCCAATCTGTTCTTGGTCAGAAGTCCAAGTGTTATTGATTTTAAGAGCCAATATCCTGTTTTTTTCTTCTTCTATGGAATGCTGACTTGTGAAACACTTTGGAATTCTTATCGCCATGTTGGACCCAACTTGAATGAGCTCTTTGACCCCAATAAATTTGTCCAAGCTTATCTAGTTCGAAGAATCTGCGAATACAATTTTTCTCTTGCTTTTTAGTGTCTCTAGTGTGGCTGACTTTCTGAAGATCAATAAGCTTTTTTTTTTCTACTTCCATTAATATAGCATTATTTCTAAACTCTTTTTTGCTCCATTTCAAAAGGTTATCCCCTAAGTACTTAAACTTGGTCATGGAGTCACCACTAACATGCGTCCAATGCTTCTTAATTTTCTCAAGGCAGGATGGTTCTCACTCCAAATCTCCTCCCACTTGAACTTTCTCTCTTTTTTCTTCTTGTTCACAGTTCTATGCGTGTACAAAAGTATATGAGAATGATCACTACTAATTCTTGGAAGGTGTAATACAGCAGCACTAGGAAACATCATCCACCAATCTACAACAGAAATTACTCTATCTAGCCTTTCAAAAACAGTTTTATTTCTATCAGACCCATTGACCTAAGTAAACGAAGGACCAGAATATCCCGAATCCATCATAGCTCTATCCTGGATGAACTGAATAAACTCCCTGCAAGAATAATTGACTCCATTTAGACCACCTTGTTTCTCCTCAGCTTTAGCAATGGTGTTTAAGTCCCCAATTATGCATAAAGGATTCTGATATTAGCGGTCATCGAGCTTATCTCCTTCCAAAATTTATTACGATGATGTTGCATCGGAGGTTCATAAACGCACGGCAAGTTCCAAGCAGAATTTCCATATATGGCCACAACAGTGCAGTGAATTAAGTTTTTAACAGCCGAGTTTATAACCAAGTCCACATCAGAATTCCATAAAACAGCTAATCCCTCCACTATGGCCAACTGCAGGAATGAAATGCTAAGAAGAAAAACCTAAGAATTAAAGATATCAATCGACTTACATTGAGAAACCCTTGTTTCCGAGAGAAATAAGATTGAAGGACTACAAGACTCGAGGAATGATTTAAGGATACGAATTGTCATGTCATTCCCCAGACCATGACAATTCCACGATAGGATCACCATCGGCCTTGCGACTTTTCTGGGACAACCGCCACATCCCCTGCAGGAGTAATTGGTTTACAGAGAAGCTTTGTCGGAATCGGATCTATTTTCATGTTTTCTGCCATTCTTTTCTTCCCTTCGTGAGGATCTTGAACCTCTTTTTCACTTTGATTGTTCCCCCTCGCATATCTCTTCCACGAATTCTTCTTTTTTGCTGGAGAAATTCTACTCGACTCAGAGAGTAGTGTCCGATCTTCATTGTTATATATGATTGGAGTTTTGGGAGTAACTTCTGCTGTTGTAGAGTTTCTAACCACTATTTCCGGATCTGTAACACCCTTTTGTTGAATATAACTCTCAACTGGGCTCGTGTTGAGACTCGGGCTTATGTTGTTTTGTTGTTGAGTGTTATTGGCCTTTGCCATATTCTGATCTGCTCCAACTTGAGTTTTACTTGTTGCTTGTATGTTTCCATCCTATTCATTTGAGATAGCAATACATGTAACATTTACTGAGTCATTTTCTGACAAGATAGAGGTGGTGGCAGTCATCTGAGACGTAGTACTCAGCCTCAGAAATTGGTTTTTCTTTCTGTAAGATTTGTCCCCCACATTCTCTGTCTTATTATCTGTAATTCTCACCTCCTTAAAGTCGTTTCTGATAGTATTATCCTGCCGTTGTCTTGTGCTATCTACCATCCTATACGTGTCATTCCTTAATCTCTCCTCAGCCTTATGATTCCTCCGCTCATCTTCTCCATCCATACCTTTCCTGTGTTCTTGAATTAACTGATTGAATTTTTCTCCAGCAGTTGGTTTGAAGTTAGCTCTTATGTACATAGTATATTTCACGTATTTCGGATCATTCATGTTTTCGATAAAACAATTTTGCGTGTCAAACTCAGTATTTTCAAGTATCATGGATAAAACCGAGCATTGCTTCATAATATGCCCAAAGAACCCACAATGGAAGCAGAGCTTTGGGAGTTTGACATACCGCAACTGAGCAAAACATTCTTTTTTTGAGGGCAGGATTACCTTCACTTGTATGGGAAGTGGTTTCTTTAGATCAAGCTCAACCCTTAGCTTGGAAAACTTTCCCCACTTTTGTTCTTCCTCCTTAGTTATTGGCAGGGGAGATCCAAATCTACTAGCAATGGCAGTTATTCTATCGATTTTCATCATGTTGAATGGGAGACCATGAACTTGTACTGTAAAGACTGTTTTATCAAAGGAGTACTTTGATGGGATTTTTGATTCATCATTCTTTTCCACCACAATCAGATCCTCATTATTAGACCAAGGAGTGCCTTCAAAGACATAAACTAGATCACACTTATGTTGAAAACTGACAATGTATGAATTTTCTCCAGACTCACAAATGGAAAATAACCCAGAAGGTCTCCATACTCTCCGCAACACTTGATATAAAATCATGAACGCATATTCTCTACCATTGTAAATTTCGAACACCAAACAATGATTCCACCTTTCTCCAGAGACCTCCACATCTTCAGAGAAATCTACAACATAGTCTCCATCATCTTCAAGTGCCATTTTTTGTACCATATCTTCTAAGTTTGGTTGTGGGTTTGAAGAGATTTCCATGAGAAATAAAAGAGAATGAAAAAATAAAAAAAAAGGAAAGGAAATAAAGAAAGGTTAATAATCGTTCCAGGTGAACGAAAACATCATCAATATATGAAATACAGAATCATCTCAGAAGATGAACCTAAAATCGTCACTAGAAGAACGAAAAAACCCTCAAAAGAGGTCCTCACAACAATCTAAGCGGCTAAACTCATTCGGGGAGCGGTGTGGCACCCCGGGATATCCTCCTAGTTGCTGACAAGCCTAACACCAATTTAATTCATCATAATATTTTTCTAACATGCGCTTTTAGGATGACGCTAACATGCGCCGTATGTGATTGTGAATTACAAGCGCGCTGCTAACCTCATAGTGGTTTCCCTAATCAAACTTGGTTTGGAAAATCAAGGTGAAGTTCGTTCACTCTTAACAAACAACACTCTTTGTCTCCCTAGAATCTCAAAAACCCTTACATCCATCCTTACACAGGAAATCCATCCCATCAACAATCTTTGTCTCTGATCAAGGTATGTTCTCTCATAACCTCCTCTCTGTGTCAATTTCTGTTTCAATTTGATTTCTATGAAATTTGGGTTTTGGTTTTATAAAAAGTAGTAGTAGTATTTGTTACTAAGGGTTTGCTAATTTCTTATATTAAACACAATGTCGTTCTTCTGGGCAGTATTTATGTTTCCTTAACGGATGCATCATAAGACATTTTGACTGTATAAATTAAACATTTCTGCTAGGAGTCTGAATGACACTTTACGAAGAAATTCCTTTCTAATAATAATAATCACCACCGCGATCTGTACATGGCTTTGTCAATTGTGTTATTTGCTCTATCAACGGTGGTTTCAGTACTTACCGAACCATTATCATCATTATTGCATAACTGAGTGACTACAGTAGTTTATTGCATATTCATGGATGCAAATGTTTTTCCGTAGACTGTTATTGTGCAACCTCTTTTACATATTGTCGTTCTTGTATTTGTGTGTTGTATATGTGTACACACATTTTGTGCGAGATTTTAGCGAATACTAGAATGAATAGGTTATTAAGAGGTGTAGTGATAGAAAACATAGGTAACTGTGATGAGGAAAAGGGATTGCTAAGTACCCTGCCTGCAGGAAAGCCAATGTTAGACCCTGGCATTGTCATTTAGTGAAGAATTTCATCAATATTATCTGCTTAACCTAATACTTTAAATTGGTTCCATTATATTAGCAGATTATGTGGTTTTCTGATAATTTTGGTGGAATTATGGGTCACTGGACTAGTAGATGCTCTGTAGTCCAATGAATTGCATTATGATGAATTGGTTGGATAATAAATTCATTTATTTGAAGCAGGTCACCGATATGGGACTAGTATAAACCTACAGCTGAAAAAAAAACAAGTTTATCTCTGTGAGGGCAAACAATACTTTCCCCGCGTATTTCCTCTCTTCTAAACCAATTTAAGAAGAGATTCCATTACAAAGAGAAGAAGGAAAACTTATTGAACTTATGCGCATCGCGCGTGCCACACCCCTAGTATCTGTAAGTTAACTTCACTTTCGTTGAATTCATCTCGTTCTTTTTTTATCCTTTTTTTTGCTTTCTTATAGTAGTTTTTTTTCTGCCTTATGACTCGTAACATTATTTAAGTAGTTCTTCACTAATGATTTTTCTTTATTACTTAAATTTTTGTTAGTTTAGGGTTTTGTGAAAAGAATTATCTAGGATCTAGTGTTCAGTGAGAGACCTGATGTGATGAAATTTTGTGGTGATTGAATCCATTTTGTTTAGTAAGAAATTTTTTATGTTAACTTTATGGTTGTGTTTGTTTATTTTCCTTATTATAATTTTCTTTGTGGCTGATTTTCAGAACTTGTTTCCACTGGTTAGTAGACTTCGCGTCCTTTTCATGGTAGCTAGTCTTATTAGTAAAAGCTAGCTAGCTAACTGCGGGTTCCACTGTACTTTGCAAAGGATACATGTTTAATCATTTACCCCCCTTTTTTAAATGAAATTATTGCAAATCGGAGCTATAATAATTCATTGTAGGTGTAAGATCTTTTTGGTTTAACTAGAGTTTTATGTTATTTATGTAGGATATATGGCCTTGAGTTGGCCACTCAAGCCTATTTTCATTATGAATTGAAATTGGGTGTTAAATAAATAAAGAGGTTTAGTTTATGAAACACGACTGAATATGGATGGCTTTTGTCAAATAACAGTTGCAACCTAGTTCGATTATGATTAATTCTCTCTCCTCTTTTCTTTCCATCATTTCCATCCTTTTTCTTGTTCTTCCAATTTCTTAAACAGTTCAAGTTCTCATTTGGATGATCTGATCCTACCATGTTTATCAACTGCGAAAAACAACATCATCAATTTCATTGCAAATGAAAAAGAGAAGATCTGCAATTAATCTTCTTAATGTTCTTTAATGTCCTTTAATGTTCTTTGACTTTTGTTTTCAGATAAGAACTCCTGGATTTTCAAACAAAAACATCCGGAGATTGAGTCAACTTAAACTGGGTTCTAGGAATTAATTGAAGTAGTTACCTTCTCCAATGTCTTAAAGTCTGAGTCCTTCTCTTTCGGCTGGGTGAAGTCAAGATCTGCATTCAATTTCTTTCTTTCCCCCAAAATTGAATGCCCTAAAATTCATTTCCAATTTCTGCTTTTCCACTATCTAACCAGTTCCCGTTTTTCTTTCATCTAAATGGTCAACTAACTTTAATCTGCCTGCTCTGTTTTTTTGCAGGATGAATCAACCAGGTAGCACAATCTTCATGTCTTTGCCAACAAGTATGAGAATCCCTTCGTATGAAGCTATTAACCAATCTCTATCAACACCACCCCCAATATTGTTATCAGTTGTACTTTCAGTAGCAAATGCTGTGTTCAGGACACTGTCTTTGAACAGCCTGTCCACAACCCATATCCCTACTCTGATAGCTACCCCAAGCCACATAAAAAATCTCTGATAGAAGATACCCCTTTACTTCATAGCAGTAATCCATTACTCCACAGAAGTAACCCATCCCACACCCTCCAACTCCCCAAGTCTTATCATCATAAATCTCTATGTACTAACAAAAGTAAATGGCCTCCCCATACTTTAATACCCACATTAGCTTTTGGGACTTCTATTACTCAGAAACTTCTCTAGAAAACAATTATTGTATTAGAAGAAACAATAGCCATCACTCATTGACAATCTCAATCCCCACCACAATGGAAGGTAGGGTAAGAAACATCAAATGCAGTGTTACCAAGGATTACACAAAAGGAGAGGGCTCCTCAGTAAACATAGAGAAATCTCAAAAATATAGCAAGGAAAAAACTGAAAGCCCTGGAAAAGGAAAACAAATTGCAACCCTCTCTGAAGATGAAGGTGTTAGCATGAATCATGAATTGTCAAGTGATGTGAATGAAGGGGTTCTCAATCCAGAGCCAAGAAATCTCAAGAAACAAAGGAATCCTGGAAAGAAAAAAAATTTCATCAAATTTACTCTCCAAGTGCCTGATATTAGTGGAGAAGGGGAGCTCATACTGGAAGACATGGAGGAGGATACCTTTTTGATTCAATCTGGCATCAACCCAGAGCAGGTACCTCCCTCACTCTTTCATACAATTTACATTAATCTCTCAACCATCGATTTCAGTGATTTGAATGCTCACATATATATCAGTCATTATAATCTCATAAAAATCGCCACATACCACCCTCACTATTCTGGTAATAGAATTTCTAAGATTAGGAAAAAAATATCCCAAGTACACAAGCAACTATCCTTTAGTGAATGCTACCGGAAAGCTTTTTGTCGAGTCTTACAGGGTTCCCTGTATTTGCTTCACTTCTGGAAAATCTAGGCAGTTAAGGAAATTTCTTATCAGAATCAGGCCTCACAGTAAGGAGAATTTGGAGACACATCAGCCCAAGTTAGAAGTCCACTTACATCAGGCTTTAGAGGAGCATCGCCAGCAAAATAACAAGCCCAAAAAATTTCAGCAAAGAAATGTCAGTTACCGAAAGCCAACATCCAAAATAAATTTCCTCTTCAGCAAGAGCCCGAATTCAATTACCCGAAGTCCACAGGCCTCAGTTATTCAGGATTTTTGCACCCAATCCCAAGTCAGGGAAACTCCCATTATCCAGCACACAAAAGAACTACAAAGACAGCCAAAATCCAATATATGCCCATTTCTAACATCCTTTTCAATTGCTTTACAAATAATGAGTTAACCCAAAGGTTGTGTAACAAATCTGGGTATAGTTTTAGGGTTTCCTTATGAAAATGATATCCTCATGGAGATTCCTTCCTCAGAGGAAATCAAAATTGTGGCTAGTAGTATGAAACCCTGGAAAGCTCCCGGCCCGGATAGCTTCCAAGCTGGTTTCTATCAACACAACTGGGAAATTGTAGGTGAGGATGTTATTAAAGCTACCAAAGCCTTTTTCAAAACTGTTTTTATCCTAGAAGAGCTCAATAACACCTATATCTCTCTAACTCCCAAAACCAAAGTTCCTCAAACCCCAGCTGATTTCAGACCCATTAGCCTTTGCAACACTATCTACAAAATAATATCCAAAATCCTAGCCAACATATTAAAAATGATCCTCAACAAAATCATCTCCCCAGCCCAATCGGCCTTTATCCCTACCAGAAACATTCACGACAATGTCATCATTGCCCAAGAAGTAGTAGAAGCAATGAAAAGGAAAAAAGGCATTTCTGGCAGTCTAGGGATAAAACTGGATATGAGCAAAGCTTTCGATAGAATAGAGTGGTATTTTATCCTAGCTATCATGAAGAAAATGGGATTTTCGGATAGATGGTGTAATCTGATAAATCAATGTATTTCCACGTCCACCTATTCCATTATTCTAAATGGTGTGCCTTGTAAATTTTTCAAACCCACCAGAGGCATAAGGCAAGGGGACCCTCTCTCTCCGTATCTTTTCATATGCATGAAGGCATTATCCAAAATGATTGACAGTGCCAATGGTATGTGTTTCATGAGTGGGATGAAAATATCTAATTCGGGCCCCGCCGTCTCTCATCTCCTTTTCGCGGATGACTGTCTTATCTTTATCAAGGCAAATCAGGAGGAAGTAAACAACCTCCTGTCCATTTTAGCAGAATTTAGTAATTCGAGTGGTCAATGCATAAATTTCAACAAATCGGGTATCTTCTATAGCAAGAATATTGAAGAGGGCTTCAAAGAAGAGTTGGGTAGATGACTTGATATGCCCAGAATGACGGACGAGGAGAAATACCTAGGTTTCCTCCTCTTCCGCAAAAGAACTAGAAATTTAACCTTTCAATCCATCCTAAATAGTATGGAACACAGACTCCAAGGCTGGCAATCTAAAATGTTGTCTCAAGACGGGAGAGCCATTATGATCCAATCGGTCATAAACACTCTTCCAAATTATCAAATGGGATGCCTAGAAATGCCAAATAAGTCCATAAATTCCATGGACAAAATCCAAAGGAATTTCTGGAACACTGGAAAAAGCAATGAAATGGGCCATTCCATGGAGGCGTGGGAGTCCATTTGCTAGCCAAAGAGTTTGGGTGGGCTAGGTTTCAAGAACCTGAATATGTTTAATGTAGAAATGCTTACAAAACTCGCCTGGAGACTTATGTACAACGAATATGATCTTTGGGATAAAGTTTTAAAAGCTCGTTATTTCCCTAATTCCAGCCCCTTGACTGTCAAAAATCACTCAAGAGATACCTGGATTTGGAGAGGGATCCTTAAAGGCATAAATACAATTCGGAATCACAACTTTTGGTCTATCGGGGATGGTTCCCAAGTCAGAATTTGGGACTACAACTGGCTCACAAGTATGAAACCGAATGATGTTACGGAAAGCAAAAAGAACTCTGTCTTTTCTTGGGTCAGTGAGATCATTGACCAAGCTTCCCATTCCTGGAAAATTTCAACAATCAGGAACCTGTTTACTAGAATCCAAATTGGCGAAATTTTGGCCATCCCTATCCTCCCCGGAGGACGGGATGAAATGGGCTGGGGTCTCACTACAAACGGGACTTTTTCTTTGGCCTCTACCTACAAGAAATTAGTCCAAGACAATATTTCCCCATCCAGAGTCAGTCAAGTAAACAAGGGGGTCTGGAAGAATATTTGGCAAATCAAAACCCCAAACAGAATAAATCTTTTCATTTGGAAAATTATGAAACAGACTTTGAAAACCAGAAGTAAAATTTTTAAACATATGAGTGCCACGGATCAAAGGTGCCCTGTCTGTAACAAGCATGAGGAAACTAACACTCATCTTTTTATACATTGTGACCTAGCAAAAAGTGTCTGGCAGATCCTTTGGCCCGAGTTGTACATTAATATGTTGTCTTATAATTGCATTTCTGAGTGGATAAACTCTTGGCATAAGCATAACATCATTATCTATTTCAAAAACAAAGTTTCGATTGCCTATATAACCCAAATACTATGGCGAATTTGGAGACATAGGTGTGACATAATTTTCGAAAAAGTAAAACTCAATCCCACCATTGTCCTTCTTATCATAGACAAAACCACTGTCTCACCCCAAAACCATACCACCAACAATTCTCACACAACTTCGAATAACCCAAATCCTCACCCCAATCCAGACTCCTTTATACCCGAGTCAATTCCCCATCCTCATGGCACCATCAGTCACCTCTCGATAGGTAATGGCAATCGCCACCCCCCATAATCCAACCCCAGTTCACAACCGAACCTCGACACCATGATCCTAAGGCTCCAAATACTAAGCCAATTTCGGATTCAAACACAGTTTGGGAACAATCAGTCAATACCCCAATCCAACAAAACACTACTATTCTCACAACCATTAGCATCGTCCATACCCCACCTACAAACACAATCAAACCGCACCCACAAATTCAGACAAAACAACTAGGAAGGCCATTATTTCAGAAAAGGGCCTTGTGTCCAACTGGAACTCTAAAAATGCTGATTATGTTATAATAATATTTGATGGTTCTTATTCTGTATCTGACCATGTAGCTTTGGAGCCGTAACTCGTAGTTCAAAGGGTTCTTTCATAGCAGGTTTCTCGGAAGTTTGGCTAAGGGTGGCTCTAGTCACCAGGCGGAAGCTATGGCCTTAAGAGAATCCTTTATCTGGGCTCAAAAACGAGGATGGAGCCAAATTTTGTTTTGGGGTGATGCAAAGATGCTCATAGACGACGTTAACGACATCTCGACTTCTATCCCTTGGTCTTGCCACTCCTTATTAGTAGACTGTAAAAGACTTTTAAAGCTGTTTCCCTTTTGTAATTTAATTTTTATTGATAGAAAAGAAAACAAGATAGCGGACCTACTAGCTAACCTAGCTCGCCCGGAAGGGGCAGGTAAAAAATGGAGCGATCCTTTTTCTTTTTTTACTCAATTAAATGTAGACCTTTGTAGACCTTTGTAGTCCTCTTTTCTTTGTTTTACTGTCAAAAAAAAAAACAGTTGCAACCATTCTGAACAGGTGCAAACAAGATTAGTAATAATTTTTTGATAAGTTAACTGATATGATCTAATGGTCTAGATCAAACCTTATTTTTGAATAATAACTGGACATCATCCAATGGTCGAGATTGAACAAATCCTAACCATCGCTTCTATTCAACCAGTTTAAAAACCCACTTCGTTTCTCCCATTAGAACACATAAGAAAGAATAGTATTACAAAAAAAAAAAGAGAAAAACCAGAATTAGTGTCTTTGTGGAGAGTTGCTGCTACAATTGTTGCGTTCGCTAGTTTGAAGATATTCTAGTGCAGGTTATCTTCAAAGCCACTGTTGTATCTTGGTAAGCATTCATCCATCATCATATTAGCACCTGTGTATGGGATGCAAATGCTTTAAGGAAAGAGGATTACTTCGCCTTCATGTTTAGGTTTGATTAAGTATTCAATTTAATCAGTTGTTGATTAATTAACATTTCTTCATCCTATTCTTGTTTAACTTCTGTTTTGTTAAGTTTATTTGTCAAATTCAGTCAAACCATATTTGACATATCAAGTGTTCGTTAATTTGCCTAATAGAACATCTATTGTTTATGTATTCTTTGAGACTTATTGCTGTTGTGATTTGTGTTCAGTATTTGAATTTCCAACAATTTATATCTCCGGAGCACTTTGGCAAGCTAAGTTCATAGCCTGCTTATTTTAGTCTTCCCAGTAGACAGTGGGTATGACGGAATTAATTAGTTAGTTATGTTTGATTTTCGCAGTTTCCGTCCAAGGATGTGCCTGCGGCTAGTGTAAAATAGTACTTAGTCTGTTCTTTTGGAATGAGAGCCCCTTTGCTTCCGAAACATGTAGCAACTGTTGTTAAATATCAGAAAGATCCACTCAGAGCTCTAGAGATGTTCAACTCAGCTAGTAAGGAAGATGGCTTTAAGCACACTGTTCTCACTTACAAGTGTATGATCGAAAAACTGGGGTTTCATGGAGAATTCAAAGCTATGGAAAGTGTTCTAATGGACATGAGGATGAACATAGATAACAGTTTACTGGAAGGGGTCTACATTGGAGTTATGAGAAATTATGGAAGAAGTGGGAAGGTACAAGAAGCTGTAAATGTATTTGAAAGAATGGAGTTTTTCAATTGTAAACCGCTTGTTCAATCGTATAATACAATTATGAATATCTTGGTTGAATACAAGTATTTTGATCAAGCCCATAAAGTTTATTTAAGAATGCAAAGTGAACGAATTGTTCCCGATGCTTACACTTTCACGATTAGGATAAAATCATTTTGCAGAACTAAAAGGTCGCATGTTGCTCTTAGGCTTCTTCGGAACATGCCGTTACAAGGGTGTGAGTTGAACGCCGTTACATATTGCACTGTAATTGGTGGGCTCTATGAAGAGAATTGCCGAAATGAGGGTTATGAGTTATTTAATGAGATGACTTCTAGAAGTATTTGTCCCAATGTAACCACATTTAACAAGCTTATACATGTACTGTGTAAAAAGGGGGGTGTTAGAGAAAGTGCAAAACTTTTGAGCAAGATCCTTAAGAGGGGAGTGCTCCCAAATTTGTTTACATTCAATATATTCATTCAAGGCCTTTGTAAGGATATGAAGATTAGTGAGGCTGTTCAGTTATTTGATTGTTTGAAAGGTAATGGACTAAGTCCTGATGTTGTTACATATAACACACTTATACATGGTTTGTGTAAGAACTTAATGGTTGCAGAAGCTGAGAGTTATCTTCGTAGAATGGTTAATGAGGGTTATGGACCTGATGATTTTTCATATAACACAATTATTGATGGATATTGCAAACAGGGTTTGGTAGAAAATGCTTGTAAGGTTCTCAAAGATGCAGTGTTTAAAGGATTTGTTGCTGATCTTATAACATATTGTTCCTTGATTAATGGCTTTTGTATGGTGGGCGATATTGATAGGGCTGTGGAGGTATTCAACGAGGCAGTTGAAAAAGGTTTGAAGCCTAACATTTTTACCTACAATTCTTTAGTTAAGGGGTTGTCTCAGCAGGGGCTTATTCTACAGGCTATGCAGCTGATGAATGAGATGTTGGAAAACGGTTGCAGTCCTGATATGTGGACTTACAATATTGTTATTTATGGTTTGTGCCAGATGGGTTATGTCGCTGATGCCAATAATCTCATGAATGATGCTATCACGAAAGGATATCTACCTGATGTTTTTACCTTTAATACACTGATTGATGGCTATTGCAGGCAATTGAAATTGAATGATGCTGTGCTGGTCATTGATAGGATGTGGTATCAAGGTGTCACTCCAGACGTGATCACTTATAATTCCTTATTGAATGGTCTTTGTAAAGCTGGGAAAGTTGAAGATGTGATTGAAACGTTCAAAGAAATAGCTGCAGTAGGGTGTAATCCTAATGTTATCACTTATAATATAGTTATAGAGAGTTTATGCAGAGTTCGTAAAGTTAAGGAAGCTTCAGTTTTGCTTACCAAGATGGAAAATGAGGGTTTAACTCCTGATATTGTTAGTTTTGGCACATTGATTTCTGGTTTCTGCAAGAGCGGAGATCTGGAGGGAGCACACAAGCTATTTACTAGACTGAGACAACAAGTTCATTTCTCCCATACAACTTCAACATATAATATCATGATTAATGCTTTTTCTGAGAAACTCAATGTTCCTATGGCAGTGAAGCTTTTTCATGAAATGGGTAATTGTGGCTGCTCCCCAGATGGTTTCACTTATCGGGTTCTGATTGATTGTCTCTGCAAAACAGGAAATACTGATCGTGGGCACAAATTTCTGTTGGAAATGATTAATGAGGGGTTTATTCCGTCTTTGACGACCTTTGGACGGGTAATTAATTGTCTCTGCGTGGGCCATAAGGTTGATGAAGCAGTGGGTATAGTCCGCGTGATGGTTAAGAAGGGTATAGTCCCTGAGAAAGTGAATACAATCTTTGAGGCTGATAAAAGGGATATAGCAGCACCTAAAATTCTTGTGGAAGAGTTGTTAAAAAACAGTCATATTACATATCATGCGTACGAGCTTCTGTATGATGGGGTTAGGGGTAGGAAGCAACTAAAGAAGAGAAAAACTCCTAAGATTAAAATGTCGGGGGCAACATATTCCCATTCTTCACCTCCATGCTGAAACAGAAGTCCTAGGTAAACTGCCTGTACAGATACCGAGCACCTGCCAAGAGAAAGGTGCGTAATATATCTCTTTCTATTGAAGATTTGTGGTGGCTCCATACGCCCTTTTATATTATCACTGATAATTCAAATTTGACTTCGTATGCAGATTGATAGAGGATCATATTATACTATAACACATGGCTTTTATGACAAATGAAGGAAAGAACTATTGGAGTGATAGAACTTAGAGTCCAAGATTCAAAAGAATGGTATATTTTGATTTTATTTGGTATCCGCTCTCGATAAACAAATATGGGATTCAACGTTGAGTTCCAAATAAGTAAGTGAAGAGTTTAGTTGTATAATCTAATTCTCTGTCTGTTAGGTAGGTACTGACATATAAAGATTATCTGTTTCAGGATATTTATGTATGCATATGCGTATGGGCATCTTGATCTTGACTGCATAGCGTAGATTGAGACATTTATAGACTCTGACTCTTGGCATCTTGATCTTGACAGCATAGCGTAGATTGAGACATTTATAGACTCTGACTCTTGATTAAATGTGGAGAAGATATTATCGGATTCTTGGCAAGTTTTCCTCTGATATTAAAATTCGGGGAACAGTTGCTGTTGGGTTAAATCCTAACATTAAATTGTACAGGTAAAGTCAGCACTTTCTTGAAATTTATAGCCTAGTATGAGCAGAATGACTAAAGTGAATTGCATTCTATTAACACAAACAGCACTAGTTTCAATAAATTCAGTTTGAAATGCACAACATTTATGGGGATTGCATGTCATTTGGAATGCATTCGTATACATAGTCGCGCATAAACCTGATGCTTCTTATAGCCTAAAGGTTGCGCTCCCATGGCAAAGTGTTCTTTGTTCTGAGCCATTTTTCTAGGATGAGTGTGCTAGAGCTTCTATACTCATCACCAGTCTCATAGTTGGCTAATCTAGGATGGCACAAGGTACATAACAGATGATTGATTGTATGACATTGTATTGGCTCACTTTATTATGGTGTTCTGTTAGCTATTTTCGCTAGTATGTCTTTTTCTTAACTGTAATTCTATGTAGGTCTATTATGTACAAGATTGGGAGCGACTTGCACGTTATATTGATGAAAGTGTTGAACTAGGTGATGGACGAAGAACATACTATACATTGCTAATATATCTAAGTGGTGGGTCCGGACAAGAAACAAAGGCAAGAGTTGAGTAGCAAAAAAGATTCTTCTGTGGAGCCTTTAGTGGGAGGAGGGACTGCTTTTATGGTCCTAGAAAAGATGTTGTCCTGGAGGTAAATTTCTTTTTCTTGCTAAAACCTATCTATCAGAAATGTTGAGATCGCTATTGCTATTCAGTTATTCTCTGAGCTGCGTATCGTGTACAGATCATCTCATTCCTAGTATCAATTGTTTTGACAGGTTGCGCCTACTGAAGGGATGGCTCTTCTTCACCTCCATGGAGATAATTGTGTGTTACATGAGGCCCATAATGTTGCAAAGGATGTTAAGTATGTCTTTTGTTCAGACGTAATCTTTGCTTTATGGTCATCTGAGTCTCTCCCTTTTTCATATTTTGTAAGTTCTTACTCTTGAAAGAGTTTCCATTTTACAGTTTACATTTTTTCCATTTCAATGCGGCATAAGATGGGTTCACATAGCTGTTATCAATCTGTGTATAATCATCCTCTCTGTCTTACAGTTATTTCCTGAGCAATTACTGAACTAGGTACACAATCATATAGCACAACGACATTCTTTTTTTCGAGCCTAAAATTACACCCATTGTAAACCTAAAATGATATTTGACTGATTTCTTCCTATTCTGCTCTTGAACATAAAACATTGAGTTGTGCTTCTGAGCTTGATGTTTATGCATGGGCGGAGCCAAGGGTTGACTAACCACCCACCCCTAAAATAATTTTATCTATCTATTTTGTGTTTAGTCCACCATCTATCTAACATTTAGTCCACTCAAATTTATTTTTATTTTTTAGCCCCCTCCAATATAGATTCCTGGCTCCGCCACTGTGTTTATGGTTAGCTTTACCATAACAAGTGGCTATGTTGTCCTACCATTTCATGTAATTTTTCCTTGTATTGTTAAAAGAAAGCTACTGAGTACCGTTTTGTATGCAATTAGGATTAAATCAAGTGGCAATTCTGAGTATGTGAACTTAGCTGCAACTTCTTAAAAGCTGATGTCTGTGTTTATGAGAAAACCATTTCCACCATTACAATAGCTTAAGGTTCTTCATTTGGACCCCCTTTTCATTCCATATAGTTACTAATGGATAAGTAGCTTACATTGTTGTTTGTTGTTACTCAACACACTCAAATGACTAATTCAAATGAGAATTTTCCTTGTTCATGTTCATGTCAGAAAAACTTTAAGCTAGTCGATAACTTGATGATATGTTCTTGCGTTTTATTTGTGATGTCCTTTACATTTTTATATTTCTTTGTTTCTTTAGCTTTCCTTCATTGTTTCTTTCCATTCTCGCGTGTGATAATCATTTGATGATACCAAGTTGTTCAAACTTAGTCCCAGCTCAATGTTCACCTCATATATGCATTTCACACTTGTAGACACTGATATGTTATAGATTTCTAAGTGTCCGTCGCAGGCTTTTATTTGAGTAGTTGGTCAATAATTTTTGTTTTGTAGGTGATCCACTCAAGCCACAGACCCAGATGCGTGTTCAGAGAAAATTTGATCTGGATTTGCGTATATCTGGTGAAGTCGGTGTTGCCATTGATAATTTAATCCTTTTTCTTTATTCTTCTCAATTTTGTTTGCTAGCTGAATTTTTTCATGAAAAATTTAATCTTTCAAGTTTTGGACTTCAGTTGTCTGACCTGGTTTCGATTGGTTATTTTAATACTTCCAAAATTCAGTTGACTATGTAAGAGACAAGTCACAGTCGCATGTTTTTTTTTTTTTTTGGAAGTATTCTCAGTCACATGTTAATATTGCAACCATTACCATTTCATCGATGAATTGAAGTATAAATTTTACAATAACGATGTTCAGCTGAGTCGTAGGTTTTCTTAATTTAGCAAAGAAAAAGGTTTGGTTTTCTTAAATAAGTTATTTGCAGCAACATTTGTGTCTCACTAGTTATCAATGAGAATCATAACAATGAACGTTTCTTCTTACTAAGGTGTTATACATCATAATTTACGTGCCATACATATATGTGAGCTGATGATGCATTGCTGGTTCCATACTTTTTATGCTCTTTTGTTACATAGTCAGGATTATCAATCTAGGATGGTTAAGTTACGTTGTAGTGGACAGATATTCTGATATAAAGTACCCAGGGCATAGTTCTGACTTCTTGAATGTACCCTGAAGGTGGATTGTTAGCCATTTGTTTGTCCAGAGAATTGAATTATTCAATTTCAAAAATAGAGCTTCATCTATGGGAAAATTGGATGTGTTTGTTGCAACAAGCAATCACTGTCTGCTACTTGTGCTCATACATTACTCACATTTGTGCTCTATGTTGCTGATTTCAGGATGCCTTGTGTTTAAAGCTTCTCAAGGCAATTCGTGCTACTGATACAGATCTCTGCTTCCACTGACTGCGGAAAATAAATCTCAAACAGGTGTTTGCTGACTTGATGTAAATGGGAACACGAGATATTTGAGGTGACAATGACAATATACCTTGTTTGTTTGGATGACGAGCAATTATACACCAATTTCATGTAGCCAAAACATGAAGGAAGTCATAATTATCAAACTGGTAATATACATGAACAGTTAGAGAGTTCTCCTTCTCCAAATCTTGGTTACTGTTTCGAGAGAAAAAAGAAGAAGCTCACGCCTCACTGTCTATTAGGTTATGCAACTTAAGGGACACTAAATGGTTTTTTTTTTTTTTTGGATAATGCTGAAAGAACAGTCTGCCATATGGAATAAGATAAGCTGTAGTTTACTTCTGGCAAAAAGGAATGCCCTTTTGTATGAACTATGAAGTTAACAAACCTGAAACCCTACTTAGAGCTGTACAATCTCATATATGAGGTTCACTTTTAGAAGATGGTATATGATTGTCTAGTAAAATACTAACAAGAGCTGAGTACTACTCAGCTATCACGAATCTCGCATACTTCTGAAAATATGAAAATGTCGCACAAGTCAATACGCAGAAACTCTTGGGTTGATTTCTTCCCCAAAGAAGGGCTAGCTAGGGACAGTTCACCGGGGAACTGTAATTTTAGCACTACTGCAGTTCTAACGGAATGCTGTTTACCTCGAACATAATTTTAGCACTAGTATGTCTTTTTTTTTTTTTTTTGAAAAGCCTATACAGTAGTAGTAAATTAACATCTTATAAGATGAGAAATTTCTAAATAAAAATTTACTACTGTTAAATCCATCCAATATAGGTTGTACAGCTATAAAAATTTATGTACGGCCGATGTCGCTGTTGTAATACAATGGTAAAATTACTGGGTGATGGTACTATGAAAAACACTCCTCGTAAGAGCTACGGTAGCTTGAGTTTATTTTATTGCTTTATATTTAGTTTTTGGGTACGATCGACAAATCCGTGACCATTCAACATGGTGGTTGAAGTTGGTATTCTGGTGGTGGCCGGTGGTGCAATAACAATCCATCATGACTTCAACACAACACAACAGAAACAAATTTGTGTTTGAGTAGGGGCAAAGGGAATACTAAAGCACTTCCCCGTAGTAACTCCGAAACCCCCATATGTTTTTAAACAATAACCTGGACAAAAGAAAATACAAGAGTCCATTGATTGAGCTCCGCGAGGAACTCCAGTACCAGGGTCACAGTATAAGTTTTGACCACTAACGCCTCCTCCTTCTCTGCAATATCATCACAGTCGATCGATCAGCCAAAAGAAAAGCAGAAAACAACAAGAAAAGAGTTATAAGCTTAGTGATTACTTACTCAGGAAGGACAGCAATCAAAACTAGAAAAAGCAAACCAAAGAAAAAAAGGGAGAAGATGCTAGAACTTTTGGCCATGCTGCTTCCAAGTTGATACTCCTTGAAATTTTTTTGTGTTTGTTTATGCCAAAAAATCCTTTCGACTAAACAACCAATCAAATTCTCGGATACAATTTACATAACTAAAATCGAGTAACAAAGAAAAATCCTTTTATTCATTTCATAAAATCATTTATGAACAATACCATTCATCACCCAGGTTTTGCAATTTTGGGTTTATAATCCTTACACTTTTCAATTTAAATATAGAAATCCTTACATGATATTACTATATTCCATAGATTCATACCTAAAAATATTTTCTCTCTCTTTTTCTCCTCCGCTCCCTTTTTTTCCGTCCCTTCTTTGTTGTTTGATCTCTTCTATTTATAGATCTATTTTTCTGGGTCGCTCTTTATGCAACGTGTCATTTTTTACTGCCTGGTCATCGTTCTGGATCAATTCTTCTTTGGGTCGATCCATCTTGTTTCGATGTATCTATCGTTCTTGTATTTTGTCTTTTACTTGGTGCGATCGCATAGATGACAGATTGCTCCTACTTACTTCTTGATTCGATGCTTTATATGTCCGACACGTGTTTCCTTATCTTCAAAGACTTGTGTGATCTCGATCATTAAAATAATAGAGTAATTATTACAATTCACTTTCTCGATCATAAAATAATTATTACATTTGGCTTTCTCGATCATAAAATAATATAATAATAATAACTTTTTACTTTCCCGATCAGCTATCATTTAATGTTGTTTGTTTCATTCGATGCTGTTCAGCTTTCTCGATCTTATGTGTCATTCATGCAATTCATCGCTCAGATGTCAGGAAACGTCTCGTGTCTTTTCGAAATTTGATATCTTTAATAGTGATCCTGTGTTTCTCACCTTTTTTAATCTGATTGCTTCTTAACTTGATCTTCTTCCACGTGTCATGCTTCTTTAATTTACTAACAGTGCTTTCACTTCATAATATAAAGCCTGTATTTATAGAGAGGTCTAGAGCTATCTATATGGTGTACATTTTAAGCTAGCCACTTGATTTTAAGAATTATTAGTAGAAGATAACCACTAACTAGTTCTGAGATACCATTAGTACCCAATTTAGTATGTTCATGGAAACTGTATTTTTATTACATGTGGGTGAATGTTTCGTGGGATTCTCATTTCTGAAACACGTTATGAAGATCGGTTTTCGGTATCAAAATATAAACAAAAATAAATCATGTATGAAATAAGGTTTAAGATAACATCAGAAAGAAAAAAACACTTCTCTACCCGTCGATCATGTTGTCCATTTGTATATAATAATATAAATACTGAATCTAACTTGAGAATTAATTATTAATTTGATCTTGTATTAATAGTATTTTCAAGTCACTATTTTATTCAGCTGGAAATCTTTCATTCGCCGTTGACGGGTATTTTGTAATAACTTATAATTTTTCTTTTTAATATATTTTACTTTTTCTCTTCAAAGAAAACAGAAATTAGCATATTCTAATAAAAGATTATTTTTGGGCATACAAAAAATTTATTGGACATATACAATTATAATCCTATCTAGGATGGGTTTATAAAAGGTATTGTAGGATAGATAAATTAATTAGTTACCCTTGATTAGTTTATTTATTTATATATTTTTAAAAAAATTATTTTAATTTATTTTTAATTTACTTTTTTTTACTTTTTTTTCTTTTAAAGCTTTTAATTTTTTAATTTACTTTTTTTTTATGTTACTATTACTTTAAAAAAATTAGAAATTTCTTTAAAAAATAAAAAAATGAAAATTTTTAAAAAATACAGTAAAACATAAGTATAGTCTTGGGACCAAATAAAAATATTTCTTATAAAGAGGTAATTTCTTATAGAGATTAAACTAAGTTGGGACCAGGATTTTTTTATTCATGTATGGAGTAAATCCCTTTATAAGGTATTTTTATATGGAGGTTTTACTTTAATAATAAATTAAATAAAAATTAAAAAATATAATGGATAGGGTAGTTTTGTAATTAACAAAAATATAAAGATAAGGGATTTTTGATTTTGCTACTAAGAGCAACTGCAACGGACGAGGGTACCAAAGAGTAAAGATTAAATTTACTCTTTGGTCGCCCAAAATCAAGCGCAACGGGAAAGTAAATTTGGGTTTGAGGCGAGTATAGCTACTGTTCCAGAGAAGTTTTTCTCCGAAACTTATATATACTCGCACACTCTTGTACGCGGGCGTTAACAAAAAACGTTCCCTTATGAAAGCGTTTAGAAACACGGACGCAGGGGCAGATAAGCGTTTGATGAGACGCTTATTATAGAATGCGTATAAAGTAACGCTTCACTAGGAGAACGCTGATAGAACAAACGCAAGCTAAGAAGAGCATCTGGTTGAGACGTCCATTTACGAAAACGCCTATATATCAAACGTCCATTTAAGAAAACGCGTTGCTTAATTAAATTCTTAAGTGAACGTTAGTTTAGTTAGTTTAATTAAATTCCTAACTAGGTGAGCGTTAGTTAAATTCCTAACTAGGTGAGCGTTAGTTTAATTAAATTCCTAACTAGGTGAGCGTTTAAGCCTAACTAGGTGAGCGTTTACGTTTAAGCCTAACTAGGTGAGCGTCTAATTAAACTAGGTGAGCGTTTAGTGCACTAGGTGAGCGTCTGGTTAGGCTTAAGTGAGCATTAGTAATATGTTCATGTAAAGGAACGTTTCATATATGGGCGTTCTTATAAAGCAGCGTTTGTGATTTCGGCGTTTGATTAGAAGGACGTCTGTGAGTAAACGTCCTCACACGACAACACTCAATTTACATACGTTCTCCTATGACTACGCTTTGATAGCAGACGCTACCTTGTGTAGACGTTAAACATATGATTTGATTAAGGAAGCGTACGAGAATGTAAACGCTCATTTATAAGTGCGTCTGGTTCCAGAATATGAAACGCTCACATAGATGTGTGTCCAACAACATACGTCCCACTAGAGAAACGTCTGTGTCAGCTAACGTTCTTCTACAATAGCGTTTTATAACAGACGTCTAATTAAAATGACGTGCGATCACATTTACTCGTAAAACCGTTGTGTTAAAAATGAAAAACGAGCAAAAAATTTTACTCTTTGGTATTTGGTATACTCGGACTATTGCAGTATGTCCCATAAATTTCGGATATACCCAAAAATAACCTTCTTCTGATACAGAGGTAGAGCAATCTTAGAGCACGGGTGTGCATTTGCACACCCAACCCTGCTGTTTCCGAAGCTCAATTATGGTTATTTTGGGCTTTTTTAAATATAAATTGGTCTCCCAAGCCCATTTTACACCCTTTAGCATGGGTAATAATTTTATTTATACCCCGTTTTTTATAATTTTGGTTCCGCCCATGTTTCGATATGTGCAAGGCTGCAAGTTTACCATCTTAGTTTTAATAGTAATAGTCAATTGTTACCATAAAATAGTGTCAATATATATATAAGCACGTAAACAGATCCTATTCCTTTTTTTAATAAAACATTGATAACATCGTTAATGAGATACCAATTTAGTGGAGAGTATCAAAATCCATATAAATCAAACTAGAAAATAGTTGATCTTATATAGATTTTAATACCCGGTAAATCTCAACAACCATAAACATTATCCCCAGTTAAATTCTAAAATATAGAAATTGAGAATTATTTTTCATATAAAAGATGAATATTATATGAATTGTGTAAAACAAATGAATCATGTGAGGAAGCGGTTTTGGAGTCGTTTAATTGGACAATTTATTTAGGTTGTTTGCTTACAAAATGACTATGGAAAAACTATTACGTGCCGCACAACCAGTTTAACATGTGAATTTTACTTCAACACTCTTGATTACCTCTAAATTGGAATATTCAGAGTATTTAAGACAATTAATTGCATAGTACGTAGCAAGACGAAACTGAATCTCATAGTTCCTGGTTATCACTTTGATTTTTAAAATTTAAACTAGATGATCGTATAACGGTGGATCCGACCGAAGGATGGACTTTTGGCAATGATTTTTCAATTTCTTTAAATGCATTGGTCATTTTAAACTATTGTAATCAATTATGCAATTTAAAAATTTTAACTCCAATTTGAAAAAATTTGACTTAGATTTGAAGGAATTAGAAAATCAAAATGGTTACGAAAAGCTTTTGCAACTATTTCAGATCTTTTGTAACTATTTTTCAATTTCTTCAAATGCATTGGTCATTCTAAACTATTGTAATCAATTATGAGTAAATTGGAGTTAGTTTATAGTGAGTTTTAAAGATTTTGGCTCAAATTTGAAGAAGTTTAAGTTAGATTTGAAGGAATTAGAAAATTAAGAAATCAAAATGGTTACTAAATTTTTTTTACAACCATTTCAGACCTTATAGCAATTATGTCAAACTCTTCTTTTTCATAATATCTTTTAGACTATACCAAGTTTGAACGAAATTTTGAAGCTAAACAATAAGTTATGTATTTAATTTTATTATTTTCGTTTTAATTTACAGAAATGTAGTTTAGATTTAAAGATATTTTAAGAAAACCGAGATTGAAATAATTGCTATAAGGCGATTACATTTTAGCTCCCATTGTGAACACATAGAAGGACTCCCTTCGGTCGTCCAACTATAAGTACTTACTCAGACATTAAAGTCATCAAACTGGCTAATATGAGGCCTACCTATTTTATTTAGGAAAAATTTCAGTTTGGTCCTATTCTAGGTGGTTTCAAGTCAGTTTGATCCACCGACAAAAGTGTGAGTTTAGTTTGGTCCATATTTATTCAAAAATATTAAAATATCCAAAGTGCCCTCTTCTTTCTTATTTTTCTCCTGTTTCTTCACCTGATATATATTTTTTCTGTTTTTATTCTATTTTATTTTCTCTCAACTAATTTCTCTCTCCTCTTAACATAAACAAAAAAAACTTAAAACTTAAATATTTCTCAAAATATAAATCAAAATTAATAAATTTTATATATTCGGGAAGATCTCGACGAGGTCTACAAAATGAGTATCTATTGTATTATGTTTCGAAACGTTAATATTTTTTTCGTTGTAATGGTAGTTCATATCCAAGAATGAACGCTATTTTTAGAGTATGGTAGTTCATTCTAGTTCTAGCAGTTCATTTTGTAGAATGAACTCGGAATAGTAGTTCATTTTAACAAGATCTATACAACGAGTACCCGTTTCACTATTTTTCGAAGCTTTAATCTTCACGGTATCAGTAATGTTAATTCATATTAAAAAATAAACAATATTTTAGGGTTCATTTTGTAGAATGAACTCGTAATGGTAGTTCATTCCAGCAGTTTATTTTGTAGAATGAACTCGTATGGTTGTTCATTTTAGCAGTTCATTTTGTAGATTCAAAATGCTAGTTCATTTGGTAGAATGAACTCGTAATGGTAGTTCATTGTAGCATGTTAAGGTAGTTCATTCTGTAAAATGAACTCGCAAAGTTAGTTCATTACAATGGTAGTTTATTCTAGCAGTTCATTTTGTAGAATGAATCCATGATGGGAGTTCATCTAGCAGTTCATTTTGAAGAATGAACTCGTAATGGTAGTTCATTCTAGCAGTTCATTTTGTAGCATGTAAAGGTAGTTCATTCTATAAAAAATAAACTCGCAAAGTTAGTTCAATATAATGGTTGTTCATTCTAGCAGTTCATTTTGTAGAATGAATCCGTGATGGGAGTTCATCTAGCAGTTCATTTTGTAGAATGAACTCGTAATAGTGGTTCATTCTAGCACGTAATGGTAGTTCATTATAATGGTAGTCGATTCTAGCAAATCATTTTGTATAATGAACTCGTACTAATAGTTCATTTCATAGTTTATTTTTAGCTAAACGATAACATAAAAATTAAAGCTTCGAAAAATAGTGAAAGTAGTACTCATTTTGTAGATCCCGTCGAGAGCTTTCCGAATATATAAAATTTGTTAAATTTCAGCTTATGGTTTGAGATATATTTATTTTTTTAAAAAAATTATTTACTTTTAGAAGAGAGAGAAAAGAGTATTTTTGACATTATTGTAAAAAATGATGACGTCATTCCGCGTAGGTAATGTTCACCCTTGGACCAAATAGTTATTTTTGGACCAAACTGATAATATATTTTTAAAAAAGGACCTTAAAGCAATTGGACCAAGTCAACAAGACCAAACTAACACAATATATTTTATATTAGGACCAATTGATAGTTTCTATTTTTATTTAAGGCCTACCGATTTTAGTCTTATCTAGGAGTGACGGATAAGAGGTGTTTAAAAGGTATGAACTAGCTACTAAATTATCCTCACCGTTAGAACTTAAAAACTTGAATCAAATCTAATTCAAATTCACTCTCTCGCGTACTTTTCTATCACTCCATTCCTTTTAATTAGGTTTTTATATTCATTTGAACATTTAAAATTGTATTTTTTTTTATAAATTTTGGTTTTCTGGGTTTTAACCAGAACGGCCGATACAATTATTCACATTAGCCGATTCTGGAAAATCGGCTGATATGCACATACACGTCGGCTGAATGCTCCTGATGTTCTTTCGTGGTTGAAAAACATCAACCCAAAATCAGTCGATGTGGACATTCATAGATACCGACTCTGGTTAAAAGAAGTGCGGATTTTTTTGATTAGTATTTAGCCTACAATCGGCCAACATAAACCTCCATATACGTCGATTCTACCACAATCGTCGATTCTTGAAGTTTATGGAGTACCATACTCGATTTGGGAATGAGTATTGAGAATGAGTATTAATGAGTATTTCGTACCAACTGTGAAACTGAGTATGAAACCCTACTCATTCTCAACTTGAGTATGGTATGATTTAAGAGTTTTTTTTTTGACTCCCTTCGTCCCTAATATAAAGGAGGAGAAATAAAATTCTCTAGTCCCAGATAGGCGGAAAACAAATTTCAATGTAGTTTCTGCAATACATACCTTTATTAAAGACTATGGGTATCAACAAACTTAATTAATGTTTATGGTATTTCCATGTATATTATTCTAATATTTTAGTGGGATATAAACTCTTAATACTGTTGACATTTTTAATATTTTATAGATAAATCTAATTAATTGTATTGGGATTTAATATAGGCAAATAAGGTAGAAATAGGAAATTTATAAAAACAAAAAAAATTTCTTATTCTATGATAAACTCTCTTTCCCGTCTTTATATTGGGGACGGAGGAAGAACTAAAGTAGAGATTTATTAGAAAAGAAGAATGTACAAATTGTCTACCAGGGGTAGAAAAGCAAGACAGAAAATAAAAGAAGATTACATGAACAATGTTTCCCAATTAAGTACATCACTTGCAAAGTTCAGATGTATTCGTTTCCCAGCCGCATCTTCTCAAGCTAACACAATAGCTTTAGCTTTTATTTCTAGATACTTGTCTGTTTTAAAACTATGATTATCCAAGAAGATGCAGTTGTTTCTCTCTATCCATAACGTCCAAATGACGGTGAAAGGAAGCAGCTCCCATATGACCCTCCCTGATCTCTAAAGAAATGGATGAAACCAGGCCATTGCTAAACCATGCAGAGATTCTGGAAAAGCCCAAGACCATTTTTCAAGTAGCAGAGTTAACCATATCTATTGAGAAAACTTACAGTGTAACAACAAGTGATTTTGGGATTCAAGATCATCACCACACATGATACAAGAGTTATACATATCCAAACCATTATATTGCAGCATATTTATTGTATTTAACTTCTCATGAGTCTCACTTTGCATTAGGAAGTTAATTTTTGGAGGAATGGCAGGTTTCTATATGAAAGAGTATGGAAAATCATTCACACTGATACCAACAATTATTTTATCATATAGGGATTTGACTGAGAATGTACCTGAGATATGTAATGTCCACCTTGTAGTGTCAGGTAGAGTATCCAGTGTATGTGGAGAAGAACCAATGTGAAGAAAAAGACGGGAAAAAATATCAGCTTCATCATTAGATAGAATTATCTTGAAATCGAATTTCCAATTACTGTAAGAAGTGATATAATCGAAAACATTCGATAATTTATTATTAGAAAATTTGAATAAACTCGGGAAAGCTTCTGCTAAAGACAAGTCACCAGACCAGTAATCATGCCAGAAAGAAACATGAGTGCCTGAATGCAGGTTAATAGAGGAGTTGGCACATATTAAATGTCTTGTTTCTGCAATAGTACACCAACATGACATCCCATATATAGAAGTTACTTTACCCGGTACCGAAACTGAGAAGTTAAAAACGTAGTTATCTTCTATTATTGTGTACCACAGGCGCGACTTCTCGACTCCGTACCTCCAACACCATTTGTCCAACAAAGCAAGGTTCATTAGTTTAAGGTTAATAACACCTAAACCACCTCTCTCTTTACTAGCACCGACCAACTCCCAGTTAATCAAGTGAGAGATTTTTGAACTTTTTTTTTGCTCCCAAAGAAAATTACGCATCTTTTTTTCTAGCTGATTGATAATGCTTGTAGGAGCTTTAAACAATGAGAAGTAATATAAAGGAAGAGAAGTAAGAAAACACTTGAGGAGAGCCAATTTTCCACAATTTGATAAAGATCCTTGATTCCATCTGGAGAGTCTTGTATCAAATTTCTCCATAATTAGAGACCAAATTGCTTTAGAATTATGTTTGGAACCAAGGGGCATACCCAAATACAAGAAGGGTAACCTATTAACACACAACCAAGTTCAGCAGCCCAATCATTTATCTCAGGTAATCACCTATTTGAATGATTCTCGTCTTACCAGTGTTAGCTTTCAGACCTCCAATGAATTCAAAATAGTGTAACACCGAGAATAAATTAAGTAACTCCCCCTTTTTGCTATCAACAAAAAATATGGTATCATCTGCATAATGTAAATGATTGACCTCATTTCCCAGTTCAGAAACAAAAAAACCAGTGAACAACTTCAAATTAGCAGCCGTGTCAATGTATTTGGATAAGCCCTCCATAGCAATATTGAAGAGAAATGGTGATAATGGGCATCCCTGTCTAACTCCCCTACTACTTTTAAAGTATCCAAAAGCAGAGCCATTAATGATAACAAAGAAAGTAGTTGTGGAGTAAAAAAATTTAACCACCTACACCATTTGTTACCAAAACTCATCTTATGAAGAACAAATTCAAGATAACTCCAGTTAACTCTATCAAATGTTTTCTCCAAATCAATCTAGCAGATTATACCATACTTACCAGATTTGAGTCTAGAATCCACAAGTTCATTAGCAATTAACGAACCATCCACTATTTGCATACCCTTTATGTAAGCACATTGTACTGGAGATATGAGCTTAGGCATCACTAATTTAAATCTATAAGCTAAGACTTTAGCATGAATCTTATATATACTAGTGAGTAGAATAATGGGTCTACAGTCTTTAATGGTTTCAATGCAGCTCTTCTTAGGTACCAAAGTGAAAAAAGTTGTATTATGTCTAGTGTCAATACACCCTTTTTCGTAAAATTCAGAGATGGTATCCATGATGTCATACTTGATGAAATGCCAACATTTCGGAAAAAACATGATAGCGAAACCATAGGGTCAGGTGCCTTATCTTTCCCCAAGTCTTTAATAGCTTTTAAAACTTCCTTTTTTGCAAAATTTGCCTCTAAAATCTCAGACTCGGCACTGTTTAATGCTATCAAACACAATATATTCAAGTTCTGGTCTTATTACTTCATCTTCAGAGAATAAAGTGTTGTAGAAGTTAGCAATATGTTTTTGCAATTTAAATTTGTCAGATGTGAGGACCCTATCAATAAATTAAGAATCCGCCGATGTGGATCTACATGACGATTGATTGCGCTTGATGTTCTTCAACATTAACATATAATTGGTTGATATGGAGATTCATATCAACCGATTCTGATTAAGAACAAATTTTAATTTATTTTGTTTATATTTTAATATACAATCGGTCGATATAAATGTTAATATCGATCGATTTTAAAGTGTGATTTTTTATAATTGGTTGGTGATAAATAGAGTAGGTCTTAAATTAGCCCTTAGCTAATAACCAAATTAGAAAGGAGAGAAAATGAAAGAATTTGAAACCGATGTCCTTTTTTTTCTTTTTTGAAACTGATATGTCAATTAGGCATCCCTTGAAGAATAAAAAAGTTGATGTACTTAAAGAGATTTTCTACAGCAGACCATATTTTATACACCACTTCTCAAGATAACATTGTGTCGTAGTTAAGCCGCTTCGCTTGAGAAGATCAATAAAAACTAGTTTTATGGTAGAAAAATAATAAATAAAATAAAGGGGTATATTTTAACTTAAATTCATAATTTAATATTTTATCTAATTTTTCCATCGTCATCACCAGGTACAAGCCAATAAATCATTAATTGTTTTTTTAGGACGACACGTTAAGTCCGAAGCTACTACAGATAGACTAAAAACGTTAATCCGAAGATATTAATGTGGAACCTTCTACCGCTCAGGAATCGAGGGGGTGTATCTTTTCATGCAAAAATATTTAACATTTAACGTACCGCCCCAAAAGAACAAGGTAAAAATCATCTTCTCATATTTTTATTTATGATGGAACCCAAAAGTGATCCCCTTGCTAATTCAAGAAATAGGATCCCATCTCTAGTGTTAGGAGATAGTTTTTACCTTGTTTTATTGGACGGATCCCATCTCTAGTGTTAGGAGATAGTTTTTATCTTGTTTTATTGGACGGCGTGTAAATCTTAGCTAAGAAATATTTCCACAAATAACACGTTGGTCTACTCATTTGGATTAGACTTTTTTGGTAAATATTAAGAAACTCATACTGTGGATAAATATCGCATTATTCTAGCATGTCACAGAAGTCAATACGCTGAAATTCCTTCCTGGTTTGATTTCTACCCCAAAGAACGGCTAGCTTGGGGCAGTTCCACTGACCAACTGTAATTGCAAAACACTAAATTTACCTCCAACATTATTTTTTAGCTTGAACATAAGTAAACCTAACGATATACTCCATGTAACGGATGCGATGAGAAAATTAGCCTCCATCGAGAAACAAACAAAAGAAATTAAGAAAACAAATTAAAATCTCTCCCAAATATTGAGAACTACTTATTTTATTGCTTCAGTATTAGTTTTTGGGTACGATCGACAAATCTGTGAGCATTCAGCATGGTGGGTGGTGCAATAATAATCCATCAGGACTTCAACACAACACAACAGAAACAAATTTGTGTACGAGTATTTACATTGGGAATAGAAAAGCACTTCCCCGTAGTAACTCCCATACCCCCATAGTTTTTTAAACAATAATCAGGACAGTAGAAACTACAAGAGTCCATCGATTGAGCTCCGCGAGGAACTCCAGTTCCAGGATCACAGTATAAGTTTTGACCACTCACGCCTCCTCCTCCTCTGCAATATCATCACAATCGATCGATTAGCCAAAAGAAAAATAGAAAACAACAGCAAAAGAGTTATAGAACATAAAAATAGTGTTCTCAGATTGCACACACAATAGTACAATATATAGCTTAGTGATTACTTACTCAGAAATGACAGAAATCAAAACTAGAAAAAGCAAACCAAAGAAGAAAGGGGAGAAGATGATAGAACTTTTTGCCATGCTGCTTCCAAATTGATACTAGTTCTAACTTTAGCAACTGAAATTTGTTTGTGCTTTCACTTCATAATATTAAGCCTGTATTTATAGAGAGGTCTAGAGCCATCCATATACACACACCTCAATTCATGACCACATGGGGTACATTTGAAGCTAACCTATCCACTTGATTTTAAGAATTATTATTAGAAGATAACCACTAGCTAGTTTTCAGAGACCATTAGTACCCAATTTAGTATGTTCATGGAAACTGTATATTTATTACGTGTGGGTGCATGTTTAGCGGGATTCTCATTTCTGAAACACGTTATGAAGATCGGTTTCTATAATGTTTAAGTTAAGATAATATCATAAAGAAAGAAAAACTTCTCTACTGGAAAGGTACCATCGATCATGTTGTCCATTTGTATATAAATATTGTATCAACTTGGGAATTAATTATTAATTTGATTTTGTACTGTTATTAATAGTATTGTCAAGTCAGTATTATGTTCAAAAAAAAAAATAATAGTCAAGTCACTATCCTGATAATCTTGCTAGCTTTAATGATTTCTGCATCAAAGACAAAGATGAATTCACAGGGGAAATGCTATTTCTCCGATTTTTCTCCCGAATATTTTCCCGAATAGGGAATTCAATGGTCCTCATCCAAACTCTCTATCATTGGGATAATAAAAGATGAAGATGGGTCATCCTTTTTATCTCAGTCGGGAAAAAATTCGGGAAAAGATCTTCGGGAAAACTAACATTTCCGAATTCATAGGGACCGTAGGGTGTTTGTTATTTTTACTAAAATGCTAGCTATTTTCCACTCATAGCTCCCACTCCTTTTCTCCAAAAAGTGTTATTGAGATAGTGGTCTAATGCCACATAAAAAAACCCTGTTGATTTTATGAGAGGAAATCAAGGGGCTAAAATTTAACACCTCATTGAAGAATTTAAGGGGCTAAAATTTAACACCTCATCGGAGAATTTATGGTGGAAAGAAGTGGGGAAAATATAGCACAGTCAGTTTTTTTGCAATATGACTCTGTGTCTAACCCCGACCAGAATTAAATGCTACATTGTTTATTTATTTTTATTTTTATTTTTTTAGTCGTCTGATTTGCTTCATATTTCTTATGTTTAAGTTAATTTTAACAATCAGAGGACTCTCAGAATTTAAAAGAATAAAAAAAATATGACTGATTGTTAAATATGATGCCTCTTTTAAAGATTTTAATAACTTTTGGGGCTTTGCTATATCTTTTACTAATCATATAGAAGATATAAGAGAATTCGGAGAAGGATCGGGTTGGGCTGCTATCCCTTAAATGTAAAAGCAAAAGCATTTCTAACGGCTCTCATGTGGATCAAAGATTAGAAGATTAACTCCTGCTACTTTTTGAATGACTACAAGAATCTGGTTGCTACAATTACCGGAGAAGAATCAATACAACCTTATTGGAGAGCTCAAAACAATGTTAGAAAATGCCATTTTCTATTTAGTTCTTTTAGTATTGTTTGTTTTAAGTTAAAAGTAAAAGTAGAAAGTTGTTGTTTTCTTTAGATAAATTAGTAAAGGAAGCTAGAATTTCGAAATGTTAATAGTTTTACCACTGAATCTCTCATGGATGAAGCTAAATCTATGTTTTTTGATAAACTGGATAGAAATTCATTTCCTATCCTAAGACATGTAATTTCAGCTTCTTGTTAATATAATCGGCAGTACCAAAAAAGAGTATCCGCCTTTAGCAATCGTAATTCTTTGTGCATATATCTAGCTAAAGTCAAAGTTTTCTACAAGATAGAACAGTAAAGGCCCATATTTCAACCTTATTCATCTGTAGTTTGACGGGTGGATACCTAATCCGTTTATGGACGGGTTGAGTATGGATGATTTTTAAAATTCACTAAATAATGGGTTGGGTGTGGGTGTAAGTATAGAAATCCATTGCATATTCACACCCGCTATGTTTAAGGGTAAATAGGAAATTTAAAAAATACAGAGAGATATGTGTATTTTACAGGCACGATATAACTTTAAATGTTTTTATTCTAACCTAGTTTTACCGATGATTTAAATTGGCAAGCAAGCAGTACTGAATATACTCTTTAAATTTTACTTTTAGTTGTTGGAATTACATTATTATAATTTTAATTTTGTTATGTTGTAATAACTTAATATATTCTTTAAATTTCAGTAATTTAATGTTTAAATTAGTTTTTTTGTTAACCTGTTAACATGTTAATTATTTTTATTTTTCTTGATAAAAAACATAAAATCCGTAAATTTACCTGTATTCAATCCGTCCACCCGCCCATTTATGGATGTTAAATTCGTGGGTGATGGATTGGACAAAGATACAAATCTAATACCCGCCATTTTGATGGGTTTAATTTGGGTGGCACCAAATCCAAAAGTTCCATCCGCTGCTCACCCCTACTCTTAGGGTCTTAACATTTTGTATCAAGGCCCATTTAGAAAACCAAATAGTTAATCCGATTAACTAACAGGATTAAATCAAGTGGTAATTCTGAGTATATCAATGTTTGGGCAAAAAACTATTTACCTCAACAATCTAGTTGTATGTGATGATCACTGCAGTTGTCTTCTCCAAATTGCAGAGGGAGGTACCTGTAAAAGAATACTCTGATGCTCAAGTTAGTCTTAGGTATTCATATGTGATTTTTCTAGGATTTGATTACGTGCCTTCTTCATGATTTCAGTTTCCTTTTCATAAGGTTGTTCAAGTCGCTAGCTAGATAAGACTTTTTTGAGATATCTCTGCTCATGTTACTTATCCAACCTATGATAAAATTGATTATAATATCTTCTCGAATCTTGTATAGAGTTTATGAGATAAGTTCACACATGATATGCTGGTGAAACACGGATACCCATGACAGTGGCGCCGGTAGCCCAGGCTGACATCTTAAACCGGCGGCTATGACCCTTGCCAATGATAAAGTGACACATGGTACACATATCGTACCCTCTTAACCCTTAATTGTTATGGAGTTAAGAAGTAAACGAGTGAGGCCAGACGCCCCCAATGCTTTATGTTGATACTAACCACTCGCCATTATTTACGACAATGTAGCTGCCCCATACACAGCTAAATCGTAGAAATTGGCATCAATGGTGCTACACAGTAGTTCAGCTCCATCACAACGGCATAATGGACTTGGATCCTTGTCTCTAGTGTTGGGGAAAAATGAGTTTAAATTAAATATTTTTTGGTCTTGGT
>JAJJMC010017794.1:4102606-4116724 GCA_023531435.1 Papaver californicum | reverse complement strand
GACGAAACCAAAATCAGGAAACTAAAAATCATAAACATGCAGAATATGATGAAACCTTATTTACCAAATGCATTTTGATTTTCAAACATAAACAATCACAGAATATGATGAAACTATAAACTTTAATTAACATGTCGTAGATTCTTGTTTCTTAACTGGTGTATTTAGTTTTTTCTTCATCTTGTTGTCTTGTTTCTTCACCATGTTTAATGATCTTCAGTGATTTTTCTTAGGTTTAAACTGTGACAGAATTGAATAGAAACTTCAGGTAGATTATGTTGAGTTAAAAGTAGAAGACTCAATTCTATTGTTGATGATCAACAATCGTTTTAGAATCAAAAATTTAGGTTGATTACCACTCAAGTTCTACTGTTGATGATGATTTAAGTGATGACTTTTGTTTCAGGGAGATTAATGTGATGATTTTTGATATGATTGATGATGACGATGATGTTGGTTGAGGTTTTTTTCTCTGATGATGTTGCTTCAGGTGTTCAGGTATGAATTTTTTTTTTTGGTAGATGATAGAAGTTAAGAGGGAAAAAATGGCGTTAATAACGTTAAATGAAGCTGGGCGGGCATGATGGGCGTGAATAGGTTCTGAAGTTGGGATGAATAATAAGCAAGGTTAATATAGACAGTTGGTTTATAATGGGTTTTTTGTGTCAAATTTGTTTTGTTGGGTTTTATTTAGTTGGATAGTGACACCTTTGGGCTTATAACCCATGGCCTATATTATCATTTTATTTTTATTTTTATTTTTATCCTATTTCTAATTATATAAAAAAGTAATAGTATTTCTTTTTCTAAGATGAAGAGAATATTGGATAATTCTTTTTTTATTTTTTATTTTTAATGTATGACTGATGGTTTGTTCAGCTTACATACTGAGTCACAAGCATCTTAGTTAAAGGTTATTTTTAGGGTTGCAAGAATTTTAAAAATGAGACGATACATGGTTATTTTAAATAAATCCAATAACTTCATATCCAAATATTTTTTATAATGGTTAAAAATTCTCTTACTTAATTATGTTTCATTGATATAAGTGTTAGTTGTTAAAACCTAAATTATAATCAATGTTATGAGTGATTTTTTAGATCTTGATTTTTTTAACCTAAAATGAAGATTCACGTGAGCCAAATGAAGAATCGAATAAAGGATATGAAGAATTTGATGTTGGAAATACTCGTGTATACATCTAAAAAGATCTTCAATATTATTTTTGTTGCTTGAATTTCATGAAAATAAGTAAAAATTATAAATTTAAATAAACTTTTTATATCTAAGAATCAACTAGTTGTTCTTCACATATGAAGAACACCATCCATAATCGGTTATGAGATAACATTTGACCTAACAAACTTTATATTTTTGTAATACATAAAGAGATTCGGCGAGGTCGAAAAATAATTCTTTGTCGATTTTGTAAGATTTTATATATATGAAGAACACCATCCAAAACGTCTAAGAACAATATTTCGACATAGGCAATTGTATATGGTATGTCATAATCAGATAGGTTTTTGATATTTTGGCCTAACTGATTATGGTGAGTCTGATGGGTTGCCTAGTCAATTCTGAGTAAAAATAAAATGTGTAAAACAAGATCATCTAAAGAAAACGTAATTTATAATTTTGAAGTGTTAAGTTATAGAAAGAAGAAAGAAAAAAGTTTGGATCACGCGGCATGATAACTATTATTTGTTTAAGATTAAGATTAAGTGTGACTACAATTTTTCATACATGAATTATCCTTCTGACTCTCTGATAAGGATAAATTCAATGGAAAAATCTGAATCTGAATGGAACTATTTATAGAAAGAAGAAAGAAAAAAGTTTTATTTTTTTTTATGTCCAGACAACATTTGGATGGCTCAAACAAATTTCGAACCGGACTAGGTCGAATGGTTCGACGGTTCAACCGTTTTTGTAAAATTAAAGCGGTGTTACAAAAATTTACTGGGTTAATATCGAACCACCCCAATAAAGTGTCTAGTTTGCCGGTCCGGACGGCCGATCCGGTATGGTTCTCAGAACACTGGTTTGGATCCAAGACTCAACACCTTGAAATTGCAAAGATTGAAAATTACAAGTTGGTGTTAGTCATATTACGTATTAATAAAAATTAATCGTTGTAAGAATGATTAAGGTTTATAAGTTCAAACCTAGGATTGGTTCAATATTATTTGTTCTCCCTATATGATACATTTGGCGTGGTAGTCCTTAAGGACTCGTGTTGCATTTATATAAGAAATGTGGTTGAAGAACATTTTTGAATTTGTAATCCTTGGAGGATTCAACTAGTATTCAGGTATCTACCTGACTCGATTATTACTTTCATTTATATGTTTTTATAACCAAAATCCGGATTAGTTGATGAAATCAAATTTATAGGTCCAAGAGTCCTTAAAAATACTAAAATTCACGCTTTAACAACATAGATCATTTTTTATTTTTTTTCTTAAGAATTATGCTTGCAGAAAACTTATCTGTGATATAAGCTAAAGTTATTATTTTGATGTTTTTAAGTGTTTATCTTACTATACTTTGGTATCAAACTCATATGCTTATTTGCAATATTTCTTGTTAATTACCTTGTAATATACTTTTTTTCTATTTTATGTCTTTTGTTTGGTGAATCATCTAAAAAGAAGTGGAAATAACTATAAATGTGATGAAGAAGAAGTAAAGTACCACAAGAGAAGACAAATCAAGAACAAGGTGAAACTGGTAAAAATTCAGAACTAGTCACCCATATCTTGTGGAAACGAAAATACGATTCCAACAAGCCAAGAATCATTCAATTCCGATACAAAACGAAAAAATTATGATCGAAACATTAAAACTAACTTGGAATTGGTTTTTGTTGTTGGTAGTTGGGCCTTCTATGCGCCTCCACAAGAAGGAAATAATGAATTGCATTTTGGGCTTGTCCTGACGAGCTTTTAACATGAGATTTGATATATGGAACAAGAAGTGGATATCTACTATCCTTAATAAGTGGTTTTTTTAGAGGACAAAGTGGTTTCTTTAGAGGACAAACAATACATGAACTACAATCAATTATATAAAACTATAAATGTATCCCCTGAAACTTTAGGTCAAAACATTCCGATTTGACATAATTTATAGATAAAAAAAAGAGTCCAAATATGACTCATAGCATCAAGAAAACTGTTCTAATTTTTGGTGAAGCCAGGTCATCTCTGTAGATATACTAGTCGGATGCAACTTTATATCTTACTCATTGGGCATACAATCGGCTAGGCTCAAAAAAAAAGTTCACAACCTTACTATATAATAAAAAAATTAGTCAAATGTAATAATGCAGATTTAAATGTAATAAATTAGATTCACATCATGTTTGCTTTTTTGCTGACTCGGCGAGTCAGATGTCAGAAGGTTTGTTTTTTAATTTTTGTCATATATGACTCGCTACCTTACCCACACCTAGTCTCTGACTCAAATCCATTTGAGTCAGAGAACAAAATGTCCCTGATTCATTGAGCCAAGCCACTGGCTCGTATATTTTTGAGCCAGTTGAGTCAGATCTGACTCAATTGAATCAGATCCAGATGAATAAGATGATTTCAGTCAGATACATGAAAAAAAAAACTTGATATCAGAGAAGTTAGATGTGTTAAAAAATAAACAAATAACATGATGTTATATGGATGAAGCCACAATTTGCAAAATATTTTAGGAATTTTTTTTGAGTGTTATTTGTTGATCTAAAACCTAGGTGTGATGTTGACTTGGCTCAATTTGACTTTCCTTGTCAGCCTCAAATAAGTCAGCCTTGACTAAATCGGACTCTCTTTGTCTGTCTCAATTAAGTCTGACTCGATTAAATTGAAAACAAGTGGTGTATCCAACTCTTCATGATTGATAAAAAGGAATACCAATTACTAGCGAGAATGCTAATCAAAAGATCCAGCGGTCATAATTATTTTATCTTGCATGGATTGCAATCCTTAGAAGATGAAGAGAGTTTTTGCTAAAACTGCTAAAATAAACAAACTGAAAAATCATTGATTTTTGTTGTTGGTTGTTGGGCCTTCTATGGGCCTGTGTGAGAAGGAAAGAAGGAATTATTAGCTAATAGCAAGAACGAAACTCAAAAGATGATAACGTCTCTAAACCTACACTATCAATCGGTACCACCAATGGCTTTTTGGTACTGTCTTCTTTTCTTTTCTTTTCTTTTGCCGCAACTTGTATTCTCCCGACTAAGCAAGTCACAAAAACCTTATATATGAGCGCTGACCTAAATTTAATTCGTCAAACGCAAGTTTTTCTCTAACAACCTAATACCACTGAGTGACCAAAACTAACTAAAAATATTTGATCAGAAAGTCCAACTTATCCTATCTAAGTATAACATCAAAAGGAAACTCAACTACTTTACACATGAAAATCTGATTTTTCTTGCTCGTAAAAGTTAAGAAATCCGTTCGTTTTGGCTGGTCCTGTACAAACTTACAGGGGGTAGTCAATTGGGATTTATATAGATTTTCATAGACTTTTATTTCTACTGACTCCCAGAGACTCTCTGGAAGTATAGAGATTTTCAGTGATTTCAAAAGAGATTTCCAGTGATTTTAAAAGAGAATTATAGAGAGTCTCTGGGACTTCTAGATATAAATCTAATAGATTTATAGAGAGTTTCTGTGATTTGTAGAGTAAAAGCTTGAGATGGCCATAAAAGCTTTCTCATCACCAGGGTAATTCGAACAAAAAGTAGAAGGTATAACTAATGGAAAAAATTATGATTATAGAAACATGGCATTGAGAAGGGTGTCTCCGAAGTTCAAACTGCTGTATACAGTTCAGCATATCCCAATACGCTTTTACTTATTGGTAAATTTCCCGGCCTTTCCAATGAAATAAATTATTAAACTTTACAACACACATTACATTAAAAAAACAGACCGTCAAGTAAAGTAGATGGATACGACAACTAAACAAGAAAACGCAGTTGAATGATTTATTGAACAAATCACTGCTGCAGGTAGCAAACAACACTAATCTAATAGACTAATATAGTTTATTTTGTACGATGTGAACTTAGCTCAGAGCTTACGTTGCTTACAGTTTTCAATATAAAAACCATAAAGATACTGGTGGATAAAACAAAAGAAGATGGTAAACAAGTTATTCACAATCCAGAGAATCACACAATGATGCAGGATAAACACAGTGAGTCGGAAAGAGATATTGCTATGTCTATTTTGCTTTACGCAAATGAAAATCCATACAATTCAGAATTCCATAATCTCATTCTCGATCATTGGATCCAACTAGGCTAGAATTTATCCAATTCCAAATCATCAATAACTATTCCTAAAAGAAAAAAATCAAATAAATGATATGCACTGCATCTGGCTTATACAAATGATCACTTAAGGGGTTTTGATGGCGGAGGAGAGTTTAGTAGTGAAGAAGAAGAAAAAGGCAGTCAAATATTGTCTCTAGCTCAGAGAGATAATGGGTGCAGCGCTTCACCCCAATATACTTCTTGAAAATGATTAGAGGAGACTGACAGTCAAATGGTGTGAAGAAAAATTGTTCTATATCGATAAAAGCAAAGAAAGGTGGAGGAATAAAGAAGAAAGAAAACATTTGCTAATAACCATCCAATAAGGTTGAGAAATGAGGACCTTTGGATTACCCAAAATTTCAAGTCTCTCAAAATATCACCTATAAGGGAGAGATTTCACTCATGCCTATTTTCATCAAAAAGTCTCTCAAAATCCCAATAAGTAACAAATCCATGATTTTGAAGTCTTAATCCAATAACAAGAGTGTTTGAGTGACTCCCAACAAATCTTAATCCAATAGCAAGAGAGTTTGGGAGAATTTAAAAGACTTGGAAAAAATCTCTATCCAATAACAGAAGAGTTTGGGAGACTCTTTGGAAATCTCAATTGAATAACAGTCTATATCAGAATTCTTTATAAGTCATTATAAATCCCAATTGACTACCCCTGCTAATTGAGTTCACTTTTTATAAGCAAAAGTCCACGACCTATCATATTTAGCCAAGTGTCAATCCAATTAGTCATAAGATATTTCTTAACCAAAATTTCTTCACGTGAAATCAGGCTAAAGACTCATTTCTTGTGTACACTGAATTGGTAATAGTGTACAAGCATTAAGTTCTTCCGTGTGTCGACATAATTCAATTATCTTCACCAATCTAGCATCGACATGTGTCATATAATATTAACTAATTAGATTTCTAATATCAATAAACCTAATTAAACATTAGATTAAGATAACAATATTTTGGTGAATGAAAATTACAAAATTACTCTTGACGAAAATACCCTTATATGTAAAATGACGAAAATACCCTTAAATTTTAAATCGGGTATTACAAGATTTGACTCGCTACCTGACCCAGACATAATCTTTGACTCAGATCCACTTGAATCAAAGAACAAAATGTCCCTGACTCATGGAACCAAACCACTGGCTCGTATATTTTTGAATCAGTTGAGTCAGGTATGACTCAAGAAACAAACACATTGAGTCAGATTCAGATGAATTATCAGTTAGATCCAGAAAAAAAAACACGATATCAGAAAAGTTAGATGTGTTAAAAAGAAACAAATAACATGATGTTGTCTGGATAAAGCCACAATTCGCAGAAAGACTTCAGGGAGAAATTTTGAGTTTTATCTGTTGATCTAAAACCTAGGTCTGTCGCTGACTTGTCTCAATTTGACTTGCCTTGTCAGCCTCAAATAAGTCATCCTTGACTAAATCTGACTCCGACCCTCTGTTTGTCTCAATTAAGTCTGGCTCGGTTAGATCGAAAATAGTTGGTGTGTCCAACTTTTCACGAATGATAAAGGGGATACCATTTACTAGTGAGGATACTAATTCAGTGATTTTACAATCAGAATTGTTTTGTCTTATATAGGTTGGTATAATCTTTGTCAATTATGTAACTTTTATAGTCTATTCTGTGATCTAATTTACACATGCCATTTGATTAAAGGAATTTTATATGGATAAAAGGGATATCAATTTAGAAATATGGGCGTTTAAAATAATCTTCTTTTATTTGATTCTTGATTCTAGCTTTTATTTATATTCTTTTCATATGTATACAAGAGATGTCTGATATTTGACATAAGAGAATTATATTCTTCGAGTAGAGCATTCAGCCTCTGCTTTCTTGAGTGGAGTTGGTTTAGTTATTCTAGAACGACCAATCCAACAACCCAAAAGCCGTGCAGACACATAAAAGATGGTTCCGCCCCATGGAAAAACAGGGGTCCTATATTTGGGTTTGTTTGTGTGTGCACAGTTTTTGTGGAGTTTAAATGTACGGTTTGTTAACAATTTTTGTTATGGGAAAGGGATGACGAATGCCACTTTAGCCGGAATAGTGATATACATGGCTTTGGTAGAAGCAATGGTTCAAAAGAATAATTAAGAAATAAAAATTGTAAAACCTCTTTGACTTGCCATAAATGTACGAGTACAAACTCTAGGGATCCGAACACAAGAACATCCCTTAACAAACAAGTAACTAAATTCATGGGGATAGGCATGGATGCATAATCAAATGGTAGTTTTTGTGTTGGAATTTCAGCTTCATACTCATCATTTATTATGCTTAAACATGATTATATAACTATCCTTACGCTGAAAATATTCTTAGCCCTGGTATTAAAATATCCTATAAGTTTAAAACCACCATATACAAAGTATTCATCTCATACCAAACTGAAAACGTTTTTTATGTAGTTCTGATTTAGGTACGACATGACAGTTTTAAGAATCACAATTAATCTTTGGTTGTTTCTGAGTTTAGCATCATAAACAAGAACAACATGATACACAAACATTTTTGAATTATGCATCATCAATAGAAGTAGCACAAGAACATAATACACAACACTATGCACGCTCAGAAAAGCAAATAAAACATCATCGAATCATAACAAGTTCAATGACTTAGCTTCTACTTCTATTTCCTCTCATTTTCTTATATGTACTTATTAGAAAATATATATATATATATATATATATATATAAGAGGCTAGAAGAGGGCTTAGTCACAACCATGTGTTAACCAACCTGTCCATCATTAGTTGGTTGACACCTCACTAGGTGAGTCATATGACAAGTGAGGTGCTTAATGATTAACTTAGTATTCACCTAAACTTAAGCTAACCACTTGAGTAAACCTTAATCTTACCTTAATATGGTTTATCACTAATCTGACTTAGAGTAATCCAACCAAAGATTATCTTTAAGTAAACCCGATTTATTGTTAAACCAACATTAAGTCTAACATCTCCCACTTTGGTTAGCAACAAACTCTTTACTGAAAATTGCATGCTCGAGTCTAAAAGGTATGCTAGGATTCTACCGTAGATACCTACACACCATTTAGAAGATGCATATGCCATTTTTATAATCAGAAGATTATACGGCCTATTTTACTCTCAAGTAAAAAACATTTTAAATGGCTTAACCTTATGCCAAAACAAACTGCACTTTAAACTTTATTTTCAAACCAGAAAACCTAAACTTGAATCAATCTTTATATGCTCTCATCACAACTTTATATGCTCTTACCGCAACTTTATATGATTTACTTAATAATATAGAGATTCATCTCCATCGAGGCAAGTATACAACTGGATCAATTAAGAGTCATGTTTTTGTCGAAACATATAAAGTATACAACCGGCTCACTTAAGAGGCATGTTTCCGTCGAAACATATAACAACTATCTCAATAACATTACAATCCTCCATATCTTAAACCGAAATCTTTAATGACCTCAAAAGAGATATCTTATGTCTCAATTAAGAGACGTGTTTCCGAAGAAACCTTTTGTGCTCAATATGAGCTATGTTTCTGAAAAGTCCGTTACATCTCAAAATGAGACTGATCCCCGAAGAGACCATTTATGCTCAATATGAGCTTCGTCTCCGAAGAGAGCTGGCCCAGTAAGAGAACACATCTCCGAAGAGAAAACCTTTGTCTCAAAATGAAATGTATCTCCATCAAGACCCTTTATTCATCTATTTATTGGATTAATTAATCTATGAAAAGATTATATGTGTCTCACTCGAGACTTTGATCTCCGAAAAGATCATTTATGTGTCTCAATATGGGACATGTTTTTGCTCATTATGAGCTATGTCGAAAGGAACTTTCTATAATGATCTCCAACTGATCTTCAGTTCCTTATACAACATAAATATCAAGAACAAGTTAAATAGTTAAGTTGATAGCCAAAAACAAATGTTATCATAATCCCACTGTTTTCCAGAACTGTGCCACTGTACAATGTGGTATATACTTTAATCTACACAAAAATGAAGCATGATTCAGTACTATCATTGGTTCACCTTTGGGTAAACCATGATGTCAAAATCTTAAAATTGCCGGTAATAAGCAAAATAAACATCTTAAACTCAAAACATGATAATGTATCATCACATATTCACCTTTGTGTGGAATTGTGACATGTATGAGTCCAACCTAACAAGTTTAATATCAACATTTCATGTTAAGCAAATAAGTATGAGACATGATTTATTTCAAATATCACAAGTATGAATTACCTTTGGGTAAAAATCATACTCGTAACATCCAAAATAGATCATAAACAAACCTTTCTTTAACCGAAAATTGATGAAGAATTCTTTATTATTTTCTGGTTACCGTGGTCTGAACCACAAACATCTTCATCTTTTTCTTAACCTAGACACATGCATCCAGAGCCTTGTAACGCAACACTTTGGGCATTGATTCTCTGTGGTAATGCTTCCAAAACAACTAAACCGCAAAAAAAACTTCATTCTCATTAGAACACTTTCATAAATTTTAAAGTATTACTTTGGCAATAGTTAGTCGAGTAATAAAAAGTACAAATATCTATAATCATAATTTTAAAAAACTGAAAATCAAACGATGTACGTTAAGCTCAAATTTGTACCTTAAAGAAAATGACATACCTTGAACTTGGCTAAAAGAATGACTTAGAAATTGAGAAAATCACATGGAGAAATTTCTTCAATGACCAATCATCAAAAATAGCCTAATCTTTAAGCTTAACAGAATCTTCCATACACTTTTAAAGTATCACTTTAACAATTTGTCCAATATCTATCCGTTCAATGGCTGAAAATAGGTGTGCAATACCAATCTGAGACCAATGTTTTTCAACCAAAGGCATGAATTGGTCAAGAACATTTGCTATCACGCCTGACCTTCCTTAAGATTCAATTATGCCAGTTGTTCAAATTTTGGAACAATTGACTTCACCTTTTTCACAGTAACCTTGACTTTGTACAGTTAATACCTTTCATTCTCGTTAAGACCCAGACCTTTATTGTTTGGTCCAGAGAACATGATCCCAGCAAAAAACAGACACACGAGTGAAGTGTGATATGTTAGAGTATATACGCACTGTAATGTCTCAAATTTCCACACCCGTATTGTGTTATCCATGGTCCAGAGTAGAGTTTATTAGCGCCTACAACTAATGTAACAACAGAAGCACTATGGACCTGAAGAGAAGCAACAGCAGGCGCAAAACCATTGGTTGTATCAACAAATTTCTAAACCAATATGCTACCAGAATATAACTTGTCAGAAAGTAATCCCACTAATGTCCAACAAGTTGCGTCAATATTACTAGTATATTCAGTCATAACTCAAAAACCATCAACGAGTCTAACAAGATTTGTCAATTAAACTAGCAAATTCAGAAGCAACATAACATCCACATTTAGTCATCCTTAAAACATCCATGACCAAGTCTTAACACATCATTATCTTCTTGAAAAATAAAAACACAAAAATAAACAGGGATACTCCCAACTTTGTAGTCTAGCATGCTCATAATTGCAAGATTCAAACCAATTACACAATTATGCTTAAGCATCAGGTCAAAGATTACATATATTGAAACCAAAAACAATGCAGAATTCTCATGCTTATCAGCAATTGATGTGAAAGTAACCAGAACAATATTAACTAATCTTGAGACATGGTCAACTTAGATCAGATTGTTCCTCATATTATTAGCAACGAACTCCATAAACTAAATCAAAAAGAATTCTACATGGTCCCAAGATGAAGAATATGAAATAATTAGAAGAAATAGAAGTAGAATGTTAGAATTTCAGCTTCATAATCATCATTCATTATGCTTAAACATGATTATATAACTACCCTTACACTGAAAACATTCTTAACCCTAGTATTAACATATCCTACAAGTTTAAAACCACCTTATACAAAGTATTCAGCTCACACCAAACTGAAATCATTCTCTATGTAGTTCTGATTTAGGTATAACATGACAGTTTTAAGAATCACAATTAATCTTTGGTTGTTTCTGAGTTTAACATCATAAAAAAAGAACAACATAACAACATGATACACAAATATTTCTGAATTTATGCATCATTAATAAAAGTAGCACAAAAACATAATACACAACACTATGCACTCTCAGAAAAGCAAATAAAACATCATCGAATTATAACAGGTTCAATGACTTAGCTTCTACTTCTATTTCCTCTCATTTCTTAGATGGATTTATTAGAAAAAAACAGATATATGTATATATAAGAGGCTAGAAGAGGGCTTAGTCACAGTCATGTGTCAACCAACTTGTCCATCATTAGTTGGTTGACACCTCACTAGGTGAGTTATATGACAAGTGAGGTGCTTAATGATTAACTTAGTGACAGAGCCAAGTGGGGACTAGGTGTCCTCCCTAGAATTTGTAAAGTTTCCATACTAGGCTTAGAAACTTAGATATTTATAGATTTGTCCTCCTTAAAATTGCAATATTACACTAGTAGGCTTAGAGAATTTAAGTTCTTATAGAATTGTCCCTCTTAGAATTAATACTTCACTAGTAGGCTCAGAAAACTTAGGTTTTTTACAATTGTCCTCCTCGTAAATTCAATGTAATAGCCTTAGGCGATGTAAGTTTTCACATAAACTTCATAATTTATTTAAAAATATGCTACTCATAGGTTTAGATAATATGAGATTTGATATGAGTTCCAAAAATGTGTGGATATAAAATAAGGGGGGGTGACATCTTTTATAATAATTCTTTTTCTTTTCTAAATGCGCCTAAAAATTTCGGGCGGCCAACGGTCACAATTTTATGTTACAGTACATATTTGTCCCCCCAGCTAAGAAATTCTGGCTCCGTCACTAACTAGGTGAGTCATATGACAAGTAAGGTGCTTAATGATTAACTTAGCATTAACCTAAACTTAAGCTAACCACTTGATTAAACCTTAATCTTACCTTAATATGGCTTATCATTAATCTGACTTAGAATAAGCCAACCAAAGATTATCATTAAGTAAACCCGATTTATTGCTAAACCAACATAAAGTCTAAAACCTATAACTTCTCGTGGAATTTGGTAATACCATACAATATTCTTGCTAACAAATGGTACGCAGGATGCTATAGAAGAAGGGTCTTGCCTACCTTTTTTCAGGAAATAGTTAATTCCAAACGAAAATGATTAACCAATACACTAATATCACTGATAGACAAAATTTTATGTCTTATTTGAGATCATATTTAAATTGTTATTACTCAATTTTTGTATTAATAATGTCATTTTAATTTGAAGGTATTTTTGTAGAATAAACAATTGTAGAAAAATTGGCTCAAAAAGTTATAAAGGCACCCAAAAAAGTGATTAAGGCACACAAACTTCTACTAAAGGCACCTACTTTGAATTTCAAATATTAAACTTTGGCGGGAAAAATTACTATCGAGCTGTGAAAGATTCAATCGAGTTTTTAGAGATCTTTTGGGTTGTCAAGACAAAGAAATATCCTTGCCTTATTAATAAAAGTTATAAGAGACTCGAACAAACCAACAAAATCTTGTGAAATTTTATTCTTGCTAAAAATCAGTTGCGTGAAAAGGGAAACAATATATTCTGCATCAATTCCCGGTAGTATGATTTTCTTTTAAAAGCAAAGGAAATATTCTCTTTGAGTTGGATTAGAAAAAAACAGAAATAAAGCAAATCATGTCCGAGATGATTGAGAAAGAAAAATATTCCAAGATTATTCTCTTTAATATCTCAAAGATTTAAAGTAGTTATTTTGGTTATTGGGTGGTATAGTATAAATAGAAGAGTCAAGGATCGACAAAGGGGGGTTGGGGAGGCCAGGATCGAGAAACAAAAAAAAATTCAGAAAAAATTATGTTCGCAGCAAAGTGAAGAAGAGGTTGAAGAAATCGTTTCCAAAAGGTTGAAGAAACGTTGCCCAAACTTTTAATCTTTGCAACAATTATCTTCAGTTTGCAACACTTGCTTTGTAATAACGAGTCTGTAACGCCCATACACTGTTGCAAACTCGCTGCTTTTATTATATTATATTCTTTTCACCTTTGTAAACACTTTTTGAGTTATGTACCTATCTTTTGAGAGTGTTTTGAGCATGATGAGCTAAACCCCGATATTGGGACAATGGAGGAAGCTATTTTTCACAATTGTTTGGTAACTATATTCGATTCTTTATGGCTTTTTGCACTTATTTTAATTGATTTATGATTTTCATTAATTATTTGTGATTTTTTTTGATGGTGTATGCTTGGACTTAGAGTTTTTGATGCATCATGCTTATGATTTACAAGTAATGTTTTAGAAATATACCTTTGGGAAAGAAATAGAGTCCATAAAAGAGCTATAATTGTTAAGAATTGATATTTGCATCACTCGATTATGAATAATGGTGGAATCCTGAGTCCCAGTCTCTCATAATATTGTTATCACCTTTATTTATTTCCAATTTAAATTAGGATTAAGCCTAAAATAAAAATCTTCACAAGTCTGAGTGAAAGAATTTTATTTACCACTTGCCTATAATCACATCAGCCACTTGGGTTTATCCGCGTATAGTGCTATCCTAAAAGATGAATGTTGTTCATGTGGTTCATTGCCCATGTTGTATGTAATTCATTTATTTAACAAAAACTAATCTCTCTCACCTATGGCAATGACAACTTTTTTTCCCATTATTTTTCCAATAAAAAATGATAGACATACCGTCCTAAAACACAATATATAAATCGCCCCCTCACAAA
>JAJJMC010017794.1:4010946-4102596 GCA_023531435.1 Papaver californicum | reverse complement strand
GGCCCACCCCTCCCAATCTTATGGTGGTGGAGCATTGGTCCATATTTGGTACACCTATTTGGTCCATCTCTAGCAAGGTTGTTTGTTATTGCTATGTTTTAGAGCTTCCATAGTCATGAGTGGACTAAAGAGTAAAAACAAAGACTAAAAATTATTTTGTTTGGTTATACTCTGTGTGAAACACAACGGTGGAAGACTAAATTTTGATCAGACGGTACCATAATTTACGTTTGATGTTGGGCGCATATATAAGGATATGTCTGCTGGATGGGTATTGGATGGGTGTATGCTTAGTAAAAGACTTGATTGGGGAAGACGCTTGATAAACGCTCGGTGGAGACGCAATCCAGAATAACGCCTGATGGGTAGAAGCACGCGTAACGTCATGCCCAAGTGACAGACGTAAGTTTAAATCATGATTTATTGTAATGTTTTGTTATTTAAATTTGTATATATGTTTAAAAAGGCGTAAGTTTGGTTAACGCCGCATCATCAAGCGCACACGAAGTGTGTGTCCAGTGGAGCGTGCGCTTTTGTGAACGCCTACACAGGCATGATTTTGAGTTGCTTTTGATTCATGAGACGTACTGCTACCGCCTGGCACGAGACGCACGCAAACTTCACGCATGTCACGAAACGTACTCCTACCTTCACGCTCCACCAAATTTCATTTTGGTCCAGCTTTCGGATCATATTTGATCCAAAACAGTAAAAAATCTGAAATATAACTCAAATATACTCCCCTTGCTATGATTGGTTTTCGGTCGATCAAAAAGTATATTTGAGTTTGGTCCAAATTTTACTCCCCTATGGATGCTCTTACCTACCATATTTATGGATGTTCTTACCTACCATATTTTGTACTTAGTGGAGTATTAACAATTATTTAATATTTTTTACATAAAAAAACAATTATTTAGTATTCAAGGTTGGGCTGGACTTTGTTTGTTTTATGAGCACTTTCTCAAGCTTTTCCTCCGAATATTTAAAAGAAAAAAAGATGCAATAGAATTTTCATTCTTCTCTTACTGCTAAAAAAACAGATTGTGGGGACGTTTCCAGTGATCAAAAATTAGGAGCTTTTGATTACACTACACATATCAGCAGCAGCAGCAAGGAAACATGAATTCTCAACCAGCTGATGAAACTAGCTGTAGAAGTCAACATATAACTTATGCCAACATCTATGGGTTTTCAGCAAAATATGTACCATTCAATGCAGATCCATCCTCAACTGAATCTTATTCACTTGATGAGATAATTTATACAAGTAACTCAGGTGGGTTATTAGATGTGCAACATGATATGGAAGCATTAAAGAATTTTGATGGTCAGTACTGGAAAAATCTATTTGATTCAAGAATAGGTAAAACTACTTGGCCTTATGGATCTGGTGTTTGGTCAAAAAAAGAATGGGTTTTGCCAGAGATTGATTCTGATCATATTGTTAGTGCATTTGAAGGTAATTCTAATCTTTTTTGGGCTGAAAGATATGGTAAAACAATACTAGGTATGAATGATTTATGGGTCAAACAATGTGGTATTTCACATACTGGTAGTTTTAAAGATTTGGGCATGACTGTATTGGTGAGTCAAGTAAATCGATTGCGAAAACTAGGTAAGCAACCTGTTGTTGGTGTCGGTTGTGCGTCGACTGGTGATACGTCCGCTGCGTTATCAGCTTATTGTGCTGCAGCAGGTATACCAGCCATTGTTTTTTTACCTGCTAATAAAATTTCAATGGCTCAGTTAGTTCAGCCAATTGCTAATGGTGCAAAAGTTTTAAGTTTAGATACTGATTTTGATGGTTGTATGCAACTAATACGCCAAGTTACGGCCGAATTACCGATTTATTTAGCTAATTCTTTGAATAGTTTGAGAATTGAAGGGCAGAAAACTGCTGCAATTGAGATACTGCAACAGTTTAATTGGAAAGTACCTGATTGGGTTATTGTACCTGGTGGGAATTTGGGGAATATTTATGCTTTCTACAAAGGGTTTCATATGTGCAAAGAGTTAGGACTGGTTGATCGATTACCATGTCTTGTTTGTGCGCAAGCTGCGAATGCTAATCCGTTGTATTTGCATTATAAATCTGGGTGGGATAGTGAATTTAAACCTGTCAGAGCCAAAACCACTTTTGCATCTGCAATACAGATTGGAGATCCAGTTTCTATTGATAGAGCTGTTTTTGCTTTAAAAAATTGTGATGGGATTGTCGAGGAAGCGACCGAGGAGGAGTTAATGGATGCAATGTCTCAGGCAGATCTTACTGGAATGTTTGCTTGCCCTCAAACTGGTGTTGCACTCTCGGCATTGATTAAGCTTAGAAACAAGGGAGTTATTGCACCAACTGACCGGACAGTTGTAGTTAGTACTGCTCATGGATTGAAGTTTACACAAGCCAAGATCGATTACCACTCGAAAGCAATTCCGGATATGGCTTCCTGTTTTGCTAACCCACCTATAGAAGTGAAGGCCGACTTAGCAGCGGTTATGGATGTTCTGCAGAATATAGTGTTGAGTGACTAGCATTAGAAGCTGTTCTTTTGATTGTGACTCTATGTTTGCTTTATGCAATTTCATCTTTAACCTGCGTGCATTATGTTTTTGTTGTCTTGCCTTTTAGTCCCGTTGCATTATGTTTTTGTTGAATCAAAAGAGTAAGAATTCCATAATCTTTTGTGACCTTCTGAAAACTTAGAATTTAGGTTGACAATTAAATTTCAGAATAATTTCTAGAAATAAAAAGAAATGGAGTAATTTTTTTGTGACCTTCTGAAAACTATTTCCACTTCTAAAAAAGCAGAAACACTATTTAAAATCTACTAATCCATAATCTTACATCCCGGTGATAAGATAGACCAGACCCAGAGAGAATGAACATGTGTACTTTCACCTTTCTGAGTGAATCTATTCAATTCCAAGCTTCTTCTTGTATGTGAGAACAAATTCATAAACCTTTTCTGATTCAGGGAGTGACTGAGAAACACTGTCTATTTCCAAGCATTTCTTAGCCCAAGACACAATCTTTGGACATTCTTCTTCAATGCTAAAATTTCCACAAGTCTCATATGCATAAAACCAGCTATAGAAAGGGATCAAAGCCACATCAACAAACCCAAGTTTTTCACCACCAAAATATGGTTTCTCTTCAAGCTCTCCTTCCAATACCTTCAAAGTCTCAATAAATTCCTTCTTAGCCTTCTCTTGATCTTCTCCTTTACTTGTCCATACCTTCCTTCCACTATCATAAACCTGCAGTCAAGAAAATTTTGAAAAATTAAGAAACATGGTTTGTAGTCGGCCCAGAGTTTTGAACTAGTGACATTTAATATAGTTACGAGAGTCTAAGCATGAAAGAGTAAATGATTGAACAAATTGAGCTCATAGTCTTCTTACCTTTTTGTTAACATAATCAGCCCAAAATTTAGTTTGGGATTTCTGATAAGGATCAGTAGGTAAAAGAGGAGATTTCTCATTCCAAACTTGATCAATGTATTCAACAATTATGAGTGATTCAGAAATGGGTTTTCCATTATGTACCAGAACAGGGATTTTCTTATGTATTGGATTCATCTCCAAAAGTAAAGGACTTTTATCTCTAAGATTTTCTTCTTTGTATTCATATTTGATACCCTTTAGAGCCAGAGCTATTTTTACTCTCATTCCAAACATACTTGGCCAGAAATCCAAGAGAACCACTTCATCTGCCATTGTTTGTACAGATTTTGGTTTTCTTTTCTAAAACTGAAAATAAGCTCAAAAATGTTGTTAGAGAAACAGAAAAGAAATCAAAGAAGAAAAATTTGGTTCTTTAATGTCCGGGTGAACAACATTTTATAGTGAATTTTGAGGTACTGAAAATTTAGTGATACATTTTCGAACAGTCATCACATACGTCATTGTTCTATCCCAAAAAAGACAAAAAAAAAAAAAAAAAAAGGACCATACATGTCATTGCTCGCGTCATTTTTGAGACTTGGTCACTTCACATGGATATGTGCCTGCTTGTCTGCATAGGAACCCCATCTTTTACGGTTTACCTATTTTCAAGGAAACATTAAACACTAGATGGGTTGTCCAATGTAGTTAATATTGGATTTCGGTTTGTACAGATCGAGAGCGATACACTGGTATATCTTTGTATTGAGGAGATTTTAGTTTCAAATATCGGTGAAATATCGGTCCACACATTTTATATCTATAATTATTATATCAAACATTTTTTCCATATTTAACCTATTAAAATATAAATTAGTACTCATTTTTCTAAAATACCATAAAAAACATGAGTAACAATTGAAAACCCTAGAACTAGGATAAGGAAAAAAAAATATTTTTTTTAATTGAAAACCCTAATTTCGGCCATCTCGGTCATTTCGGCCATATCGATCAACTCATTTCGGCCGAAATTATCGTCCAAATACCGTATCGGCAATATAACGTGTCACGTCTCGGATGAGGGCCGAAACCGGTATTACCGACGAGATTTCGACCATATCGGCCGAAATCGACTACACTGGGGTTGTCAACTTCCGGTACAAACTAAATAAAAAACCGATTCTTACATTTTTTTTTGGGGTGGATCCTCATGTGTCCCATCCCCACTCAGTGAATTAACAGGGGGTTTACGTTTTGGTGAAAGACGGGGTTTTTTTGCTGCTTTTTACGGATAAGTTGCATTTTGAATCAAGTGGCAGCTTTAGAATCATAGCCAAGATTTTAATCTTGATGAAAGAGGACAGGTTTGGCCAACTACATAAGACGTTGATCACTTAGTAGAAGATAACTTACTTTACATAGAAGGGTTTTTCAGGATTCCACCTAGTCCTCTCATTGGATACTGATTGTCTCCTCTAGAAGTTAGGTAGGTTCAACTTCTGTTTATGAATCGCATTCTGGTGCATACGTCGAGTTCTATGAGTAAGTATCGGGTTCGCCGGGGATAGGGTGGGGGTGTGGTTTTCCGGGACTACACTAGCTTTGTCACAGGAGCTTTTTCGATTTATCTTGGCGAAAATACTTCAGTTGTGGCATAATTTATGCATATTTTGGTCATAATATAAAAGTTAAGTCACTAAGCATATCCAAAGAGGTAACGAAACAGATTCTAGGTGTTGTCACTGTTGTGATAATATTTGGATCAAACTATCATATTTCGAGTTACAATCCAGAGTGGTGAGGCTGATTTTATATCTAGCGAAATTGGGGTCTATGGAAATTATTTTGGCCCTATTAAATTTTGTTCCGAATTGGAGTGTGGGATAAGGGGTGTCTATTTAGCTATTACAAAAATTATAAACTACCCTCTACTCATTAATTACCCCTAACACTTAAATCAAAATATAAATACAAAAAACTTTCATAATTTAATTACATTCCAAATCAAACAAAATCTTAATCAAAAACAAAAAAAAAAACAAAAAAACTTTCCATTTCCTTTCACTCAAAAATCTAAAAACCCTAACCCTAACTTTTTCAAAAACAAAATCCCATCATCCGGAGCAAACTACAAAGTAAATCTCTATAAACCCTTTCTTATAATATCATTTGTGATAGATTCATATGTAGAAATCTTCATTTTCATGATTCTAGTTCCTGATTTTTTTCAAGAATCGTTGGATGTGGATCCATTGTATCGAACGATTCTGGTTGTGTTCTTCAATAACATGAAGAACATGCACCAGAATCGTTGGATAATATGGATCCATATCCAACGATTGTCGTTTCATATTCCTTGTACAAAGTTACCATTGCCAGAATCGTTGGATACGACAGATCATATCCAACAATTCTACCTTTATATTTTTTTTTCTTTTTCTATACTCGAATCGTTGGATAAGACACCTTATTATCCACCGATTATGGTCTTTATTTTCTTTTTACTTTTTCTATATTAGAATCGTTTGATAAGCACCTGATCATCCACCGATTTACCTATTTTCATGTTTTTACCACTACCTGATGAGAATCGTTGGTTACTACAGATCATAGCTAACGATTCTAGATATGATTTTTTTTGTGTTTTCTGATAGCTTTTACAGTTGGAATCAGTGGATAAAGATGGTCTTATCCAACGATTCTTTTATGTTCATTTTTTTACAGTTTTTTTGTTGGTGGTTGAATTAGAGATTATTGATTGGTTGAACTACTAGTATGTTTTATGAATAATCCTTTCTATTGGATTGTTTGATTCTTTGGTGATACTTATATTTGTTGTTCAATTTGTTTATTTGTATAGTCATTATGGACGGTCGCAAGAGAGATTATGGTCCAACCCGACAGTGTGATATAGATAGGAAGCCACAGAAAAATGTTAGCCACGACCTCTGCTGCCCCATCCAGACCAAACTGGATGAAGTCTTGGAACTCCTGCGTTAGCTGGCAATGAAGGATCTTGAGGAGGTGATTGAAGTGGCATCCAACTTAAGAGAGGATATTGTTATTTGGAGAGCCCTAGATGAAATCCTTGAAGAGTTTGCTGCTGAAGATGATGTTGCCGCTGCTGCTGCTGATGGTAGAGCTGATGGTGTCGCTCCTCATGCGGATGATATCTAATACATGTTTTCTAAGACTTGTTGTTACGTTAACTATTTTGTGTTGTTTTATTCAGATACTTATTTTTATTTTGTGGGTGAATGGATAAAATTATTATGGTTTATATGTTATATGAATGGTTTGAAGTTTGATTCACCTTTTACGTTATATGATTGGTGGTAAACAATATCAATTTCTTGGCAATTGTGATCCAGAATCAGTGGGTAATGCACATAAGTGTCCACCGATTCCAGCTGACCCTCTTCCGAAAATTTCAGGTTTCTGCATTAGAGTTAGAATTGGTGGACAAGACATTTATGTATCCACCGATTCTGACTGACTATCTGGTAAATGTGAATCAGAATCGGTGGATACGTATATGTCGTATCCACCGATTCTGAGTAACTCATTTTTCAAATTTTCCTGCAATTGCTTTTGTTTAAAAAAGCCTTCCAACAAGAATTCAAAGTAACCAAAAAGAATATTCATTTCATTCATTAAGAGGGTTGTTCAATATATGAAAGCTACAAACCATGGACATCTGATAGTTCATTTGTAAACAAAATCCAAATACTTAATTCAACACGATTGTGCCCTTGACCGATTCTTCCTTGTCTACATTTTTGTAAAAAATCCCCAAAGGCTGGAATCGGCACATGTGAAATGACTTGCGTGCCGATTCTAGCATTCATCAAAGTGGAATTCTCTGGAAATTTTTCAACTAGAATCGGTGCATAGCTCAACACATATCGAACGATTCTGTTTTTGGAGAATTTTGTGAAAATCTCCAAGAGATAGAATCGTTCGATAAATGAGTCCATAAATACCGATTTTTTCACCTAACAATCCCGCCAAAATATATACCAGAATCGGTCGTTGTTCATGACCACATCCATCGATTTCGATACATATTTTCCAGGATATATAGAATCGTTGGATACAATGTTATCTTATCCAACGATTCTGGGTATAAGATTCAGAAGAAGGAAGAAATGGCAACTTTATCTTAGCCCAGAAAACAGTTCAAAATTTTGTAAAAAATTCACTTTTGGGCGATTATAAGGTTGAAAAACATGTTTGGAGATCCTAATAACGTATAATCGATGATTGGAAAATCAAGACCTTCATTTTCCCGGTTAAATTCTTCATTTGCTTGAGTAAATGCATCAAATATGCCTTGGTTCACTCGTTCTTGTTCATCCAACAAATAATCCAAATTGGTTGGATCGAACTCTCTTTCGTAGTCTGATTGGTGATACGTAGATGCACCCACTTCATCATCACTACTAGAATCCTTATCGTCACTATAAACTTTTTCATCTTTACTACCAAATCACAAAACCCTAGTTTTCCCCAACTTTTTCTCCTTCTTCTACAAACTTTGAAAAACAACTCTACTCTAATTCTTACAATCTAACACTATCTATAGTCTAGTTTTAATCATTAATTAAATTTAACTAACATTTGAATTAATTATTACTAATCAAACATATTAGTTAATAACGTAAATAGTTGGATAAGGGGTTTTTGTTTTTTTTCATAATGATCCTATTTTAACTTTTAGTGGTAGGGCCAAAATAATTATCGTAGGCCCTAATTTAGCCAGGATTTTAAACTACGATGCAAATCTTGGGCCACAAAGTAGATATTGAGTCACGTGAAAGATTTTAGATCATGTGGTAATCCGGGCCACTTAAAAAATCTGGGTGACTGGTTAATTATTGGTTCACCTTAAATTTGCATGGAAAATTTGGGCTAGGGTTCAAAAATTTGAGTAATATGATATTTCTTGGTTTACAATACAAAATTTTAGGTCACATTGGGGGAAATTAGGTTAAGGCTCATCCATGGGTTACCCATAATATCAAACCCTTAATTCAAAGAAGTTTAAATTTAGGCCCCAAATTATTAAAAGATATACATATCCTTATGTATATTGTGAAGCCCCTAAATAAAAAAGAAATTAAAAATAATTCCAAAATATTAAAATATAGTAAAATAATGTATCCACCACCATCTTCTTCCACCACCGCCACCCACCACCAGCGCCGCCGTCCACCACCCACTGTCGTCAACCACCACCGATGTCCACAACCACCAACCACCACCACCGCCAACCACCACCGTAGTCAAACACCACCGCCGCCGTCCACCCCCACCACCCCCACCAACCACCGCCGGCCACCACCACCACCGGCGCCTCCCACCACTACTCACCGTCGTCAACCACCACTGCCGTCAATCACCACCATCGGCCACCAGCACCGCCACCGCCAACTACCGTCGTCAACCACCACCGTCGTCGCCTACCACCACCAACATATTGGATGTGTGCTTATGAGTTACACATCCATATGACATGAAACAGTTACACATCTATATATCATGTGTATCCAGAAGTTACACATCCATATGGCATGTGTATCCAGAAGTTACACGTTTATATAACATGTGCAATGAGAAATTACACATCAAAAAAATAAAACATACAAAACATATATGTATTGCTTCAATATTCATTTACAATAATTTATCCCTTTATCAATTATAGTAATCGGTTGCTATTGAATACAATAAACAAGTTAAAACACTAGATATGTAAAATGAAATCCTAGAAATAAGCCACGACATCCTATAATAGAAGTATCCCTTCCCTTCTTGTCTTCCTCGATTCCAAAATGCTTGCATATCTGCAACAAAATAAACATCCATGGGGTTAGGTTGGATAAACAAAAAAAATAAAAAATTATAGAACAATTACAAGGCAAACAACAAAGATCACATAAAGGTACTTGATAACTTATATTAGTATGTAATTAGGAGTTACACATGCATCTGTCTAGTGTAACTGGGAGTTACACATGCATCTATCTGGTGTAACTGGGAGTTACACATGCATATATCATGTGTAATTAACAGTTACACATGCATCTGACTAGTGTAACTAGGAGTTACACATGTATCTAACTAGTGTAACTAGGAGTTACACATGCATATTGGAATATGTACTCATACATAAAACGTGAAGTAAAATTCTGAATGAAACAAAAACTTACGACTGTCGCCTCCATGTAATCACAAGAGAACAATGGATTTTTCAAGGTTTAGTGTGCCTTACAATATAAAGGAAATTTTACAGGATACTCATAATAATGATGCTCAGAGATGATGCCGTGATTGGGCCATGTGTATGAGACATTCAAGACAGTAAGCATTGTTTCAATACATCCTATACATTGAGCATATTACCTGATCAATAAGAACAAAAAGAAATGTTGTATTTGTCGGAGCTAGAGACAGACTAATCATTCCCCCGCGTAACTGATTTTGCATATACATGGGTAAGTAGTAGATTATTAGTAATAATCAGTGTATCCTTCACACCAGCTACAGACTGCAATTTAAGAAAGGAGATGAGAGTGGTGTGCTTACATTGTTATTAATCTCGCAAGCGAAGGCAAAATTAGCCCCACACAGAAATGGTACAAGCAAAATAGAGTCACTAAAACTCAAATTTCCTAAAATTAAAACATTTAGATTTCAATTTACTAATCCTCGTAGCTTTAAATTAACTTTGGTTTACGGTCACAATACCTGATAATCAAATGCAACAATAGACAAGATCAACCCTTCAATAATGAACGCTGCAATGAGGCAATCCTCTGTCCGAACTGGTGATAGCCCATCGCTAAGGAACCACGGAACTGTTGTGCTTCCAAGCATTCTTGCACCCAACAAGCTGATAGACACATTTTTGTGTCTGATTTATCTCAATCCTTTATATTAATAGTGCTTAATTGTATATTAAATGTGTTATTTTATGTGTGTGCAGGTGTTTTTTTGGAAATAAACAGTTTTTGAAAAATCGGCTCGGAAAAGTGTTAAAGACACCTAGAAATTTTGTTAAAGGCACCCCTCATTTGGATAAGGGAACCCCAATTTACTAAAGGCACCCCTTATATGATTAGGGGCACTCCATCTTCTTCACGGGAGAAACAGATACTGGCGGGAAAATAAACTTTGAAAATCCAGTTTTTCTTGATCGATTTAGGGGGAGATTCAATCAATGATTTGGATTGGGCTGGACTCTTTAGGGCTAAACAAAGATGGTATGGGTGTTTGTTTCGAATAAACAGGGCCAGATCATTGGTTTTGGAGAAAATAAGGCAATTTTATTCTCGTGATTTTCTTTGTTATATTTGGAGATTGTGTGAGTTTAATTGCATCTTGGACATGTTCGTAATGTGTTGGAGTGTGTAGATTACGAGAAGACGCGTGAGAAGATAACATAGGGAATTTTTTCCCATGTACTGCAGAGAAAGAAAAAAGAGTAATTGTGAGATATTTTTGAAGATTTCTTGGCTCTATGATGTATAAAAAGGGTGCTAGGAAGTCATAGAGGAAACATCGAGAGTTTGGGGAAGTTTTGGAGTGAACAGACCGAAGAAATCAGAAATTGCAGAAAGTTTCTACTGCTGCAGAAACCGATGAACACAAAGAACAATAGCTGCTCAAAACTGTCAATTAATTCTGAGAAGCTGTAACAGATTCTTTGCTACGAATATTTTAAACTACAAGACTTAATTTATAACATAAAATTTGTATCGCCTATAAAACGTTGTAAATTTCCTGTTATTAATCTTTTTTCTTCTCTTTGTCATCTTTTAAACACTTTGTAAGTCATGAATATTTTGAGTGTGTTTCCAGCATGAGGAGCTAAACCCCAACACTAGGACAATGGAGGAAGCTATTTTTCACAATTGTTTGGTAACTATATTCGATTCTTTATGACTTTTTGCACTTATTTTAATTGATTTATGATTTTTATTAATTGGTTGTCATTTAATTTGATGGGTCATGCTTAGCTTAAGTGTTTTGATGGTCCATGATTAGGATTTACAATCAATGTTTTAAAAATATACCTTTGGCAAAGAAATGAAGTCCAGAGCTATAATTTTTAAGAATTGATATATGTATCACTCAAATATGAATAATAGTGGAATCCTAAGTCTCAGTCTCTTGTATTATTGCTACCATCTTTTGTATATTTGCTAATTTTGGTATTAGAAATTAAATTTAGGTCTAAAATCAATCTCAACAAGTCCGAGCAACGAATCCTTTTTACCCATATTACAACCACATATATTTTTGGCACCGCCGACGCGGACTTGTTTTTAGATTTGTTTTAGGTTTTAGTTTTTAGCAGTTTAATTTTTTATTTTATTTGTTCTATTTTACGTTGTTGGGTGTTTGTCTTTTCACTACAAGTTTCGGATCAAAAAGAAAGGTTGAGCTAAAGATATTGGTGTAAAAACTTGGAGTCGAAAGATAAAGCGGAAAAGAACGGAGAAAAGACAAAGATTTTTTTCAATTTAATTTATTTTTGTTAATTTTTCATTTCCTTATTTTCTCTTTTGGACTTTTATTATTTTATTTGTTAGCTTGCTTGTATTCTTAGTATTTTATTTATTTGTTATAAAAAAAAACACAAGTGCACACACCATTTTGCATCTTTCGTCAGATCACCGATTTTTAGGAAAACCCGTGGATAAGTAAGCTAAACCCATGTCTTGGGCCTTATGGGAGTTACCATCTGAAAGTCCACAAGCCTTAACCTTGTACCTTTTACCAGTCTTTGACTGTAGGTATATTTTGTTAAGGTAAACCAAGCTTACCTAAAATAGTGAACCCCAGCATTTGCATGTGTACATATTCTTGTTAAACACTAGTATTCTTCCTTGTGTATGCCTCGTTGGATTAGTGTAGGAGACAGACTTGAAGAAAAAGACCTTTTTTGTTTAATTCTGACCCGTTACACGGATTCAGGTGGTACATCTGTTTTTTCCGAAATGGGTGAGCATGAAGTCCAGGAAAACAAAACCCTAAGAGATAGTATAAACCTTATAGAGTAGTATGTGACCCAGGGGTAATTATCCCATCCACTTCTATCAAATTCGATATTAAACCTGGGACAATTAGCATGCTTCAAACATTTAGGGGGGGTTAGAGAATGAGAGCCCATATACCCACATAGGAGTCGTTGAAATGATTTGCGAAACAATGAGTTATTCGAATGTCCCTAAAGATGTGCTTAGGTTGCGTTTGTTTCCCTTCTCTCTTGATGAAAAAGCCAAAGAGTGGTATCATTTCATTCCTTCTAAAACAATCACTACCTAGGACGGTCTTGTAGAGGTTTTTGTTAAGAAGTTTTACCCACACCTTAGGACTGCTGTTGTTCGTCAGTCCATTTAAACCTTTAAGCAGAAATCAGGTGAAAACCTACACGATTATGTAGAAAGGTTTGATGAACTGTTATACCAGTGTCCTCATCATGGCTTTGAAAAAGCCCACATAGGCCAAATTTTATATGAAGTCCTAGATAGTAAAACCCATATGCAGGTAAAAACAATGAGTGGTGGGAAATTCACACATCAGGACCCAGATACATGTTTTGACTCGTTTATCGAATTAGCTGAGCAAAAAAGGCAATGGGATTTGATGAGAGAACTTGAAATGTTTAGGAATTCTATCCATATGGTCGATAGAGTTGATAATCGGTCATACATCCTTAGACGTCTAGAGGCCTTAGAAATGAATCAAGGGTCAAACTATGCTATATACGAAGAGCAAGCTCATGCTCTTTATAACAATTCGAAGTTTGAAAACCTTGAGAGATATGACCCATATTTTGAAACTTATAACCCTGGTTGGAAAAACCATCCTAAATTTTTTTGGTCTAAGGGCCAAAATCAAGGCTAGTTTAGTAATACTCAGGCTCCCCCAGGTTTTGGTTACACTAAGAATCCTTCAGGACAAACCCAATTTCAGAACCCTTCAGATAAGAAGATCATGAGTTTAGAAGAGTCTCTCACCCTTTTATCTCATAACACTGCAAAGTTTTAGCAATCATTTGAACAACGTTTAGAAGATAATAAAAAGGTTATTTTCCGATTTACGAAACCAGTTTAGTCAGATGAATGAGTTTTTGAGAGAAAAAGGCAAGTTTCCTAGTCATACACAACCCAATCCTAGAGGAGTCATGAAGTATTTCCCGGAGAAAAACCGTTCAATCATGTGAACTCTGTTACAACCCTTAGGAGTGGTCGAGTGGTAGACAATAAGGTAACCGTGCCCGATATTGAACATGTTGTAGTTCACCCTTCTAAGACAGTAATTGAAGAGACTGATAGAGTCTCTAAAGTGGTTCCTGAGAAATCCGATTTTGTGCCCAGAGCTCCATTCCCACAACTGCTAGTACCAACTATGAAGGAATCCAACTTAAATGATATATTGGAGATTTTTAAGCAAGTCAACATAAATCTTCCTTCTTAGATGCAATCAGGCAGATTCCTACTTGTGCCAAGTTCCTTAAGGATCTTTGTACGCGAAAGCGAAAGCTTAGAGTACAGAAGAAAACCTTTTTATCTAGTCATGTAAGTTCAATTATCCAGAACAACACAATTACTAAGTACAAAGACCCAGGTTTTCCTACCATTTCTTGCACAATAGGTAACTACCGTGTTGAGAAAGCGTTACTTGACTTAGGAGTCAGTGTGAACTTACTTTCGTACCATGTGTACCTCCATCCAGAACTTGGGGAGTTAAAACCTACCCAGATGATACTTCAGTTAGCTAATAGGTATGTGAAAATTCCTCATGGCATTGTCAAGGATGTTCTTATTGAGGTCGATAGGTTTATTTATCATGTGGATTTTGTTATCCTAGATACCCAACCTGTCCCTGACCCAGAAAACCAGGTACATGTGATATTGGGTCGCCCGTTTTTAGCTACATCTAATGCGATCATAAACTGTCGAAATGGTATTATGAATTTATCTTTTTGTAATATGACTATTGAGATGAATATTTTCAATATTAGTAATGACACGTACATTGAAGAGGTGAACATGATAGGAACATTAGTTCAAGAGTCATTACCAAACGTCTTTTCTGAAGGTCCATTAGAGAGTTGTCTATCCCATTTCGGCTTAGATTTTGACGATGATAGCACCATTGATCAAGTGAATGCTCTGTTAGACTTTACCCCCGTGTTAGATACTAATAGATGGAAAACTAAGTTCGAACCACTCCCAGTTTCTAATTCTACCTTAATTCCTTCTTTCGAAGAGCATCGTAAGTTGGACCTCAAACCATTGCCAGATACTCTGAAATATGTGTTTTTAGGCCCATCTAAGACTTTGCCTGTGATTGTAGCATCCGACTTGATAATGATCAGGAAAGTAGGCTAGTGGCTGTACTTCAAGATAATAAGGAAGCTTTAGGGTGGACCATAGCAGACATTAAGGTTATAAGTCCTACTGTTTGTATGCATCAGATTCATTTAGAGGATGACACCAAACCTTCTAGAGAGATGCAACGTCGACTGAAACCTAATATGAAAAAACTAGTTCGAAATGAGGTGCTTAAGTTGTTAGATGCGGATATTATCTACCCCATTTCAGACAGTAAGTGGGTCATCCCCGTTCAGGTTGTTCCCAAGAAATCAGGTATCACTGTAGTCCATAATGATAATAATGAGTTAAACCCAACCCGATTGACCACGGATTGGCATGTTTGTATTGACTATAGAAAATTGAACAAGGTCACAAGGAAGGACCACTTTCCCCTTCCTTTATTGATCAAATGCTTGAGAGATTAGTTGGACATAGTCATTATTGCTTTTTAGATGGCTACTCTGGATATAATCATATTGTTATTGCCCCAGAAGACCAAGAGAAAACCACTTTTACATGTCCCTTTGGTACCTTTGCCTATAGAGCATGCCTTTCGGGTTGTGTAATGCCCCTGCGAATTTTCAGAGTTGTATGATGAGCATTTTATGACATGTTAGAACGGTTTTTAGAGGTCTTTATGGATGATTTTCAGTATTTGGTTCATCTTTTCATGAGTGCTTGCATCATTTGAAATTAGTGTTGAATAGGTGTAAGGAAATGAACTTAGTGCTTAATTGGGAGAAATGTCATTTTATGGTTTAATCACGAATTGTTTTAGAGCATATCGTGTATTCTAAGGGTATAGAGGTAGACAAAGCCAAAGTTGACCTTATTAAGAATTTACAGGTTCCCAAAAACATGAGAAATATTAGGTCATTCTTAGAGCATGCAGGTTTTTATCGTCGATTCGTTAAGGATTTTAGCTTGATTTCTAGACCTCTTTGCAATTTGCTTGCAAAAGATGTTAAGTTTGTCTTTAATGATGCTTGTTTAGAGGCTTTCGAGAGGCTTAAGACTTTGCTCACTAATACCCCCATAGTCCAGGCACCTAACTGGAACCTACCCTTTGAGATCATGTGTGATGCTTCAGATTATGCTATTGGTGTTGTGTTAAGAGAGCGAGAAAAAAAATTACTTCATGTGATTTAATATGCTAACAAAACTCTAAATGATGTCCAACTGAACTACACCACCACTGAGAAGGAATTGTTAGACATTGTTTTTGCCTTAGACAAGTTTAGATCTTATCTTTTAGGTTCTAAGGTTATAGTCTTTACTGATCATGCTGCTTTGAAGTACCTTCTGTCTAAGAAGGATACTAAACCTAGATGGATTAGATGGATCCTTTTGTTACAAGAATTCTTTCTCGAAATTAGAGACAAAAAGGGTGCATAGAACATAGTAGCAGACCACTTGTCTAGGATTGTCGTTGATTCCCCCGATGATTCTCCTCATGTGACAGATAGTTTTTCTGATGAACAACTTTTCTTTGTTTCCCAATTACCTTGGTTTGCGAATATGATGAATTATCTTGTTACTGGTCGAATGCCTTAATATTGGGTTAAACAAGATCTTTCTAGTTTTTAGCTGAGGTAAAACATTTCTTTTGGGACGATTCTTATTTGTTTAAGTATTGTCCAGACCAGATTACTAGGAGATGTATATCTGAGAGTGACCAGTCCAGTATTATTTCTTTTGTCATGATCATGCTTGTGGAGGTCACTTTGGTGATATGAAGAGTGCTGTTAAGATATTGCAGTGTGGATTTTATTATCCTACATTGTTTAAAAGACACCTATATTTACTGTGTTGCTTGTGAGCGTTGCTAGAAGTTAGGAACCATTTCCCGTTGAAATATGATGCCTTTGAACCCTATTGTAGTTATTTAGGTCTTTGATGTATGGGGCACTGATTTTATGGGTCCATTTCCTAATTCTTTTGGTAATTTATATATACTTTTCGATGTAGCCTTTGTCTCTAAATGGGATGAGGCGGTTTTGTGTAAAACAAACGACCATAAGGTTGTGGTCCAGTTTTTGAATGATAACATATTTTCACGTTTCGGTACACCGTGAGCTATAATTAGTGATGGAGGGTCACACTTTTGTAATCGACGGTTTAAGCTTTTGATTAAGAAATATGGTATAACCCACAAAGTAGCTACCACATATCACCCACATACTAGTGGTTAAGTAGAGGTTTCCAACAGGGAGATAAAACGTATTTTAAAGAAAACAGTTAATCCTAACCGGAAAGACTGGTCATTGAGGCTTACTAATGTCTTATGGGCTTACCATACTGCGTTTAAGACCCCCATCGGAATGTCACCTTATCGTCTAGTTTTTGGCAAGGCATGTCACCTTCCTATTGAGTTAGAACATAGAGCATTTTAGGATGTAAAGCAGTTTAATTTTTCGCTTGACAAGGTAGGAGCTTACAGAAAACTCCATCTCAATGAGTTGGAAGAGATTTAGAGCCTTTTCTTATAGGTGATGTTGAGGAGGTCCCTCTGAAGGACCCTGCTTACCTTGATGGACCATCAAGGTTGTTGTTGTAAATTAGTAAGTTTCGTAGGTATTTTTTTTATTTTTTTATTTTTATTTTCTGTCTTATTCTCCGGAGAAGGATTGTTACGCTTCACTCAACTACTATCTTTCTGACTTATCTTTGTATTCCTCTTGTTACCTCTATTTTTGGTACTGCTCTTTAATTTGAAACATTGAGGACAATGTTAGATTTAAGTTTGAGGGTAAGGGAGAAACTTTTAGTGCAATAATAATAAAAAAAACTCAAAAAATTTAGAAACTTGTGAATAATTCAGGATGACACTGACCATTCTATGTAGATGGAAACAAACCTCTTGGCTATAAGAGTTGAGGGACCCAACTAAAAAGTCTATTCATAAAAGGATAGAGCTCAGGTGTTAGGAATAATATGATAGTCGTCACCATATCTCGGAGTCTACCTCGACCATATCACCTTCTGTTTTTATTTTGCAATTTTATGTGTTTCTCTAAGTGATTTGGTGGGGCTCTAGCATCAAATTGTTATCGGCATTGGGATAAAGTAGAGTGATTTAGATCAAACCTCATTATTGTATTTTATTTAGACCAGAAAAAATGAAAAAAAAGAGATAAAATAATAGTAAGTAAATAATTGTTTTATTTTCAATAAATCGACCCCTGGGGCCCTTATATCTACCAGCTGGGTCGATATTAGTATCAGAATAAAGACCAGTGGGAGCGTATCTCAATTCATTAGAATTCATTCTAGCACTGACCTTCAGACAGATATGGGAAACACCGTTCACCTTATCAACATGTGCAAACTTCATCATCTCCATATCCATCTTCTAAATCTATTTATGTGATTGAACTTTGATAGATTCCGAGTATTGTGGTCCATTGTACGACTTTCCGAGTAGTGCTTTGGTTTCTTATATATGAATTTTAGTACGCTTGAGTAAAAACTCGTGTACAACATTTGGATTCAAAACATGGTAATTCCTTCTGTAGGCAAAGAATTTTGTAGCCAACTAAATAGCATGTTTATTGTCTATCCTCAATCGTTCACAAGTAGCTAGAGTTTGGAGTAAAGGTGTTGTGGGTATATCTCTTGTAAACCCTCACGAGACAAAACTCGTCCACTAGGGCCACTTAGGGGTTTAAAGGCTTGTTGCACATGCTAAGTGTAATCTCGATGCCTGTGACAATGATTAGGATTTTTTTTAGATTAGATTTGCTCGAGGACTAGCAAATAATAAGTTTGGGGGTATTTGATAGACATATTTTTGTGTCTGATTTGTCTCAATCCTTTATATTGATAGTGCTCAATTGTATACTAATTGTGTTATTTATGTGTGTGTAGGTGTTTTTGGGAAATAAACATTTTTGGAAAAATTGGCTTGGAAAAGTGTTAAAGGCACCCGAATTTTTTGTTAAAAGGCACCCCTCATTTGGATAAGGTACCCCCTTATAGGGTTAGGGACACTCCATCATAAATTTTGAAAATCCAGTTTTTTTGGATCGATTTTGGGAGAGATTCAATCGATGATTTGGATTGGGATGGACTCTTTAGGGCTAAACAAAGATGGTATGGGTGTTTGCTTCGATTAAACAGGGCCAGATCATTGGTTTTGGAGAAAACAGGGCAACTTTATTCCCATGAAATATTCTCGGGATTTTCTTTGTTATATTTGGATATTGCGTGAGTCTAATTACATCTTGGACATGTTCATAACGTGTTGGAGTGTGTAGACTGCGAGAAGACGCGTATGAAGATAAAATAGGGAATTATTTCCCCTGTACTCCATAGAAAGAAAGAGGAGTAATTGCGAGATATTTTTGAAGATTTCTTGGCTCTATGATGTATAAAAAAGGTGCTAGGAAGTCATAGAGGGGATATCGAGAGTTTGGGGAAGTTTTGGAGAGAAAAGATTGAAGAAATCAGAAGTTGCAGAACACGAAGAACACGAAGAACAATAGATGCTCAAAAATGTCGTTTAATTCTGAGCAGTTGTAACAGATTCTTTGCTACGGATATTTTAAAATGCAACACTTAATTTGTAACATAAAATTTGTACCGCCTATAAAGCGTTGCAAATTTCCGGTTATTAATTTTTTTTTCTCTTTTTCATCTTGTAAACACTTTGTAAGCCATGAATCAATCTTTTGAGTGTGTTTTCAACATGAGGAGCTAAACCCCAACACTGGGATAATGGAGGGAGCTATTTTTCACAATTGTTTGGTAACTATATTCGATTCTTTATGACTTTTTATATTTATTTTAATTGATTTATGATTTTTCTTAATTGGTTGTCATTTAATTTGATGGGTCATGCTTAGCTTAAGTGTTTTGATGGTCCATGCTTAGGATTTACAATCAATGTTTTAAAAATCTATCTTTGGAAAAGAAATGAAGTCCATAGAAGAGCTATAATTTTTGAGAATTGATATATGTATCACTCAAATATGAATAATAGTCGAATCCTAAGTCTCAGTCTCTTGTATTATTGCTACCATCTTTTGTATATTTGCTAGTTTTGGTATTAGAAATTAAATTTAGGTCTAAAATCAATCTCAACAAGTCCGAGCAATGAATCCTTATTACCCATATTACAACCACATCACAAGCTCAGGTATATCAGTCTAAGATTGACCTCCCGTCCATCGGCCTGTAACCATGCAAATAATGTCTTTAAAGGCCTTAAACTATTTTAAGAAGCTGACAACGGATGAATTTAAAAATTAATGCAGGTATCCAATTCTTTTGTAATTCCTGGTTGCATTTTAGCCTTTGAGTTGTATCTAGGCCATCACTGGATTATCAAGTAGCAACATTAGAAGTTAGAAGCAACTTGCACTAAAATGTTTTTATTTGAATGACTCCAGTATAGAGACTCCAACATCACTAAAAACTTTGCATGGGCAAGCGCAGTACAACTCCATCATTTAATACCCATCCTAAGCTCAACTAAGAATCATTTAATTTCATAGTTTTATGTAAAGCATCTTGCTCAGAAGATGATCCAACAATAAGCTATGAAACCCCAATATTTTACAGGGGCAGGAATATATCAACACCCTATTATCACATTATATGATAGTAAGACTTTGACTTCAATCTCTTCTCTTTGTATCCAGAATGATATATTACATCTAATTAACCAACAACAGATCTTTAAAGTGATATATTATAATTCAAAAATTTACTCCCAAATCCATACAACACCACTTAAAACAAAAAATTTTATGATATAACAAAAAATCAATATAAACTAACAAAAATCATTAGATCTTCTAAAAGATTAAATAATGTGAACAAATTGAAGGTTAAACGATTTACCTGATCTCGTATGGGTATATGCACTAGAGTAAGCTGATTCCAAGTCTGAAATCAATTTTAAGATCGGAGCAAAGGATCACAAGATTGATCGAATCTTAGCGACGAACCCTAGATAAATTTGGCAAGCATTTTAGTTCATAAAATTAAATCCAACCAGATCTAGAATTTACAAGCTTAAAATTCAACCTCAAAACACTTAAATCCAAAACCGTTAAATTAAATTAAATTTCAAAATTAGAAAATCAACAATCACCATAAGGAGATATGATACTTATCTTTGATATCATAAATTATTTGTTGTTAAGGAACTCAATAACTCTTCCCCTCGATTTCTAGTTCATCTTCAACAACATCAACAGATCTAGAAACAAGATTAATTGAGTGGATTGTTTTCTCGTCTTCGTAATACATTTCAACAACAAAAAATTAAGAAATAAAGATTAATGGACGACATCCACTAATCTCTGAAACTGGAAAAAACTTTCTCTACTAATAATCTAGAGTTCTTCGCATGAGAGAGAAAATTAAAAAAAATGAACCTGAAATAAAACGTAAAAACTAAAATTTTAAAAACGTAAAAACTAAAAGGTAATTCGGACATTATAAAAATGTAAAAACTAAAATTTTATTCATAAACTCTGAATTCTAACTTTTGGGGCTTGAGAGTAACAAAATCTTAAAAGTATGGGTTTCTTGATGGAGGATCCATTCTGTGGGTTTCTTAAAATTGAACCCATATAATATGGGGTTGATAGTAGATTTCACTTGTGAGATATATTATTTTGCAGGATCCTCGGTTCTATGTAGTTGGTGGTTACGTACGTGGCAGCTTTGAGGGCAGGAGATACATTTCATGCCTTATTGCAGACTTTTAGTTGTTTAATAATTTTTGGGTCACATTAGTACTCCCTCTGTCCCCTATATAAAGGCGGAGTTTTGAATTTTTGTTGTCCCATTAGATAGGTGGTTCAAGATAGTTTTTTCTATTATATACCCTTATTTATCGTACATGGATAACTGTGTTAGGAATAAGACAAAAGGTTAAAACAGGAAAAAAGATAGATATTTAGGAAATCAAGATAATTTCTTAATCTAAGATATTTTCCAAATTCCTCCTTTATATAAGGGATGGAGGGAGTGTATTGGATTTAGGTCACGTTGAAAGTTTTAGAAGATGGGGAAGATTCATGAAGTTCTGGAAGATGGGGAAGATTCTGGATCATGGAACAAATTTTGGACCACGTTATGTTTTTTGGGTAATTGTAGCTGCAGATTATCCTACAACCACGCCCTAAGATCCTATGCTATTAAATATAAGCGAATAATAATCAAAATAAGAGATACAAAAGATTTTACGTGATTTGGTATTAAAACCTATGTCCACGAGATGATTTCAGAGATTACAAACACTCTTCACTTGAGCTCTTAAGAACAATTAAAACTCTTACTCTAGGCTAAAAATCTCACCGAAATTACAACCTCTCTTTATTGTTCTCTCTTATCCTTATATAGACATTTTTCCTTACAGTGGATTACAGTTCACTTCGCTCGCTAGATTCCCGAAGAATCCATCAGGCGAGCTATACTACCTATCTTTTTTCTTCATTGGTTTCTTGTCTTCGTTGGAGGAGTTATGCAAAGTGAGGGGAACTATCCTCTTCGAAGATGTCACTTCAGTCTGACTACAAGTGAATATTCTTCGGCCACTTGTCCAGTCAACCTGGTCTTTCGCCGATATGACCGTTCTGACTTCCATTAAATGCTCAACTATTCAGAGATACTATACGAATCCAAGGAGCACTTATGCAATGACAATTAAGAAGTGGAAAATAAATATACAGAAAGATACACCAACCACACAACTCACATGATCAACACCAAGAACTGAGCACAAATACTCAAAACTTTCATCATTTGGAATTAAAGATCAACTTAGATGTCAAATTGAATAAGATTACTCAAATATGATTCATATCCTTAGTCATCATGACATGGAGGCCCAAGACTTGCTAGAAGCAATCAAATGGACACAACTGTTTGGTAATAAGATCTTCTATATGGAAGCAAGCTGCAATGAAGTAATAAAAACTGTTGATGGTAAAGGAACTACAGTGGGATGGAGAGCATCCAACAAAATATAAGAAATCAAAGCACACAAAGAAGCTTTCGATAGAGCTAACAGAGAGGTAAAAATCACTTTTTGCTAAAAGAAAACAAACTAGTCAACACTTGCATTGGTTAACCAAACCAATTCAAACGCAACCCGCAACCACGACAGATACCCCTAGTAATCTTACGTACATTAAAAAACCCAAACATATAAACAAATCCTTTTTTTAATTTTGACTTTGAACCCATCTAAAATGTCGGATGGGCTGACGAAAAAACTAAGGATGTTTGATAGACCTAAAAAACAAATAGTCCGTACGATAGATTCCCATATGAATTTTTAATCCTTGCCGTCGGATATTAACAACGTTTATATTTGTTGCTAATTTATGACAACACTAACCATTGAAAATTATTAATAGACATATATGTCGCTTGACATCCTTATCTCTTCTATGCGTTGACAAATATCTTTAACGTTTTAAGTACTGATAGACTGAAAGCCTAAAGTGCAAGGGTAAGTCACACCCCTGGTACTGGCCAATCTATGTCAATGCCATCTTTCGATTAATAAAATTTCCCATGTAAAAAAAGTGGGAAAGAAAAAAACTACACATTATATAAAAAAAAGGAAAAAAAAAAATCATATTTTCTCATTCCTCTTGCTCAGATCTAATCCTTTTAGACTAGATTTGAGCAAGGATTTTTAGTTTTTTATGAATAAAAGTAGTCTAATTTATATTTTTAGGTTTTTTTTTTTGGTGTCTATGGACACATTTCTTCGCTATTTGGGCGATCTTTTCTTCGACTTGGGGACGATTTTCTCTTTGTTGTAATAGCTATTCTTTCAAATATCCATGGTGTTTCTTGGATTACTATTCTCGATTCTTCAAGAGCATCAACGATTCTGCTCGGCGTCGCTTTAGATTCATCTTTAACAATATGGATTTAGGGCATCCGGATTCGTTTGGATCTACAAGATTTTTGGAAAAAATACTCCATTTTATTTAGAGCATCTCTTATTGAAGAAGATAATCATTTTAAATGGTCGGAGTTGATTCCGTTTTACAACATCATTCCTCACTACTACATCTATAAAAATTGGATTTGCGGTTCATGGCCTTTTCTCTTCGCGGTGTACTTGTAATTTGTGTCGTCATTTGTATTTGGGTTTTGATTATCTTGTATTTTGGTGTTTTTGATAATCTTGTAGGAAATCATGTAATCACTATTTTGGTTTAAATGAATTGAAATGTGATTTCGATAAAAAAAAACATCTACTATATAACTTCCAAAAGTAAAATTCTTAGTATAGGTCCATCATTTTACATCTCCGTGATAAGACAGACCAGACCCAGAGAGACCGGACATGTGAGCTTTCAGAATGAATCTATTCAATTCCAAGCCTCTTTTAATTTGCGAGAATAAGTTCAGCAACTTTTTTTGAATCAGGAAGTGACTGAGAAACATTCTCCATTTCTAAGCACTTCTTAACCCAAGAAACAATCTTTGGACATTCTTCTTCTAAGCTAAAATTTCCCCAAGTCTCATATGCACCAAACCAGGTATAGAAAAGAATCAAAGCCACATCCACAAACCCAAGTTTTTCACCACCAAAATATGGTTTAGTTCCAAGCTTTCCTTTTAATTCCTTTAAAATCTCAATAAATTCCTTCTTAGCCTTCTCATGATATCCTCCTTTACTTTCCCATATCTTATTTCCAGCATGAACATATTGAGCTCATAGTCTTCTTACCTTTTTATCAACAGAATCATCCCAAAATTTAGCTTGGGATTTTTGATAAGGATGAGTAGGTAAAAGAAGAGATTTCTTATTCCGAACTTGATCAATGTATTCAACAATTATGAGCGATTCAGAAATGGATTTTCCATTGTACTAAAACAAGGATATTCTTATGTATTGGATTCATCTCCAAAAGTAAAGGACTTTTATCCCTTAATTTTTCTTCTCTATATTCATATTTGATACCCTTTAAAACCAGTGCTAATCTTACTCCCATCCCAAACATACTAGCCTAGAAATCCAAGAGAACTACTTCATCTGCCATAGTTTGATACATATTTCATACAATTTCAAAGGTTACTTTTCAAATAGCCATAAATTAGTATGAGACTTTGAGAACGTATTTTCAGAATAACTTCTAGAATTAAAAAAGTCTATACTTACTTTTATTTTTTTAATGAATTTTATCGAACATCTTCTTTCTAAAACTTAAAGTGGTACCAGCCCTCACGTTGAATGGTGATGAAACCCCTCTTCCCATTAGTCGAGAGAGGGGTTTTGGCATTGGTGATTCTGGAGGGTACACTTGCATCCAGTGATTAGCTGAAATTGATAAGGGTGATGAAAACCCTTTTTATGAGTGGTTCCTCGGATAAAATATACTTACACCATCTTTACACCAAATACTTAAATGTACCGGGTTACCGTGACCTGTAATGGGTATGCCTACTTATGATTGACGGTTGACTTAATTTTAAACCATCCAACATATCAGATTCTCTTCCCTTTTCGCATCCTAACCCTAACCCTAACAATCTTACAAAACATTTGGCCTTAACTTTTATTCCATATCGTCTTCTTTGTGACAATTATGCCGCTAATCAATCCTTTTCTCACTTCTCTCTTCCATTGAACCCATAATCAACTTTTCTCAGCTTGCTAATGACCTCATGTCTTCAATCATCCTTTCTGTTTAGGATTCGTAACTTCCATCATCATCTCTGTTTAATCATTAGTTTTGAATTTTGTTATCAACATTTGTAGTTAACAAACTTTTATGGTCACTGATTTGTGAATTCCAAATGTTCATCTCCATGTTGGGTTATTCTAATCTTTTATCTGATTTCATTCTTATGTGCTTTATGTGGGTTTCCAACTTCAATTCCCTTGAGAGTGTTTTAATTTCAAATGACCCAGTAGAAAATCTCAACCTGCGACGTCCTTTCACTTTGGTCTGATCTCCAGCCTACAATAAAGCATAATCTTCGAAGTTAATTAAAATCAGGTAACCTGTCACCCTGTTGTATTATGTAAGAGAATTTGTTTTTATCTGAATTTTTTCTTCTGTGCTTTATTTATGCTGCCAACTTCACATCCTTTGGGGGGGTATGCTTTAATATATGACTATGTTTGTTCTGATATCCAAACAATGCTGCCACATGGGCTTTGAAGGTAATATAAATCAAGCAATCTTAATTCCTAATGTATTATGTGAATGAATCTGTTTTTTGGTTAGTTTAGAAATTCTTTAATGGCTATGCTCTGAGCAGGAGGAGCAAGAGCTGAAATCAGGAGCATGACAGGTTAGAAAAATCTATCTATATGATTATCTTTATGGTAATCTTGCGTAACCAAATCATGGGTGGATTCTAATACATGTCAATTCCAAGTCTTCACCACTATGTTGAATCAATCCAATCTTTTATCTAAATTGATTCTCATGTGCTTTATGTAGGTCACTGACGTAAAGGTCCTACATGTAGGTCTCCATTGTAAGGTCAATTTTGGTGAATTTGTTTTATTAGTCGATATCAGGTGCTTGCAGTGGCCAAATCCATGAGCATTCAGAAAATATTTTTCACTTAATGGTATATTGTTTACTTTTGCATCATTGTTGTTTAAAAATTCCTTCAAGTCTAATATACAAATTCTTAAATGGTTGTGTTCTCAACAGGAGGAACAAGAACTGCTACTCTCTGTGCCATAGAAGTGCAGTCGATCGTAAGGAAAAACTTATATGAACTGGCACCAAGATGAGATGACATACTTTGATTCCTTCTTGGTTCTTCCTAATCAAAGTATATAATGTGTTTTTTTTTTTTGATTATCATTCTTTAATCTTTATCCTATCCAATCTTTTTGTTTGAGTTTTCGTGTTTTGAATTGTTTAATTGTTTAAATGCAGTGAAAAGGGTAAAACTTGAGTGATTTTGATAAAAGTTGAAAATTGGTTATCAACCTAGAGATTCAGTTCAAAACAAAGCTGGTCAAAAAATCAATTTTAGGGTACGCTTCAAATCCGACATCTACACTCTGACCCATTGTTTTGTATTCTTTATGTAAGACTGTTGGCAGTAATCATATAGTTGTCCACACCTGAAAATATGAGTTTTTTTTAATGCATAATAAAGTTTGAGACCAAATTATGCTTTACCCCGGCACAATTTATTTGGGTGTTGGGTCACAAATGGTTTTACGATATGAGTTATGCTTTAGTGGAACCTATAGTCTGATAAGTGCCTAAAATACATTATTTGCATATCAATTTCTTATACTTTTCTAATTAGTTTTTTTGTATTTTATGTATATTATACTTGTTTTCTATTTTCGGAGTATTATGGAGTCATTTGGAGTAAAAGAAGAAGAATTGTCAAAAATTGGCAAGATCGTCATTTCAAGGGAAAGTGTTATTCGTATCAAACCGTACGTTAAGGTCTAACATAGTCATTTAAAGTTTAATAGTGATTTTGGCACCCATATTCAGGTCAGGACAGCCACTTCTCTTTAACCTACATGGCTGCCCGTATTTAACAGATGGGTGCGCTAATCTAGTTGGGTTTCTAACCTAAAAACTAAGTCACAGCTAGTTCCTCTTATCTAGTTTGTGGTTGACAAAAATCAGACGAGCTTCACTATTTCACGCCGACAAAGGGTATGAAAGAAACATCCGAGAAGATCTGATACTATGAGTTTGTAGAAGTCAGGGAAAAGAGGCTCAGGAATTGTGAGTTCACCAGATTGAAGAGATAAAGATGGTGCCAGCGAGCTCAGGTGAGAATGGGTTCTATGGATACAGGCGAGAAAGAGCAGAGAAATTGAGTTTCAGTCAAGAGAAACAACGAGATTAGACAGAGAAATTTATTGAAGAAGAATAGAAGATAAGAGTCTGTGGCTTGAATCTTAGAAGAGTTTGTGTTTAAAGTTGAATTGACAGAAAGGATACTGTTGTTGATTGTCTTTATGGGTCTGCAATGAAGAACTAAATATTGTTGAGCTTGGCTGTGAGATGCTTGGTTTGTTGGTCCAGCGAGAGGTGAGATTGTTTGAGCAGAGAGAATGAATTGAAGAGGAACGGAGAGATGAGTTGGTGACGAAAAAGATGGAAGAAAGAAAACAGGGAAGGATTGGTTTTGTTGGTGTTGGTTTGTTGCCGTGAAACAAGAAGAATGGGTTTGAATGAAAATTGAGGTGAAAGAGAAAGGCAAGATGAGATAAAACATGGAAGCATTGTTATTTCTTGCTGTAAGTCACGATTGTGTTTGATGTCGAGAATTTGATGATGTTGGGTTATTGAATGTGTATGTTTAGTGTGTTTCTAAGTGCAAGGAAGGAGTTGAAAGATTGAATCAAATAAACAAGATATGGCGGAATCAACCAACAGTATTGCATGCAAGGTATTTACTTAATTGCCTGAATGAATCTGTCGGAATTGTTTGAAATTTATGAACTTGTTTTGGGCTTAAAGTTGCGGGCTTTATTTTTTAAATCTGATTTGGGATAAGGGAGCTGTGAGTTTGGGATAGATTCTGGTTTTGAATTAGAATTTTGGACTTGACTTAGATTTATAAGTAGAGTTATACACGGAAAATAGAGTTCTATTATGAGAAGAATTCTACAAAGAGAGAAAGCTATATAAGAACAACTTAAACAAGAGGGGGAGATATCTAGGTTTTTCACTAGTTCTCTTCTCAACTCTTCTACTTCTTTTTGTAGGTTTACACGAAGAATATTTCTCAACATCTAGGGTTTACAATTTATTTCTTCTATTCAATTTTGTGAACTCCAATTATTATGAGTAGCTAATTTTCTTTTATTGGTTAAAGATTAGTTGAATTTTACAATACATGATTCTATGAATTAATACATTAGTTTTGTCTCAATATTATCGATTATGATTCACTACTAATATCACCATGTATGATTGAGTGTTTGTTTTGTCGAGTGGTTAATTGATTGAACTCACATTCATATCTATAGCTAATTTAGGGTTTCTTATACGCAAAAGTGATACTCCTTGAATATAATTAGCATAAATATGGTTATTTCTTGTAGTGATATATCATTGTAATCATATGTGAATCATGACCTTTGTTAAATTGAATTAGTGCGCTTTTCACGTTCAATTGTATTGATTATCCTAATTTCATGAATCTTAATGCTCCTCGGGAATTAAACTTGATTAGTGTTTTTTACACGTTAGGTTGTTCTCTTGGTAGAATTCATATTCGCATCTATTAATGTGTTTGTTGATGATTTGAGGAAATTTACGGGATATTCTTGCGATCAAGGTATTCTAGGACTTTTGAGAAAACGAGATTAAATATCAATTCTAATAATTAGTACAAGAACATGTTTGTGAATGAAAAAGAAACCTTGACCAATATTCTCAACTCTTTGATTCTTTTCTACAATTTACTCGCTTTCTTAATTAGTTTAATTTACTTTTATTAAATCTGAAAAATCCTCCCTTTTATATAAGATTTTGAAACCAAATAACAACCCAAACCTCTCTGTGGGAACGATCCTTTTTTACCCTTGCCTCATAATGAATTATAAGTAGTGAGAAAATAATAAATAATTTTGGCGTGATACGATACACATCAAAATTTGGCGCCGCTGTCAGGGAGGCAGCGGATTGTTATTTGTTTTTGATTTCTTATTTTTTTAGTTTTATTTTTATTTTTATTGCTGGTTTTTTTTTTTTTCGATTTCAGACTTAGTTTTGAAAATCTTATTTCAGGTACTTATTTCTCATGGAAGAAGCATATTATAACAATCACTACGGTTTTCAACCTCAACAATACTATGACAATTTCCAACCTTACGAGGAGTATAATCACAACCAATCCTTTGGTAATGATCAATATTCCACGTACCCTTTTGATTATTCTCATACATGCCAACCTTCTTATAGTGAAAAATCCCAAGGATGGGAGGATAATCATACTTCTAATAATTTCTCTAGTTTTGAAAAACATATGTGCACCATGTTAGCAGAAATTCAACAACAAATTCAGCTACACCAACAGATCATTAATGAATCACTTCAAGAACTTCAAAAAGGTGCAGATAATTTAAGAAGAGGTCTTGATCAATATAAAGAGGAAAGGGATAAAGAAGAATTTTGGTCTCAAAATCAGCACTACTCTCACATGCCCACGGTTAGTAATGATTATTTGATCAATGACTATGTTGTGAAAGACCAGTCTTTGAGGATATTTGATGACTCTAGTGTAGCTTACTCAAGCCTTGATCTTAATAATGATCAAGCATCTATTCAAAAGGAGGAGTTTAAGGATGAAACAATGAGTAATCTAAAACAATTCCTTATGGCGAGATTTAAGTCTGCAACAATACTTGGTTTTGAAGAAAAAGGTGTTGAAAAGGTTGAGATTAAGATTAGAAGCACTAAAATCATCGATGACCGGCCTTATGTTAGCTATGATAGTGATGATGAGTATGAATGTATATCATTTGAACCAAATCATAGTGACATCCCCAAAAGGTGCACAATGGAATCTTTCTGGGATCAAGATGAAGAAGAAGAGGAATATGTCGTATATGAGAATGAAACCGAGTTGAATGATATTGTGGAAGACCCAATTGAACTTGCCGAGGATGACATTGATAAAGTTGACGCTGAAATTCTTGTTGAGGCGGAAACTAATGAAGAACGGTTAGAAAGTTTGATAGAAGACCATGATACACAAGAGGTAAACAATTTATTTGAATTATTTAAGGAAGATGAGGATCCCGTAATACAAAAGAATATGGAAGGTTTGACTAAACCTTTGACTATTGATCCTTTTCCTTTACCTCGTTTTGGCTTGAATATATGTGCTTCAGAGGTATTGTTGAATTACATTGCTTCTAAATATCCTCCATTGGAAATATTTGATTCTCATACTATGCACGTTAGTAAAGAGGAACTTATAGAAGTTCCCGAATTCTATGTTCTTTATCCACTTATGAGTGTAGAAAGGACAAGTGTGGGGGAAACTTCTATCGGGCGATAGCTTAAATTTTATTTTCTTGTACTAATATTCTTGTGAAGTTATTGTTAGAATTGCAGATTTTTCTATGGGCGGACCCCCAAATTTTCAGATTGTTGGTTTACGGGCGACCAGAGAGTCGGGTTGACGACTTTAAACCAAGCGTTGCATGGGAGACAACCCATTGGTTTAGTATTCCCTTAACTTTTTCTTGTTTTTTTCCCCTGAATTTTCATATCTTTATAGAATTTCCACCATGTTTTACACTGGATGAGTCAATTTAACATTGAGGACAATGTAAAGTTTAAGTGTGGGGGAGTGTTAAGCATATAGATTATTAAGTATTCACTTTTAGGTAGAAAATTTTCAACTTTTTTGTAGCTATTTGCATAAACCTCCAAATTTTAGATATTTTAGATTCACTTAGTATACTTCTAGCTACGTTTACATACAGAGTTCTTACTGAACTAACTGAACTAGAAGTATTAGAGAACTATATTCGGGTTTCTTAGTTGTTGAGAGGCTAGAGCTGACAAAAAGTGACTTAAACCGCCGGTGGCAAATTAGGTGAAGAAAAAATACAGTATTAGAGAGATTCAATACCCATATATGAGTGAGGCATCAAACCTTCAATTCATTGTACCTGTCTAAAGTGTCTTTTTAGAGTGTTTCATCTGCGCAAACTCCGGGTAGAATGATGAGCTACCCAACTCGTATCATTTCAGCAATACTTTTTGATCTCTTGAGTGCTAATTTCTATCAATCATGAGGGTGATATCAGAATTGTGAAAAAACCTTACCTTGCAGTTTGATTTGCAGTTGGCACCACTCTATCTCTCTCGATAAGAATAGGTCCATAAAACACCACCATCATCAACAAACGGAACATTACAAATTTGAAGAAAGTTGAAGACGTTCAAGGTTTACAAGCAACGGTACAAGAAAGAGCAAATTTCATATTCAAGTAAAGCAACAAGACAATGAGCAGAATTATATATACATGTTGAAGACTTATGTACCAAATAGAAGAAATCAAAAGAACTGAATTTTTGTGAAGTTTATGATACCGAGACAATACAAGTTGTGAAAAATCAAGTGGTAAAGTCCTTTCTCCACTGGCATATTAGTTTCATTTTATTTTTTAGTTTGTATTTCATATATATCTTGTCTCAAAAAAAATAATCAGAAAAATATATATATAAAAAAAAAAAGATTTTTTTTTTGTTTTTATTGCTTTAGTGTATATTTGTTTTTGTATTTATTCGTTATGGCCGTGAGAAATAAGAAATCTATAAAGAAGTTTTAAGCAACAAGAATTTGAGAAGAAAAGAGTTAGAAATTTTCGAAGGTTTAAGATCAAGAGTTCATCATCTATAATTGAAGCCAAAGCCGAAGACGTTTCTATGGGATGCTGTGAGAATGGTGCTGATTGTAGATTGGATGAGAAGGTGAGTGACCATTCCCATCCTTGCATAATGGTTGATTTCCTTTCGTAGAGATCATCAGATGAAGGTTCTTTCTTCCCACGTTTCTATGAGATATTCAGATATAATTCAGAAGGTTTTCCCTTCCTACCGTTCAACGTGTGCAAAATTTCTATCTTCATTCCTGCCTGCACACATGAGAACCATAAAGTGCGTCTTTCGAGTGCAAATTCATAAAACCCTATTGGTGAGGTAAAAATCGAACATTTGATCGCTTTCGAACCTGAATTTTTTCATATGGTGGTTTTCTCCTAACTCAAGAGTTAAGCATGAGAATAGTGTTCTTCCATACATCTAACTTCTTATTATTAGTGTGCATAAACTTTATGTCCTTTTGGCTCTTTGGATGCATGTGCTTTGGAATATTTGGAAGTTGGATTAGGTTTTGTGGGTATATCTCTAGTAAACCCTCACGAGACTATAACTCGTCCACTAGTGATGCCTAGGAGTTTAAGGCTTGTTACACACGCTAAGTGCAACCGTATCCTCAACGAAATGGAGTTGTATATTTTAGGATTAGTTTAGGTTAGTTTGCTCGAGGACTAGCAAAATGCAAGTGTAGGAGAATCTGATAAGTGCCTAAAATACATTATTTGCATATCAATTTCTTATACTTTTCTAATTAATTTTCTTGTATTTTGTGTATATTACGCTTGTTTTCTATTTTGTAGGTATTATGGAGTCATTTGGAGTAAAAGAAGAAGAATTTTCAAAAATTGGCAAGATCGTCATTTCAAGGGCAAGTGTTATTCGTAGCCAACCGTACGTTAAGGGCTAACCTAGCCATTTAGAATTTAATAGTGATTTTGGCACCCAATAACCTACATGGCTGCCTGTTCCTAAAAACTAAAAACTAAAAACTAAAAACTAGGTCATTACCAGTTCCTCTTATCTAGTTTGTGGTTGACAAAAATCAGACCAGTTTCACTATTTCACGCCGGCAAAGCGTATGAAAGAAACAACCGAGAAGGTCTGCTACTGTGAGTTTGTAGAAGTCAGGGAAGAGAGGCTCTGGAATTGCGAGTTCGCCAGATTAAAAAGCTAAAGATGGTGTCGGAAAGCTCAGATGAGAATTGGTTATGTGGGAACGATCCTTTTTTACCCTTACTTTATAATAAATTATAAGTAATGAGAAAGTAATAAATAATTCTAACATAGTACGACACACATCATAGTCTCTAGGTGCTTTCACAAGCGAGCTATAATTGGAAGTATAAATGTTGGTTAAGTGTTTTTTTTTTACTATGTCCAAATGCATGTGTTGTTGCTATTTGCATTTTTGACGTGTTGATTGATACTACAAATTGAAAAGTTTCTGTGTTTGCATGGTAGCCTCTGTACAGGCATGAAACACTTGCGCTAACTTTGCTACTGATCATCTAACTGAATGTGATTGCATAATAAGAAATGGAAGCAGTTGAATACTTAAATTAAAGCCTTCTGACCAAATTTTAATGTGGGAATGTGATTGCATACTAAATTACTTTAAAAAAAAAATCCAGTTTGCAAATTGAGAGCAAGTATATGCAGCAACTAAAATTAACTTTCTTTCTTTCAGGGAACAGCAGAAGTGGTCTTTTCAAGGCGGAACGATAGTGGATTACCTCTGTAGGTGTTGAATGGTTAGCAAAGAAAGTTGGTGGAATAAAGAGATTGTGGTTTTCTGTGAATCTGGTGCTGTGAATTGGTCAGGCATCAACAGTGTGGATTAAAAAAGTGGCAGAATCATCCAGGGAAGGGACACATGAAGCTGATCCAGTGCTAGAAGTTCGAATCTATGCATTGGCTCTCTTTGTCGTATTGGGTGTATCTCCCGCGGTTAGTTTTCCGTTCCTTCCTTTGGCTACGGACGGCCACTCCAGACCATTTATTTCCAGAGAAATATTAGCAAAAAAGGTACAAGGAAAGACATTAAAATCGTCATATAAATGAGGCACAAGCCCTCTCTACTTATATTTAAAATGTTCCGTATGTTCGGCTCTGCTTTTTGTTCCTAACCGCATTAAATAGTGAAGAGATTTGAACACTTAACAGAGATTGGTCCTGTTACTACCATGGAAAAAAAACAAAGAACAAGTTAAGACTAAAAGACTGAACCTCTAAAGGGAGTTATTAGATATGCGATACTCATTGTTCGCTAAATTGAATGTTTTGCAGGTGACATACAGTATTCCATTTGATTTGGCTTCAATCTTTTCCAACGCACCTGGTGCAGGTCAAGGTAAAATACTATGATCTAATCTCAATCACATACTTTATTTAATTGCTCAAAGAAGCAATTATTGACTCATTCGCCGTCTACAAATCATCTTTGTGGTTTCGGACCGTGACTTAATTTTCTTATGGATTTTCTAGATCATTAGAACTCTTTTAAGAATTTAGTATTTTAATTTTCAGGACTTGCAATGGGAGTTCTGAATCTGACGGTAGTTATTGTAGCGACCATTTTCATGATTGCCACGACCAAGAGTTAAGATTGAAATGAAATCAAAAACGAAAGTAAAATCAACATAAGATTTACGTGGTTTGGTAAAAAATTTCCTACGCCCACGGGTAATAGAAATGATGTTATTATTGATTGTTCTAAGTTACAGAAGAAAAGAGGAGTTCTTCCTATGGGGAAGAAACCCAGGCAAAAAGAACCTCCCTTTCTCTAACACATTATAATTGTATATAAAGGGTGAAAGATATATCATTTACTAAAAAGCCCCTTTTCCACGTGTCGATGAAGTCCGTCACGTGTCGATAATGATGCATCACATTTTACCATGTGTCGAAGATGTCCGCCACGTGTTGATAATGATTTGCCATGTGTCGATGATGATACACCACATTTCATCATGTGTCAAAGAAGTCCGCCACGTGTCGATGTTAATCTTATCCCTAAATGGTCCAAGTCTAATTTTGATACGGGCAAATGATGGACAAAATAGTGCGGGTGCGGGCAAGATTGGATGGTGCGGGCATTATCACTTGAAAAAGTGGTGCGGGCGTGAAGTGGATCTTTGCTGCGGAGAGGAAGGAGAGGAAGTGCTGCGGGAAATGATGACTTTAGCATGGTTTGAGCGGGAATTATTTGGTTCAAATCTTCAATTCATCAACTGTTAATGTATGGACAAAATGAACTGTTGCGGGCTTGACTGGCTTCATTCAAATCTTCTTATGTTGCGGGCTTGACTGGCTTTAGCTGTGGGCTTGGGTTGATGGGCTTGAGCTTGATTTTGCGGGCTAAAGCTTGACGTTGCAGGAATGAAGTATAAATTGGGTGCGGAAGTCTTGGATTTTATATTGTTATTTTCTTTGGGCTTGATTTTAATTTCATCTTCTTTAAGTTGACCTCTGAGCTTCGGGCTGTGACAGCTACTTAGCAGCATCATCTAATTTGCGTCAATAGCTTAATTATGTGTTCATTCATCTTTGTTGGGCTGTAGGACAAGCTGAGAAGCTTGAGCATACTCACTTGAATTGTGGTTGCGGTCCTGATTAGAATTCTGTTGAGCTTGAACATCCTTTGAGTAGTGCTATCGTGCCCGCTTCTGGATGGAGTCCGCAAGGTTGTGAAAGGTTTTGTGAACTTTTGAAATGAAAAGTGTATAACAATTTGGCTCCCTCATTCTTTGACTGAGCTGGTCTTCCTCTTCGGACTTAAGTGCCGTTAAGATGTTACGACACGGTGACACGTGTTGGAGTAGATTTTTGGTACTCACAATTTGCCCCCTTTTCTTAACATTTGTCCGAAGAATAATTCTTAAGAAAATGACTTCACGCTCTACTGGTACTGTATTATGGTGGTTGATGTTGTTGGTGCACTTTCAATTTATATTGTACTTTTTCCACTGCAAAACAAAATTTTCTATATATATATATATTGATTGTTAGTTCATTGAATGAGTGTGATTTATTCAACTGCAAGGAAATTTTGTACCTGGGTTATATTGTGGGTGTAACACATGTCTAACTTCTCTCTGGCCAGGAGGAAATTAGGATGCGATCCCGAAAGTCTCCTAAAAAGAGAAAGATACAACAATTAATATCACGTTAGGCACCTCTGTTGGCGAAAGATCCAATATTCATACACTCATAGACATTCACATGGACTTTCTTAGAGAGGTTAGACTTGCATCTTTACCTAATATGAAACCAAATTGTTGTATAAATGTATTGCTGATTGTGAGCACTTCCTGAAGTGGAGAGTACCTGGTACAATGATTAATGTCATGTTAGGCACCCCTGTTGGCGAAAGGTCCAATAGTCATATTCTCATAGACATTCACATGGACTTTCTTAGAGAGGTTGCATTTGATCTGCTTTACCTAGTATGAGCGTAAATCATTGTACGATTCCATTGAGGGTTAAGGGGTAATATGATTTTGTGATATTGTGAGCTTTATGGATGCCGTAAAATTTCTCCATCCAGATCCGGCAAGTGGTATGAACTTGTCCCGCAATATCTTGTATCCTCTCGTCACATTTGTCAAGAGAGTATTGAAGGTGATAATCGAGATTGGTCCTGTATCAGGTGTCATTTGACGCAAATTTATACATACGTACCAATGCCTGTGTGAGAACCTGTCATCTCGAGATGGGCCCTGTATTAAGTGTCATTAGACGCAGATTTGTTCATATGGCGTGATGCCTGTGAGAGCCTGTCATCTCGAGACGGGTCCTGTGTCAGGTATCATTAGTCGCAGATTTTCTCATACGTGCCAATGCCTGTGAGAACCTGTCATTTCGATTGTAAAGTAATTGTGGGGACCAGGCTTGCAGAATTAAATCTGCGAGACCGAAGCTTTCGAAGTGTGAATTGAGTTGCGGTATATGAATATCCTCATTTGAACTGCGGTAGGGGAGCAACCATGGTGCGGAATGTCCATATATTTACAAGAGTTCGGACATCTTTCCCTTAGTTTTTTGATATGGTGCGGATTAATTTGAGAAGCTCGAACATTGCCACATGTATATTCTTCACTTGAGTTGTGACCAAGGTGCGGAGCACGTGCATTCTTGATACAGGAAGAGCTACAATGTGCTAGAATTTTCCCTCAAGGATCAGTTTGACTTTGGTTTTTTGTTTCACTAGTTAGTTTTCAGAGCTTCATTATATTGTCATCGGGTAGATGAGCTGAGTATGTTAAGGATTATTGATTTGTTTCGCTATTAACATTGGTGGAGCTCATTAATGGTTTGGACTTTGACTACAATTTTCGTTTTCATCTTTTGTTGAAGTCATAATACACCAAGCATGCATTCACGATTACATTCATTCGCTAGACGAGATAACATCCTATTCGCTAGCGAACCAGCTGAGCTTCAATGATCCTTTGTATTTATGTGCCCCCCATTACTAAGTCCTTGAACTCATCAGCTGTAGACTTCAACAAAACGTGGTATAGCCTTCTGGTACTTGAGGAGCATCAGCATCCTCAGGAATCCACCTCAGAGACTGTAATGAAGATGAAAACTCAGCAGCTACAACTGGTTCTGTATGTTCACCAATTTCCTCTACTTCTGAAGTTCTTTCTATTCCTGTACTCTCATCAACTATTCCATTACTTCCACCAAATGAGAGTTCAAGTCCTCCTTGTACAAGAGCATCAGAGTTTCTGTCTGGTGTGGCAAGTCCGCTGTCTGAGGTTCTATCGGGAGTAGCAGGCAACTGTCTAGGTGGAGTTTGATCTCACACTTTGAATCTTGTCGATCTATACGGTCCTCAATACCATCACATTGTTGTACCCCTTCATCATTAATGACCCGATAGGCGATACAAAAACAAGGAGTATGTTTTGCAATCAGGGGTTAAGCTTCATGATTTGGTGTCGAAGTTATGTGCAATATGGAAGGTAAGAAATAGTTATCACATTTCTCAGCAAGGAACTTGGTTCCTCTATAAGCTGTCTAATACATTCTTCATCTCATGACTGTCTCGTCCCCAAGCGCCTTTCCAAAGTCCGCCGATGTTGCTGGTGAGTTGAATTGTGTGTCTCCGTAAGTTTTGTGAATCTGGATTGACTTATACTACTGATCCGAGATGATTACTCTCTAGGTGACCTGGTGGTTCTTCTTGAAGTTGATATCAAGTCCGAGATGGTATGACTCGAGTAAATTGGGTGTGCCCAGAGCTTAGCAGATGGACTCGAACACTTCGGGTGGTTAGGCGCGAACCGAATCTAAGTTGTTGTAATTCTGATCGTGGCTCTGAGTAATAATTAATCATGAGGGAAGTGGTGACAAGGACTTAACAAGTATGGTTCTCCGATGCAACTGCCCTGACCTATGCCGATATTACAGTTTTACAAGGAAAACAAGTCTGGTGCTGATGGTAAATCTGATATTTATTGAGCTTATGGATCAATCTTTCATTGCGTCTGTGATGGTGGGCTTTTGTTGCGCTGGGACTATTGAGTTTTTGCTACGGAACTTTGAGGTTAGAATAGCCATCTCTGCTGCGAAGTTATATTGTTATAGCCTTACTCCGTCAATGACGTACTTCGTCGGTCAGCTAAAGTTCACAGTGCCATGGTCCTTCAAACAGTGAAACAAAAGGCTAGTCTGATAGATCTTACACCCGTGATACAAATTATTTCTTATCTTCAGCTATATTGCAACTGTCGTTGGACCGCACCCAAGTAACTCAAATGACTGACTCTTTCTGTCAATTTCAGTTAAATCATTGTTGGTCTTCCATTTGGACTACCCTTCATTCCGAGCTCTTGGTGTTGTCATTCGCATACACAACAATAGTTGCTTCTGCTTCACATCTTGTTCACTTCTTAGCTGTAGTGATACTTTCTTTTTAAGCCGTAGACCTGCATAAAATCAAAACAAAGAACTTCTCCAGTTGACACCATGCTTTGAAAGAAAATCTTTCGAAGTTTATCATTGGAGCTGCAAATGTCTTTAAATTGAGCTTCTTTTGGCTGTAGCTGCTTTGTTGCTTCAGATTGGCACAAACTGTGCTTCTTTTTTGAACATGACTTTCTTCTCTTCAGATTGTCCATGTGACTATGTTAAGTATTGTTGAACTGTCTTTTGTTTCTTTTAATTGAGTTGGACTTCTTTTCACATCATGACAACAACATCGGTGAGTATTCAGCAATTCTATGCCATATTCAACTTGAATCAAAACCACTATAACTCAACCATTTCAATTCAGGCAATTTCACAAAAACCTTATGTGCATTCTGTTGTTGACTCAAAAGTGGAATAGATGGTGATTTCAAACACCACTCTATCTTCTTTCCTGCATTCATACACAAATTCAAGACAAGCCCAATCATTGAAATCATCCATATAACCATAAAAATTGCAGCAGTAGCATCATTACTCCATGTTTTCTCTCGACCAAAGCTATCACAACTCTATAGAAATCCGATTTTGTTTACAGAGCATAAATCCCCAAATTAACCAAATTTTTAACATTCAATATTTTCGAAATTCACTTGATGGGTTTGTAAAGCTAAATTTGATTGATGTAAATCTGTAATCAAAAGTTATTTTGAATCAAATTGGGTTTGTAAAGCAAAGTTTGATTATGGTAAATCTGTTATCAAAAGTTGTTTTGAATCAAAATTGGGTTTGTAAAGCAAAGTTTGATTATTATAAATCTGTAATCAAAAGTTATTTTGAATCAAAATTTTTTAGAGAAAAATCTTTTTTCAAGCTTTTGCAACTGTAATTCAGATTTAAGAACAAAATCCAAGAGAGAAGAAGGTTTATTTTTCTTTTAAACTTGGTGGAGAATATTTGGTTCCTTCATTTCTCTTATCTTTTCTCTACTAGTGTTTTCTCTTTCTCCTGGATGACTTCTCTGAAACTCTCCTCAATATCTTTAACAGGTAGGATAAATCCTTTACACATCCTGTTTCTAGCGCCAAATTGTAGCGATCATTTTCATGATTGCCACAACCAAGAGTTAAGATTGAAATGAAATCAAAAAGGAAAATAAAATCAACATAAGATTTACGTGGTTCGGCAAAGATTTGCCTACGTCCACGGGTAATGGAAATGATGTTATTATTGATTGTTCTAAGTTACAGAAGAAAAGAGGAGTTCTTCCTCTGGGGAAGAAACCCAGCCAAAAAGAACCTCCCTTTCTCTAACACATTATAATTGTATATAAAGGGGTGAAAGAAATATCATTTTACTAAAAATCCCCTTTGCCACGTGTCGATGAAGTCCGCCACGTGTCGATAAGGATGAATCACATTTTACCATGTGTCGAAGAAGTCCGCCACGTGTCGATAATGATTTGCCATGTGTCGATGATGCTACACCATATTTTGCCATGTTTCAAAGAAGTCCACCACGTGTCAATGTTGATCTTATCCCTAAATGGTCCAAGTTTAATTTTAGTACGGGCAAATGATGGACAAAATGGTGCGGATGCGGGCAAGATTGGATGGTGCGGGCATTATCACTTGAAAAAGTGGTGCGGAAAGTGGTGCGGCTAGTGGTGTGGGAAAGTGGTGCGGGCGTGAAGTGGATCTTTGCTGCGTAGAGGAAGTGCTGCGGGAAATGATGGCTTTAGCACGGGGATTATTTGGTTCAAATGTTTAATTCATCAACTGCTAATGTATGGACTAAATGAACTGTTGTGGGATTGACTGGCTTCATTCAAATCTTCACTTCATTCAAATCTTCTTATGTTGCGGGCTTGACTGGCTTTAGCTGCGGGCTTGGGTTGATGGGCTTGAGCTCGATGTTGCGGGCTAAAGCTTGATGTAGCAGCAGCTGCAAGTAGTACTATGAGAACAACAAGTTCACCATTCCCTTGACCTGATCGTATCTAGGATTTCGGTATCTCACATCTTAAGTATTACAAATGGATGTTGCATTAGTAGTTGATGAAGAGGTCGATGAAGAGCTCGAAAGTGAAGTTCAAGTGAAGGAGGTGATTATTAATTCATAAACACGTGTTGATGTTGCATTAGTAGTTGTGAAAAGGTTTCCGGTTTTTCAAAGGCTGTTAAAGCAGAAGTTGCTGGCTAGAAGACCAAGAGTTAAAGTCGTCTTTTTCATCCGAACAAGATAATCAAAGGACATTAGAGATTATATCTGAAAAAAATGTTCAGATCATAGAAGCTATCAAGGAATCTGAAGAAGAATGCAGTGACACAAGATGGGAACTTGAAATCAAAGGCGAAAAATAGTCATCAAATGTAAAAAATTAATGAAAAAGTTATGAATATATACAAATGTGTTATTATGTGGCATTTATCCATATTTTTTAAATAAAAATCGACAAATATTATCAAAAGGCTGGATGCGGGGTGAAGCCTCACCTCACCGGATCCGGGATGAATAGTGTAAACCATTTGTATCGGACCCAGACTAAACAATGTACTAAAATGATCTAAAAGACAATATAATAAGAACTTACCATATGTTCCTGTCTAGTGCATAGCACGAGCACAAATTTAGTATTTTATAAAAAGCAAAGGAAAAGTACCCACGCCTGTTTGGATGTACACTTAGAAGTTACTTTTTGACTTTTAGAAGTCAAAAATGTAGAAATCAGTTTGGATATCGAATTTCAAAACGACTTCTAGAAGCTAAAATATTAACTTTTTTAGAAGTAAACTAGTTTTGCTTCTGGTATCCAAACACGCTTCGTACTGACCTTCCTTATTAATAGCATGTTTAGATACCATTAAAAAACAGGCCGTGGGTTATAACCCCAAAGGTGTCACTATCAACAACAAAAAACCCAACAAAACAAATTTGTCACAAAAAACCCATTTGAAACCAACTGTCTAAACTACCCTCCGCTCACTCTCATTAATTTCTCCCTATAACTTGAAACAACATTATTTCCCTCTTCAACCACTTCCACAATTTCAACCGAAAATCATCAGCAAAATCTCCGGAAACAACATCATCTTAATCTTCATCTATAGATCATCATCATCACCATCATCATCATCCTCGTCATCATCATCTACATCACAACCAGTACATTAAGAATCAGAAACAAAAACTGAATTTCTATTCTCAAATGGTTGTTCATCATCATCAATAGATTTACTAAGTTTCCCACATCCTCCTTCTACTATTAACTCATATATTTCTATTCTATTCTCTAACAAATTAAACCTAACCAAAATCGAAACAAAATCACTGAACATCATTAAAAATGATGAAAGAACGAGAGAAAAAGGAAGATAAAAAGATGAACAAAAAACTTAATAAAACAGTTAAGAAACAAGATTCTCCAAAAGGTAAATCGAAGTTTCATTGTTCTTCAGTGATTGCTTATGGTTGAAAATCAACATGCATCAATGGTATTTAGTTTCGCAATTTTGGTTTCATCAATGAATTTGGGTAATAAGGTTTCATCTGTTTCGAAATCACCGGTTTCATAGTTAGGTTTCAATTACATTTTTCTGTAATTAGGTTTCACTGATTTTCATCTTGGTTTCATTTGTTTGTAGCATGGTTTTAGGTTTCATCTGTTTTGACCTAATTTATTTACTTAATTGCTATTTTGGTGGAACCAAAATTGATTTCATCATGGTCACTTATGGTTGGGACCAACTGTGTTGGTTTTTTTTAGTTAATGTCTATTTTGATGGAACCAAAATTGGTTTCATCATCTTTCTCTGTATGGTTGTGACCAACAGCGTTGGTGTTTTTTAATTAATGGCTATTTTGATGGAAACAAAATTGGTTTCATCATGTTCACTTATGGTTGTGACCAACTGTGTTGGTGTTTGTTACTTAATGTCTATTTTGATGGAACCAAAAAAGGTTTCATCATCTTCTGTGTATGGTTGGGACCAACTGTGTTGGTGATTTTTATTTAATGTCTATTTTGATGGAACCAAAATTGGTTTCATCATCTTCTGTGTATGGTAGGGACCAACTGTGTTGGTGTTTTTTACTTAATGGCTATTTTGATGGAACCAAAATTGGTTTCATCATTTTCTGTGTATGGTTGGGACCAACTGTGTTGGTGTTTTTTACTTAATTCCTATTTTGGTGGAACCAAAATTGGTTTCATCATCTTCCCTGTATGGTTGAGACAAGTTCTGTATGTGCTTATGGTTTACTTATGGTTTAACAACAGGGAAAAAAATACTTACATAACCATATAAGTGCTCGTTGCATCATTTGTCTGCGGAGGAACCTAACATAAAAGCTTTGATACAGAATAAGGAAAAACACATGAAGGCCCTTGTTGCTTGTCAATTTTGGCGTTTCTTCAAACCGTTCTACGAAGGTACGCTACAAGAAGAAAAATTTAAGACAAAGACAAAAGCAATTCAGGTTATCTTAGGGTCATATTATAAAAGTCTCAAGCGTGTGAAACCAGATTGTTTCAAGTTAATGACAACAAAAAATATGATATTGCAAACCAAACCTAACAGTTCACTTGATTTTTGGTCTACAAATGATGAAGGATGTAGATATAGCCAAAGATGATGAGCTTAAGAAAAAGGCGAACATGTTTGCGGTCGAGTATTTTAAGGGAGATAAGAAGATGAGGAAAACTGATATTCTGAGAGCTATGATCGAAACTGCAGCAGATGAAACCAAAGCTGAAGACTTCTTCAAGGTGTTCTTCCTCTATCTCTTGGCTTCGATATTTATCTCAAACAAAGGTGGGAAGAATATGACTTCAAAATACTTGTACAAGGTATTTGAGAGGAATAAGGTGTGTTAGCCAGATGTTTTTGATGAGTATCTAATTGAGTCGATAATAAAAGCTAAAGAAGTTGATGATGTATCGGGTTGCGTCATTTACCCATTGGTAAGTTAATTTTTGTTTCTTTTGATTCATAAATTGTTCATTTTTTATTTTTCCAAAGTTTGATTATTAATTTGAATGTTATGTATTGTTTTTTTCATTATTGGTTTGCCGAGATGTCAAACATCACATTGAGACAGGATGGGAACGAGATGTACGCAAGGTTCGCTAGATGGAACCTAGATGAAATAAGCAAGGCAGTAGTGAATAATTTTGATGATCTTACTAATAAACCAAAATTTTTCTCAAAGGTAAAAGCAACAAAAATTCTTGTTTGCTTATAATTTTTAATGTATGAGAATTAAAATTTCAATCATTTATTTGGTTTCACCTTATTCCAGATGAAAAATAATGATGGAACCAAAAAAAGGTTCCATAGTTTATTTAATTCCACCTTATTCCAGATGAAAAAAAACTGATGAAATCAAAACAAGTTCCATAACTTTTCTTGTGTTCTACAGATGAATGTGGGTCACCGTCAGGGAACATTCTTGCTTCCATATAATGAACAAAAAATACGCATGGTCCAGCGTATAGAGGAAGGGGATATTCATGTGGAAGAGTACATTGATGGTGAACTGTAGGTTGGTGATGGAAATGAAGAGGGTAATGCAAGTGAAGAGAATGTTGGTGCAAGAAATGAAGAGAATGTTAGAACTGGAAATGAAGATAACACTTACAAGGAAAAATATAAGTGGGCGAGAATTTTGATTGAAAAACTTACAACCGTTGGTAACAATGGGATTTCTGAAGAAGATCAATCAATTCTGGCCAAGTATAATGCTGATGAGACGTTACAACCAGTGATGAAGGATTACGTGAGACAGAAACGTAAAAGAGATGAAACAGAAACGGTTTCGAACCGTGAAGAAATGGTACCTGAAACGGTTTCGAAAAGTGAAGAAGATGTGGAAGTGATATGTTAAACCTTAGATGAGTTAAATATGATCTTTTTTATTTGTGTGTGTTGGGTTAATAATAGTTCCATTTGAATAGATTGGTATGAATTTCTTTTTTGATGAAACCGTTTCAGAAAAGTTTCATTTGAGAATTATATTAAGTTAGAAATGTTAATATCTAACAGATGTTAATATCTAACATTTGTTAACATTGCAGGATATGATAAACAAAGTTATAAATATTGTGGATGACATGATAGAAAAAGAAAGTGGTTTACGGCAAGAAGAAACAGAACAAGATGCTGGCGATGTTGAGATTAAACAAGAAAATGATTTATTGGTTGAAGAAGATGGTGAACAAAAGTCTGACAATGTTGTTTTCGAAGATAATGTTGAGGTGATAATTTACTTTATTTGATTTAATTTGTTAGTTGTCATTGAATCTAATTTTTTTGAAATCAATAAATCTTACAGGTAATGAATATGCCTGAAGAAACAGAACAAGGTGATGCAATGGATCCTCAAAAGGTTTCAGATCATGAAGTTCAGATTCAAGGTTTAATTGAAGATTTTGAAGATTCTTTGTTGGAACCAGAAAATGTTTCATCAACTGAAGGAGAATTTCAGGAGTAACAGGTGATGGAACCAGAAAATGTTGCATCATCAGAAGGCAAAGCTCATCGGCTGATTGAAGAGGTTTCGGAGTTAACTCCGAACACAATTGAAGAATTGAAGGTGGCTGAGAAAGTTGAATCTGAAATCAACAAAGAGAAGCAGGCCAAAGATAATGTAATAGAAGAAGTTTTGGAGATAACTCCAAACACACCTGAAGATATCAAGGTGGCTGAACAAGTTGAATCTTCTTTGTCGAAGACTGAGTTGAAGAGTGTAATAGAAAAAGTTTCTGAATTGACTCTAGACACAATAGAAGATATCAAGGAAGCCAAGAAAAGTTCTTCGTAAAAGCCAGAGATAGAGATTGAAGTGTCAACTCAGGGTTCAGTTGATGAAACTATTATTCAGCAAATGGAAGATTAATGTGCAAAGAAGACTTCTACATCAAATACAGAAAGAAAAGGAATGTGCTACTACTCAGTTATACACATGGAAAAAGATGTAATTGATTTAGAAGATGATATGCCTCATTTCGAGTTGGGATTCACGCAAACTGACAGTGACAAAGAAGATAGTGAGAATGAAGACGTCAGTCCCGACCAAAAGGTGAGCAACATAATATCAATGATGAGGAAAAACAAAAGGAGTATGCAAGCACCTGTTAAGATGCAAGATTATACACCTGGGAAGCTAAGAAGAAGAAGAGAAACAAGAGTCGTTGTGTTAGCAGAAAGCAAACTAAAAAGTTGGAGAACAAACAAACAGAGAAAAAGGAAGTGAAGTTGAAAGCAGTTGACAGCTTAAGAATTATGCAAGTGCTGGATTCAAATCAGAAACCGATCGTGTGCAGATATCATAAAATGCACAATGAAAGGTAAGTGGCATTCATACTATTCAGTTTTTTGGTTTCATAATTTAAGTGTTGAAACCAAAATGAGAATACATTTGTTTCAGTTTCTTTTCTTCTTCTTTAATCATTAATTTATTTTTCAACAATTTAACAACAGTGGCATGGCTTGGGAGAAAAAATAGCTTGGGTTGTACATTACAGGAAGGAATATGAATACCTTGGTAAGGAAGGGTGACATTGCAGGAGATATGATTGAGTTCTACATGCTGTAATCGCAAAAAAAATATCAAAGAAAAACCTGAAACCAGATGGTACTCTTAAGTACAAAAGGGAAGTTTTTCTAAGCACATATGTCTTTGTAAGTTTTCTCTAAATTCTCTTATACAAGTGTCTTTCTGAAACCAAATTAGAACTTGATTTTTGATTTTTTACTGAATTTCAGACACTACACTCAATCGGGCAAAATTGTCGTTCTGCAATTGAAGCTTTCATCGACAAAATGGATTACACTCCAGAATTTGTATTCATTTCATTTCTAACAAATCTTAGTGAAAAGTTGTATCAGTCGACATTGTTAGCTTTTGATAATGAGACCGGAGAATTCTCTCACTACAACTCCATGGCTTCCACTGAAGATGAATGCAGCAAAAGTGATGAAAGCATGAAAGAAAGAATGGTGTCAGCATTAAAACAATATGTTGCAAAGCTCTCCCTAGACCCAGAAATTTAATCAAAAGAATTTGTTTTGAACACCCCTTTGTGTTGTCAGCAAGATGTGTAAGTGCTTTAAAAGAACTTGTTTTTAGAGATCTTCTCTTCAATATCTTCATTTCGATCTTTTTTTGTTTTTTTCAATTTAAAGATCTTGTTTTGTTAATTTCACGAATGATTGCATCCTTCATGTTTGCTATTACATGAAGAGCCTCTTGAAAGGAAATTTTTCGTCCGAAGAGCATATAAAACAAAAGGTGCAGAATATGAGGCCAAAGCTGGCCTGGAAGATACTCCTTGACAAAGTTGCAGACTATGAGGCCAAAGTTGTAACTTAAAGTTGCAAGACGGGAAAATAATGATTCACAGTAGGGTGGAGGAGGACTACTTGCAACATATAGGAAGAGGAGTAACAGTAAGGTTCAGTTATGCAATTGTTTTGTTTTTTTTCAGGCGTGTCTCATTTTGATGGCAAAGAAAGAAGATTGATGGTGCATTAATGATGGTTGTCTGTTCATGGAAGTAAAGGTGCAGTTCATGGTGGTAGTTCATGGTGGTAAAATCTAGTGAAACTGAGTTTGGGTTAGAGTTTGTGAAAAACACAGAAAAACTTACGGCTGGTTTTCAACCTGACCGTAAAACTAAGAAAGTATAAAGAAGATTTAGATACAGGGTAGCTTTTGCTAGGTGCAAGTTTAAATAACTAAGAATAGTCTTTTCATCGATCACTACTCTTAAGTTATAAAATATCGACTCTAAATCAAGATGTTGTGATATTTTTCTCTTTTTTTTTCTCTTTTATTCCGGAAGTGACGGATCCAGGATGAACATACCTATCACAGACGTAAACAAAAAAATAATGGAACCAGAAAAAGTTCCATCATTATTTTTGGTTTCATCTTATTCCAGATGAAAAAAAATGATGAAACCAAAAAAGGGTTCCATCAATTTAGAGATGTAAAAAACCTGAAGAATATGACAAACTATGAAAACTATTTTGGTTACAACAAATTATAAAAACCTGCAACTCTGACAAACTTAATTTAAAAATAAAAAAACATGAAAGACCTGGAGCAAATTAAAATGTTTAACTGTAAAACATATAGAAAAAAAAATAAATAAAAATATGTAGATTAAAACATTATAGTAGTTTAAACGAAAAATGAAAATGAAAGTCGATGAATTGTTGTCAAAATGAATTCACATCTGCCGCGCTGGGCATGTCCTTCGGTTATGGGCACTCAAAACATGGCAGCTACGATAAGTTCTCATCTTCTTATTAGGAACTAAACCTGTATTAGGAATTCTCTTCTTCTTCCTTGGACGACCTGATTGTGGTAGAGCATCAGGACCAAGAACAAGAGATTTTGGAGACACAATCGCAGGCTTTTCAACTGTGGAAGATGATTAATTGGTCTTGCATAGGATTCACGGTAGAACTTTACTGTAAAGTAGAATTCAACATACTTATACGAATCTTCTTCATTTATCATGATACAACGGATATCGTGGGAACAAGGGAAACCATTGATGCGCCAGCGGTTGCAAGAACATGATCTTCTTTGCAAATCGACCTTTTGTGTTAATTTCGAATGAACTTCAAACACATATTGCGACGACTTGGTAACACTGTATTCACAGCCGTGCAATTTGTTGTTGTAGAGATCAATTTCAAATTCTGGACATAAAGTTTCACGCCACTTCAATATTGTTGCACATTCCTCGCGATGTACGCATATTTGATTCATAAGCTTCACTCTGATCTCATCAACCATGATGGATATAGGCTTCTCTCTCTCTTCAAGGATCCAACTATTGAAACTCTTAGTGATATCGAACACAACCTACCATAACAACGACCCGGGAAATAAACACTTGCCCATTTATCAATAGGAGCTCTACTCAGATAATCTTGTAACTTCTGATTTTTGACCTGCAACAAATTCTCCCAGTTCTCTGAAACTTCTGTATGTGTATTAGCATACTCACATTTTTCAAAAACTCCAAGCACATAATTGTTATAAAAATTACTGGCCTTCGACAAGTATGTATTGATATTGTTCTTCATATGCCAATAACACCAACCATGAACAATATCAGGGAATACATAAGGAATTTGATTCACCAAACAACTACCTCGATCACTGACAAAAGTAAGCTTTTTGCGCAGAGGAGAAATGACTTCCTTCAAATTCTCCAAAAACCATTTCCAGTTCGCGTCATTCTCCGATGAAACCACAACATAAGCAAAAGGATAGATTTCTGAAAACAGAACAAGAAAAATGTCTCAGCATATAAAAATAATGAAACCAAATTTGGTTTCATCAATGAATTTGGGTAATAAGGTTTCATCTGTTTCAAATATTTTTTTTTTGTAAATAGGTTTCACTTATTTTCATCTTGGTTTCATCTGTTTGTAGCATGGTTTTAGGTTTCATCTGTTTTGACCTATTTATTTACTCACAGAAAAATAGAATGTTTAAGAAACTTACCGTCATTCTCGGTTAGACCTGTTGCTGCCATGACATGAACAAGGAATTTGCTTTTCAAATGGGCTGCATCAAGGAATAATAAAGGACGATATAATTGAATCCACAAATGCATGCTCCGAAACAGATAAACAATCTCTGAAATTTTTGAGTCCCATTTTCAACTTCCAAAACAACACGAGAGCCAGATTGGTTTCAGTCAATTTGTTGGTATACCATTTCAAGTACATAAATAATTTCCCGTTCTCTCCCTATGTAATATTCAATGCATGCCTCTTCCCTGCATATGCATAATAACGACTAATGTCAAAGCCATACTCTCTTGTAAACTGATTCATAATATCTTTTGTCTTCTTCTTTGGATTCTGTTTAATCTCTTCGAGAATCAAGCTACTAATTAGTTTCTTCGATAGATGTGGTCTGTTTACAACTCTACCACAACAAGTATGCTTCTTATTTAACTCCTTGATAATAAAAGGACTACCTTCAACACCATCAATAGAAACAACATATATATGCCATTCACATTTTCCTTCTTCCTTCTTAGAACAACATGCACCAATCCTCAACTTCTCATTCCTTGTCATGTTAAATGAATACCCAGATGCTGCATGATATTTTAACAAATCAGAGCGAACTTGTTGAACACCTTCCGTAAACACCTGATTACACCCTGAAAAAGGCCTAACCAAAGCGCAGACTTCAACAGTTCTTTAACTTTATTACAGACATCATAATCAACTAAATTTGTAAGTCCTGCATGCTCGAAAGGTATAATTCCTAAACTTCGTGGCTGCTCAAATAGTATGATTCCTGAAATTCCTGAACTACAACTAGAGGACTCATCTCTATGCCTTACATGTAACTCAAGAGATGGAAGCTTATTAAACAAAGTAAATAAAGCAACCGATTGGAGATCAAAATCAGAATTGATAACCTTTTGCTGATCCAAACTATGTGGAAAATTTCTATAGAAAGAACAGAGAATTGACACCAACTTGAACATATACTACCCTTCAAATCAAAAACAGATGTTTGTAGACCAATACGAAAAGATAATGTATCCTCTTTATGAGATATAATAGCGAGAACAGATTCCATAATCTACAAGACAAAGTATGAAACCAAAAAAAGTTTCACTATATGTGAATATAAACAACAACAACATAACAAAATTTAACTCCAATAGATTTGAATATTAACATCAACAACATTACCAGAGAAAACGTAAAAAGAAATGGATCTGAGTTTCATAATCAACATAAACTCAAAAATTCAAAAATAAAATAAAAAATCAATTACATGAAAAGTTGAATTTCAGTCTTGATAGGTGCATAAATCATACATTCTAAGTAGTTTTTCCTGACCCTTATATGCTATATTTGAGTATTATTAGGTATTTTGATTACTTTCCAAGTTTAGTCGCCTTTTCAGGTTACAGTTCAGAAACCCGCAGAATGGAGCTGTATTAGAAGAATTACCGAGGAGCCAGTGAAACTCTCCTTAAAATAGGCCTTTCACATACCACAGTGTAAGGAATTGAATTACAAAGACAATGGTGAAATAATGAAGTCATTCTGATCAAAATTGAGGAAGATATGGGCAAAGCCCCGAAGTGGCTTATTTGGCCTATGCAGCCAGCGGCCAGGCGCAAGTGCGGCTGAAGCATGTTGCGGTAATGTGCTAAGTCATGATTTGAAGGGCTAGAATGGTTTGATGGGCTAGTGGATATCCTTGGTGGGTTATTAGCTATGTTTTAGACATCATATGGGTTTAGGAAAGGATTTGGAGCTGATATACCTTGTTGGAGTGAAATAAGGAAACTTAGCACATTTCCTAGTTCTACTAGGATTGTGAAAGTTGGCTACACAAGTTGGCTTGGGTTGAAACAAGTGGAGACTCAACTATTTTCGGTTTGGAGGACATATAAATACTAAAGTATCCAGGAGTTTTAGAGGATATACTTGGTGAAACAAATACAGTAGAATACACGGACAGAAAAGAAGGGAAGAACACAGCAAAAAGGAAAAAGGCTGGAGGCTGCTGGCTATCTTTGCAGCTGCGCTTCGAAGCCACAATCATTCGTCGCAACTTCTCCGGGTTTGATTATACTTTTCTTTATTGATTTCCATGGGTTTTGATAAACCCATGATGAGCTAAACCCTTCTATATTGGTTAGGGATATAATCTGATGTTTGAAGACATGTTTATTAATTGAATGGCGCATATCTCATGATTTCATGTTGTTTTTAATATCGTTCATGTTCTACCGAATATAGTGTTATATATGATTTATTGTATGTTTGTTTGTGTGGAGAATTGAATAAGCATGCATTGATATCTACAACTAAACTGGAGTTCTGAGAGTCGATTCTGTCGAGGGACTCCGGATACAAGTAGTATAGCATATTTGTTAACGACGGGATGTTGCCATACGAATATGTGTAGAAGCTTGACCTAGGTTAAATCCGAGTGGTGCTTTACGCCGGGTTGCTTAGAATAACCTCAACTCACAAAGACCATTGCTATCATTGGGTTGAACTCGAGTGGAGTTACTCACTCAGGTTACCCGGTGCTAAGAATTCTAAAAGTGGCGCTTTGCGCTTTTTGATGATATTAGGAGTTTTGCCGAAGTAGACGAGACAACTGGCTACTTTAGGGTTATTGGTGTTACTAATGCATGAATGTTGAGTATTCTTTGATTGATAACATGTTGGATGACTGAAGATGAAACCTCTAACCAATGCTTTCTCTCTTATTTCACAACCTTAATCACTTGCGTTTTTACTTATTTGCTTTAGTTTAATTTAGCTTAAAACACGATTAAAACCCCCTTTGCTACTTACTTACATGACTGAAAATACACATATATTGCTTCCTCCTTGTGGGAACGAACTTGTTCTTACTCCTATACTTCATTATATTTTTAGAGAATAAGAACTCGATTATTTTGGTTGATTTCGACACGACCAAATTTTGGCGCCGCTGCCGGGGAGGCATAGCGGATTGTTATGTATTTTTAGTTTCTTTTTCTTTTTATTTTCTTTTTATTTTTCTTGCTGAATTTTTTTTTCCTTTCTAACCGAATTTTGAGAATTTTTTTTCAGGTACTTGTCCATGTACGGTGCACAATATCAAGCGTATAATGGTAATCAATTTAGTTTCCAGCCTCAACATCACGGCAATTTCCAACCATACGAGGAGTATAATCACAACCAATCCTTTGGTTATGACCAATATTCCACGTACCCGTTTGACTATCCTCAGACATACCAACCCTTTAGGGATGAGTATGTAATTGAAAAATCTCAAAGATGGGAGGATAGTCATACTTCTAATGATTCCTCTAGTGTTGAAAAACATATGTGCACCATGATGCAGCACTACATGGATCAAATCGAGGAACTGAGAAGCTCTAACCCTCTTGTGCACAATAACGAATATTTGATTAATGATTTTCAGCCACAAGAAAGAGAGGAAAATTATACTTGTGACGGTTTATCTAAATCTACTCTTGATCGTAATTATGATCATTCACCTATTCAACGGGATGAGACAAGGTTTAGAAACTCCACCACAAGTAATGGTGTAAGACCACCAAGTTTGAGAGAACTTGAGAGAAGGTTTAAGCAATTGGTAGAAGATGAAGGGTCATCATGTGAAGAAATTGGAGAAGCTAAAAGAGCTTTGCTTAGGGAACATGAGCGACGTAATTTTATGGGATACAATGATGATTTTGAACCTCTCGGAAATCCCGACATCAGTGATGACATTACTCCAACTCCAATTCTGGTTGATGATGATTGTGTAGTTGACTCGACTCTTGATCCTAATAATGATCATTCACCCATTCAAAGGGAAGAGTCGTGTTCAATAGATTCCACTGTATTTAATGGTGGAAAACATTTGAATATTGGTCAACTTTTTCAGTTATTCCGTGAGTTGGAGGATGTCGGAGCGCCGGAAGAGCTTCTCAAAGAAATTAGTAAGGCCATTCGTATGGAAATTAATCGAGGTTCTGACAAAGATTGGGAAACCGATGAAGATGCTGATTACGGTGAGTCTGAAAATGAAGAGGAGTGTGTTGAGATTGAAACTGAATTGATTAGTACTGTGGAAGACCCAATTGAACTTTCCGAGGACGATAATAATAATGTTAGTGCCGAGATTTTTGTTGAGGCAGTACAGTCAGAAAGTTTGATAGAGGACCACGGCATACCAGAGGTAAGTAATACATTCCAAATTTTTGAAAAAGAGAAGGATTCCACAATTCATGCGAATTTAGAAGGTCTTCCTAAACCTTTGTTTCTTAATCCTTTCCCTTTACCTCGTTTTGGCTTGGATTTACGTGCTTCGGAAGTGCTAATAAATCACTTTGCTTCTAAATATCCATTGTTGGAAGCACTTGATTCTCATTCTATGCAGGTTAGCAAAGAGGAGCGTATAGAAGTTCCCAAATTCTATGTTCTTTATCCACTTCCGAGTGTAGAAAAGACTAAGTGTGGGGGAAACTTCTATCGAGCGATAGCTTCACTATTCTTTTATGGTATTAATATTTTTGTGACGCTAATATTTGTAATGCAGACGGTTTTATGGGTGGATCCCCAAATTTTCAGATTATTAGTCTACGGGCGATCAGAAAGTCGGGCTATAGACGTTAACCTAAGCGCTAAATGGGAGCAACCCATTGGTTTTGTATCTCAATCTTTTGTTGCTGAATTTTTATTTATTTTTAGAGCATGTAGAATTCCCATCTTGACGTTACATTGGAGGATTCGATTCACATTGAGGACAATGTAAAGTTTAAGTGTGGGGGAGTAATTAGGCATATAGATTTTTAGGTAGAATTTTTAAGCATACACACATTTGCATGAAAACCTTCAACTTTTAGAGATTTTAGAGTCACTTGGCATACGGCTAGCTACGTTTACATACAGACTTCTACTCGAAACAACTGAACTTAGAACTGTTAGAGAACTACATTCGGAGTGCTTAGTTTTTGAGAGGCTAGAGCCGACCAAAATGGACCTAAATTGCCGGTAGGAGAGTACAGGTTAGACTTGTGATCATTCAATACCCATGAGTGAGGCACCATACCTTCAATTATACGTTTAGAGTGTTTCATCTGCACTAATTCCGGGTAGAATGATGAGCTACCTAACCTCGCACCAATTTTCAGCACTATTTTTGATCTCTTGAGTGCTATTTTTTATCAATCATGAGGGTGTCATCAGAGTTGCTAACTTATTCTTGTAGTTTGGTTTGCAGTTGGCATCGTTCTCTCGGCAACATCAAGTCCATAGAAATGTATCATCATCAACTAGCGGAGCAATAAAAATCAAAAGAAAGTTGAAAATAGAGCAAAACAAAACTAGCGCAAAACAAGTGTGGCAGGCGTAAAAATCAGCAGTGGCAGACGTACAAATCAGCAACTCGCGCAAATATGCTGCTGGCATGAAAGAGCACAACACACAAAACAAGCACCTGCGTAAAGGAAAGAAAAACAGGCGCAAAAATCAACAAAACAGCAACAAAACTGGCGTAAATAGAAGCAAAAACAGAAAAATTCAGCAATACTAAGTGAACTGGCGTAAATAGAAAAGAAAATATAGAAAAAATTATATGGCAGCAACATAAAAGGGAAAAACACTGCTGGAAAACGTGAACAAAACAGCAGAAAACATGAAGAAAAGTCAGCAGAAAACGTGAAAAAAAGACTGCTGAAAACGAAAGAAAAGTGCTGCTGAAAGGGAACAAAAATGCCGCTGAAAACGTGAGAAAGTGCAGCTGAAAATGTGTAATACGCTGCTGCATACATAAGGAAAAGAGCTACAAGTGATCAAGGCATACGAAGGGCAAGAGTTTATGAGCTAAAGTCAAGACCGAAGACGTTTCTATGGGATGTTGGGAGAATGGTGCTGATTGTCGACCGGATGAGAAGTTAAGTAACAATTCCCATCTTCGCATAGTGGTTGATTTCCTTTCGTAGAGATTACTAGAAAAATAAAAAATGGTTCTTTCTTGTTCCGTTTTATACGGTATAACATCTTAATATGACTCGGAAGGTTACCTTTCCTTCCTACCTGTCAATATGCGTAGGCTTTCTCTCTTCACTCTCGCTTAAGCATCTGTGAGAACCATAAAGTGTGCCTTTTGAGTGTCAATTTCATAAAATCATTGGTAAGGCAGAAATATTCGGTCACTCTCGAACAGAGACTTTTTTATTTGGTGGTTTTCTCCAAACTCAAGGGATAAGCATGAGAATAATGTTCTTTGGTATTTTTGACTTCTTATTGTTGGTATGTAGGAACTTTATGTCTTCGTAGCTTTTCGTATGCAGGTGCTTTGGAATTTTTGGAAGTTGAAGTAGGTTTTATGGGTATATCTCTTGTAAACTCTCACGAGACTATAACTCGTCCACTAGGGACACCTAGGGGTTTAAAGGCTTGTTGCACATGCTAAGTGTAACCGTTTACTCGACGAAACGGAGTTGTATTTGTTCTTTTTATTAGTTTAGATAGATAGTTTGCTCGAGGACTAGCAAAAGGCAAGTGTGGGGGAATCAACCAAGTCTCCGATGAATGATTGAACTAAAACAATAGCTTCAGCTGAATGGGAATATGATCAAATTGAAAGAATAAACTGTAACTTCAGTTGGATTCTTCAAACCAATATCTAATCTCAGTGATGACTTATTCGAAGAACAAACAGAAAAGTTTGATAATCAAATAACAACTCGAAAATTAAAATACAATCAAAATCATAATAAAAAAACAAAAATCAAGTAAATCAAAATCAAAATTACCTGATGAATGATTCGACTACTTGTAACTTGTCTTCTGTTCTTCAATTAAATAGAAACGAAAACGAGTTCTGTTGAGACTTAATCAATGGATTTATTTGGAGAAGATCTGTTTCAAATTGAAACCCTAGCCGAATCTAAGATTTTGAGAGAGATTTTTTTTATTTCCTGAATCAGATTCTGTTATTTGGAGCAAATTTGATTTAGCCGATATTTCTCTCACCAAGATTTGATTTTCTCATTTATTTCCATTTGAAACATATAGGTTATATAGAAAAGGGCATCTCGGGTATATTAAAATTAACTAAAAACTAAAATTAACCAATATTAAAGGAAATGGGGTTTTATTTCATTTTTAATTAAAATAGTTTTTATTTATAAAGGATAATATGAGAGGAGTTTTTGAATGGGAAGAATGGTCACCTTAATTTTTTATTCCATATTATATTAAAAAAATTGTTTTTCAGTTTTTGGAAGCAAAAACATTAGAAGTTAGTTTGGGTATATAATTTAAAATGATTTTTAAAATTAAAATTATTTAATCTTTTTTGAAATAAAATATTTTTACTTCCAACTCATATAGTTGATTTTTGCTTCAAAATATCTAAACACCCTCTAAAGCTGACACACCTTTTTACGTCATATTTTGGAGGCCCTTCTGTTATTTTTCCGGAAAGCCATTTTGCGATTAGAATATGAGACATATTTAAAGAAATACCCTATCATTTTATGTGTATTTGTCTCTCTAACTCTAGCCTTCAAAATCATTTTAGTAATCACTCCGCAGAGACAAATCAGCTACGAGAATTTTCTGTAAGTTCCTCTTCTTCGCCCTAATTTTTTTTAAGTTCAATTTCACAACTACGAAATACCTGATTTTGTTGTGTTTAATTAGATAGATTTCTTTCTTCTGATTATCAAATTCAGTATCAATTATTTTAGGGTAATGGTGAATTTGGGTAATTAAGCAGAGACACATGATTTGCTTTGAGTTTCTTTCGAATTCCGATTTCTGGTTGTAATGTTGAAATCATAAGGTCGAATAGCTACTAGCCGAAGCTGTTGTAGTCATATTTTTTTGTTTTGTTTTGGGTAATCTCCATTTGAAACATTTGGTGTTTGAAATTGTTAATGAGTTTGAAATTTGTTCGAATTAATGCAGATGGTGGGGAACTGATCTTTAACCTCCTTGAGCTTGTTGCAGTGAGCTGCCTCTGTTGTATTATAGTCCGTTTGTCCTGTCATGGTAAGCAATGATCTTAAATTCTTTAATCTTTGAAACACATGTATTTTTATGTGTAGGGTTCGGTAAATAAGTTTCTCAAACAATGTCTTATTTGTCAGCTGATGAACTCATCTATGTTTCTACTGCTTGTGCGCAATACCCTGTAACATTAGCATTATGCTTCATAATCATGTTATGTGTTAGCTTGTTGTAATTAACTCCCACTCTAGTACCATAAACCATTACCCCCTGACATGGTAGACACTGATCTTAGCCTCTTAAATCTTTACACCAGAAGTAAGCCGGCAACAAGTATCTTAGAAACACATATATGTTTTATGGGTAGGAATTGGAAATTTTTGTCTCAATACGTGCACTATTTTGTTAGTTCAGGAACTAGATCTATACTTCTACTACTTTTCCAAAACCCTGTAATGTAGTCATGTTATGTTTTTGTTGCCTTTTCATGTCTAATGCATATGTACTGCGCCATATTCACCCTTCATGCCTCTCTTTGGTTGCCAGCTACATCTAAAAGATGCATACGTATGCTTTTGGAGTTAAAACAGTCTGTTCTATGCATATATTGGTATTGTTGGTTGACTGAATTCGTTAATAACTACAGGGTTCTAATGAGTTGACTGACGAGACGAGTGAAAGAAGGCTATACATCGGTAATCTTGATCAAAGAATAACTGAGTATGTGTTACTCCCTCCCTCCCTCCTATACTGATACTAATCTTTGCCTCCCTCCCTCCCCTTATACTAGTACTAAGGATCGCTGAATTTGTATTCTTAATTCTAGGGCGGTCTTGATCAAGATGTTTTCTCCTTATGGAAAGATCGAGTCAGAGGATTTTTTATGGCACACTCGTGGTCCTAAGCGAGGAGAGCCACGGGGTTTCGCTTTCATTCAGTTTAGTACCAAAGAGGTATATTAATATCATCAATTACTCTAGTTTGTTAACTTCTCAGTCAAAACCTCATTTCCCATTTGAAGTGAGCATGCAGGAAGCACAACTAGCAAAGCAGAAAATGAATGGAAGATTGGCTTGTGGGCGTCCATTGGTTGTCCGGTATGCTAGTGAGAAATACTATCTGGAAACGTCAACCACAGCCCCAAAGCCTTCCAAAGTTGGTATTGTCAGTGAGGCGAAGAAATCAAGTCAATCGGGTTGTAGTGCTCATTCAGGTCAAATGAGTCGAAGTGCTAAAATTGCTGCGATAAAGAACAAACTGAAATCCTTAGAAGATGAAGAGAACTGTTCAAAGAAGAAATCCAGGCAAGGCGATAGTGTCACGTGATCCTCAGCTGGCTGAAACCTTTTAGTACCTTTAGACAATTTTCTCAAAATCATAAAGCACAGTGAGCTTCAATAGATTTGTCTGTCGCTTGCAATTCTCCAGTATCTGTGAGGTCTGAGCTTTGTTGTTGAGCTGCTAAACAAAGAAGCGGCTGTAATGTTTATCTGTATCTTAATCAACTTGGGTTACCTTTTTTAGTACATGTCTTGACACTCAATATCCACGAATTATTTCTTACAATAGGTGAAATGCAGTGATTTGTTGTAATTATTTTTGCTGAAGTTGATTTAGTCTGTTTAACATTCATTTTCTACTGGCAGAGTTCTCACACGTCTAGGAAGAAGACTGGAGATTTGTGATTAAGGAAGACAGTCAAGCCTTATTAGAGGAGGTTTGGTAGTTAGTTCAGTTCCTTGGCTGCTGAAATTGTGAATCTGTCTTTGTAGCATACCTGATGCTTAACCAAGTCTAATTAGTATTTGTACCAGCACAAAGATAACATTGTGCCATTCCTTACTACTAGAGGATCTTATTGAATGACTGAATGATGAGAGAATAGTACTCCCAACATAAAAGATTCACAAAAGTTTCAGAACTTAGAATTCGCGACCACAAGAATCTAACTGAAAATTAGTTACAAGTATATACTACCTCCTCCCGGTCTTTCACTTTACTAATCACAGGGTTGATCTCAGGAGTAACTAGGAAGATGTATTGCTTGAGATAGTTCCAATAACATGTCATCAACCAAATAGGCTTGAACTAAAACAGACACAGGAAATGCTAGAAATATGTTATAAGAACCAATTAAGTAGAATTTTCTCTCACGTTTTTGTTCTTTTACATAGGCCTTTTCTTTTTCTTGTTGCGATTGATTCCTCCACATGGGCTTCTATACCAAATTAAGAGTGGACTGGGAAATCACATGGCAGTTAGTCAAGGCTTGGATATGAATACCTATGGCCATCAATCCAAGGTATTTACAAACCTAGATTCAAAATTGTCCCAAACGATTCTTCAGGAAAAATGTAAAAAAAATTCACACGGTGAGAATAATATAACTACTCTAACTTCGCATCTAGGTTGCTAAACTCTCCAAGTATACTAGTAATAATGCAAAAAGATGCCGAGAGGCAGTTAGAGAAACGCGCAAATCTTCTCAAAATGGAGTTACACAGTTTCACATACTGTGTGACTCTCAGACTCTCTATGTTTGTGAATTTTATCAACTAATTCATAAGCTACACCATGTTACTATCCACAAATGGGCACTGCCAACTGTTACGATCCGGACTTGTATGCTTCGTTAGCAAAGGGAAGAAACAATAGATAGATGGTTTGAAATTTTAACATCACTATTCGTTTATGTGCATATTTTCTGGTTTTCTCTTTTCCTTTCTCCTTAATTTTTTTTTATCATTTTTGGAAACACTCTCTTATACTTTCTTCCATCCGTTTCACACTGACATATGCTATAAATTTGAAGAAATGCAACCACTTGAGATATCCACACTATCGAAAATTCTGATACAACAAGAAATTCATTAACAAGAGATAATATGAAGATGCAGGCTGCTCATTTCTTCTTTCTGTTGGTTCTAATATTCTCGGTGTTTGTATCTTTCGCTTATGGGTGTCGTCATGAGGGTCATCACTGTAATGTTATCAAATGGTGTTGCAAGAATTTAAGGTGCACTGAACTCTTTAACGGAATATGCGTATGAGATTAAGCTGTAATAAGATATCATGACCAAGTACTGGATGGATCAGTTCTTATATTTGATATCTAAGTATTTTGGTTTGTAATAAGAGATCATGGTTTGATTATAAATATCTATAAAAAAATTATTATTAAGGGGTACCTTCAATCTCCATTCTTTGCAGATTTGTTTGTACTACTATCTCATGTGTCATGAATAACATCTCTATGGCTTAGGTTATCCCTCCAATCTTACTTTTGCTCTCTGATTATCAAATTAACAAAATCAGTAACAATTATTTTAGTGTAATTGTTGATGCATTTTGGTATTTGAGAAGAAACAAATGAGGGTTTGAGTTTCTTGAATTGTCGAAATCATAGGGCCGAATTGTTTTTTGTTACTACGCTCATTGAATATCTATAGACGAAGATATTGTAGTCATATTTTTGTTTTTGTTTGCATTGGTTTTACTTTTGTTTCAGTAATCTCCATTTGAAACATTTGGGTTTTGTTGTGTTTATCTTTGATAACTATGTATGTTGGAATTGGAGTAGTTAATAAGTTTGGAAAGTGTTCGAGTTAATGCAGATGGCGACGAACTGATCTTTAACCTCTTTGAGCTTGTTGCAGTGAATGTATCATAATCCGTTTGACCTGACATGGTAAGCAATGAATCCAATGATCTTAAATTCTCTAATCTTTGAAACAATGTCTTATATTGCCAAGTGATGAACTCGATCTGTGTTTCCTATTACTTGTGCCAAAACCCTGCAATCATTACCCCTGAAATGGTTGTCTTGATCAAGATGTTCTCTTCTAATGGAAAGATCAAGTCAGAGGATTTCTTATGGCACACTTGTGGTCCAAGAGAGGGGATCCACGGGTTTCGCTTTCATCCAGTGCAGTTCTAAAGAGGTATATCACCCACTATTCTACATCGATAGCTTATCAGTCAAAAACCACATTTTCCCAATTGGAAGTGAGCATGCAGGAAGCACAACTAGCAAAGCAAAATTTACTGCATCCCCTATCACTATCTACATCCCGCCAATCACATTTGAAATGAACAACACGGAAGCCACCCAAATACCTCAACTCTACATTATCAGTTAGTACTCTAAAATAATCCTTATCGATGGTTACATATACTCCAGCGTTTTGTGTCGTTCTTCGCTGCTCCCAACGTTTTGTATGAAAGTGGTACCCGTTGACCGTGTAAACGTTGAATGCCAAAGCTTCTCGACAAGGACCTCCGGCCAATAATAATAGTTCTTCACTCACCTAACCGGTCTTTTTGTGCAGTTGGGAAATCTGTTCGTTACAGAAAAAATCCCACCAAAATCAGAAATCATAAGAAGCTTGTGTAGGGAACAAAGTGTGTTAATAGTATTAAATTGAGACTCACTTTACATTCAAACCATCTAGGAAACTCTTGGATGTGTTTTCTATGTGCGTGGCTAGTTCCCCAAGCATAACTTTTTGCTCACTGTATATTGCCATAAGAAAATTATGCAAATCACATGTGCATGAGAACATTTTCAGATTCTAGCATTCTTATAAATGTACATAAGGAAAAAGAGTAAGTAGAGAACATGTACTCCTCATATTGGTGCACTTCATCGAAATTCTTGAGAACAACGAATTTCATTTGGCGGAACTCTTCCTCTTAAAACGACGCCACATGTTTCTTACCTTGAAATTCACCGACTTGTCTGAAAACAGACAACTTATTAATTTCTGATTGAAATCGAGTGTTATCCTCGTGTTTACTAAGTTGATTAAACTTCGTAGCTACACTATTCATATGGCGCTCAATTAATACGAGAGATTCTTCTATTATTTGCCCTTTCTCCATCGAGCCTTCGAGATAATCTTTATTTCGCACATAACACTTGAACTTCCTCAAGTACCTGATACATAGCATAGAAAAACTATTGCACTCCATAGCAATTTAGAGTTTTCATCAATTAGATAGATCATGTCCAGCAAAACCTTTTGAGGATGCAAATAAAGAAAGGTGGCAGGGAAAAGAAACAAAACAACTTGAAAACAAATGATACAAGGATGGGAAAACTTTCTTAAAGTTAAATTTCTCTTTCAAGAGTTAGAATATACTCCTTAGAAAAGGATTATGGCTACGAAAGAACTGTCACCTAATCAAGCACAACCAACTACAATAACGGCAACAAGGAAAAAGAGGAAACCAAATGTAATTGATAACCTCGACAAAGTTGCCACCAGATCACAGAAACTCAACCAGGACTAGTATATGTTCAAAAAAGGTAAAATTTCTAAGAAAAATAACATTGATACTTCGTACCTCTCAATCGGATACATCCAACGATACTGCATTGGACCACCACCTTTTGCTTGTTCTGGTAGATGAATGGGCAAGTGCATCACGAAAAAAAAAGATGGGGGGAATATCCTTTCTGACCTGTACAATGTGATTACAATATTGTCCTGCAGTTTGTCTAAATCATCCATATTAAGGACCGTAGCACACAACACTTTGAAAAACATACATAACTCATTCACTACTTCAGACACATCATCTGGAAAATTTCCACGAATTGCTATCGGCAACAAATGTTCCAATAGAACATGGCAATCCTGACTTTTTAGACCTATAAGCCTCCTCTCTTTAAGGTTTACACAACGAGAAACGTTTGATGCATACCCGTCCGGAACCTTAATTTCCTACAAAAGTCTACAAAATGAACCCTTCTAGTGTTCGACATCACATATGAGGCGTTTGGCACCCTATACTTATCCCCTATTCTCGTCGCCCATAAGTCCTTCTGTATACCCAGCCCTTGTAGGTCAAATCGGGCTTTTATATTGTCTTTTGTCTTCCTATTGACCTTCAATATAGTCCCCATCAGAATATCACGTACATTCTTCTCGATATGCATCACATCAAGACTATGGAACAATAAAATCGAGCCCACATAGGTTAATTCCTGCTGGAAAATGCTAATCTTCTTCCAATTGTGATCAAAGGGTATCTTTTCTACTAGACATTGTTGATTTCCATTCTTACCAAACTCAACTTGCTCTAGATGATCCAACTGCTCAAGTATTTTAGCCCCATTTAATAGCTTTGGTGGTGGTCGTTTCTCTTTTTTTCCACTGAAGGACGCCTTGTGATTGGCCATTTATGATCCATTGGTAAGAAACGACATGAAACATGGAACACCACTTATCTACAAATAACATTTCGACAAAATTATAAGAGTTGCGCATAAAAGAAAAGCAATCCAAGATAGAGCACTAAATTACAAGAACCCAAGCCATTAGTAGCGGGGTTCCAAATACAGAAGAAACCAAGCCATTACAAGAACCCACCAGTTTAACTGTAGAACCTGATGACTTGAATCATAATTTATAGAGCACTGAATTACCCTATTATCAGTAGTATTCTTGTCGGCACCTCTAAGCATGATACTAGGGTTTTTTTTCTGGACAGTAAGATTAAGTTGGGATTTAACAAAATCAGAATCAGAAATTAGTTTAAACCGAGACTTGCAAACAAATTTACATGATCTAAGTAATGATTTCACTGGCAACCTTAAAAGGATTTCATGGTAGAGCTCTTCTGGAAGGCTAGGCATTGCTTCTTCTCCTTCTACTCGCAACTTGAGAGGCAAAACAACTAGGGTTTAGTTTTCTCCTCTTAGCTCAAAAGACCTTTTTTTTAAAAGATACTCCGTCCCAAAAAAAGTGATACTTATATAACACGGCAAGATATTGGTAAAAAAAGTTCATGGCTCGGGTTTATGGGCCAATTTTGCAAAGGACGGTACTTATGGTATCCGGTTTAGACTTTGTACAATATGGCAATATTCTAAAGGAAGGTTTAATATTTTGGACCATGTTGCGGTAATGAACAAGTAACGAGCTTTTAGACCCCAGGAGATACGTACATGGTTGAATATGTAAAACAACCAACAAGAACATATTACAGAATGTGCACTGGTGACTTACAATAATCCTTTACGGCAAAAATGCACACAACTTTTTATGGTGCAATATCCACCGATACCGTCTTTAGTAGTATGTTTTAGCAATATCATTCACTACATTTCTCTAATTAATTGTGTTCTTCTTATAAGATAATCGGCTGGAATTGAGTCCATTCCTACTGCATTTTCCGCGAAATTCTCTATACTTGTGATTTGAATATTACTATGATGACCCTTATGACGACAACCGTGAGCAAAAGATATAAGCAAGGAGAATATTAAAACCAACATAAAGAAGAAATGAGCAGCCTGCATCTTCATAATATCTCTGGTTAATGAATTTCTTCTTGTCTTATAGAATTTTCGAAAGCGTGAATATCAAGTGGTTGCATTTGTTCATAAGATCATCAAATTTATGACCTTTTTTTGGTAAGAAATCAATGGAAGAAAGAATAAAAGAGTTTTCCTAAAAATGATAAAAATTAAGTAGAAAGCAAAAGAGAAACCCAGAAAATATGCACATAAACGAATATAGAGGTCGATGTAAGTCCGAATAGCAACAGTTGGCACTTGGCAGTTCCCATTTGTGGATAGTAACTTGGTGTACAGCTTGTAAATTTGTTGATAAACTCACAAATATAGAATCATACATTGTGTGAAGAAATGCGAATCGATAGAGAAAGCCAGTGGGTAATGTGCGAAAACGGAGTAATTCCCCCTCGGCTTGTCCACACCATGAAACTATGTAACTCCATTTTTGAGAAGAGTTACGCGTTTTTCTAACCATCTCTCGGCATCTTTTTGCATTATTATTACCGTGTGAAATTTTTACATTTTTCCAGAGGGAATTGTTTGGGACAATTTTGAATCTAGGTTGTAAATATACGGTGGACTGATGGACATTAATCCAAGCCTTGAAAAACTGCCATGCCACTATGGGATTTTCCGAGGTTTGTTTAAGATTATTAGTATTGGTAAATTTGTTCTAACATCATTTAGAGCTTGATGATACAATTCGATTAAAGATCAGTTCTGCCACTAGGATTCATAGTTGAATCCATCTCTTATTACAAACCAAAATACATAAATATCAAAGATCAAGTAAACTTGACTAGGTGCGGTTTTACTTGACCATGATCTCTTATTACAGTTTAAAAATCTGCGATGCATTCTCCATTCCAAAACCAAGTGCACGTTAAATTCTCGCAACACCGTTTGAATACATCACAGTGATCACCCTCATGACGACACCCATCAGCGAAAGATAAAGATATAAGCACCGAGAATATTACAACCAACTGAAAGAAGAAATAAGTAGTCATCTGCTTCTTCATTTTATGTCTTGTTAATGAAACTTTTTTGTCTTAGAATTTCTATGGTGTGAATACTTTTATATATAACAGAAAATTAGTTACAAGCAAGCAAACGGAAGCTTCTTTTATACTACCTCCGTCCCACAAAAAGTGGGTCTTTCACTTTTCTAATCACAGGGTTAGCTAGGAAGATGTATTGGTTGAGATATAAACTAAAACGCAGACACAGGAAATGCTACGAATATTTTGCATAGGCTTTTTCTTTTTCTTGTTGGAATTGATTCCTCCACATGGGCTTCCTTCTATACCAAATTAAGAGTGGGAAATCACATGCCAGTTCTTACATTTGATATCTATATATGTATTTTGGTCTGTAATAAGAGATCATGTATGGTTTCATCATAAATAAAAATAATAATTACACAAGTCTCCAATGCTAAAATTACAGTAAAGAAAACTAAAACAGTTTATGACTGCAGTTTTTTGTGAATACATTCTACTATTCTAACTGAAACAGAATCAACGGTTCTCCAGTATGGAAACCACCATTTCTGTTTGTTTAGAAGCATAACAGAAAACAGACCCCAAAATCCAACTACGAACCCCATGGCAACACTAGCATACAACTTAATCTTTTCTTTTCCATCCTCTTCTTGATTGTCTAAGTCTTCATCGACTTTAATTGAAGGACCAGTGTCGTCAATAACATGATCCCGTCGCAAAACTTCACCAGACGAAATGTTGGAAGACAATGGCTAAACAAATGAGTTTTAAATCTCTTATTAAAATATAAAATATTGTGCCTATTTGGATTAGAGCTCCTAATCTATTTGTCACTTTACATGTTTTAGTTTTTCCTTTGTTTTATTTTATGAATAAAACACTTTAGTCCCACATCGGGAAGTTTCCACTTCTTAAGTTATATTAAGAGATTATATAAAAAAAAAAATTTCAACCTATTTTGACATCCAAGGAAAAATGGTTTCTCTATATTTTTGGAGAGAACAAAAGAATAATAATTTTCTTATTATTTTTCTTAAGTTTTTTGAGATTTTGCTTGAAGGGTTTTTCTGAGTTGCCAAGCTCAAGTTGAGCATCTACTACGAGTGATAGTAGTAGGTGTAGCAGAATGTTTTATCCTGGAGGCATCCGTCCTGTGGAGGCTATAGCATCACTCTTGAGTGTAGCCGGACGCTAATGTCTTAAGGACAACGTGTTGAACAAGTGACTCATTCTGTTTTTCCAAAGTTTTATTACATACCATCTTGTTGTTGTGGAGACACGAGGAGTTCATCTATTTTGACGAATCACTTCTGTTAAGTATCAACAACCTTTGTTTATTTGATTTTCTTCATTTTTGATTATTGCACCCCACAATCTTAATACATTAGTATTTAGTAATAATTATAAATGAATGATCGATTTGTGAATCGTCGACGTTGATATTATATTAGAAAATTAAGGATGTTAATTTTGAAATGAAAAATCAAAATTGAGTTTTCTGGGCAGCTGTAGATTTTCGAGTATATCTCTTAACTTAGAAAGAATTTTGATGAATCCTTTTAACAGAGTATAATAGATATCCTGATAGTTACCCACACCAAAATTCAGAATTTTTGGAGTTATAAAGTATATATTTGATATTTTATAAAACTGAGAAATGTTCCTGAAAAATTCTGACGGGCAGAAAAATATTGTTGACTAAACTAGTTTTCCAGGCATAACTATGCGTTTTTTGATATGGTGATTCAAATGAAGTTTATAGATCTAGATATTATCTTCAAAACTCGTATTTAATTCTTTGATTCAGACTTGTGGTTTGTGAGATATGGTATTTATAAGGATATTGTGCATATTTGTCCAGAATATCAATAACTGTATCTAAGCTCTAGATTAGATGAGATCTTGCAACCATTTATAGTGGTAATTTGTCACCTTGGATATAATATGAAAATTTACTAGTGAGCGTTTTTATCCATAATAGACTTGAGATTTTAATTTAGTTGAAATATTTCTCTTAAACAAATTAGAGCAAGTAACAAATTGATTTTTGTGACCTAAAGTAATAATCTCTTATGTGTCAGATTAGTATCACATTGCTAATGAATAATGAGATGTTGAATTAGTTGTATATGAACTGTGTATTATGTTATAAATAACTTTGATTATATATGCTTTGTGTAGTATCAATTGGCGTCAATCACATGATTGGTTAATAATTCACAATTGGTTAACAATTATTAACCAATCATGTGATTCACGCCAATTGATACTACTAGTAATATGTTACCTTTTGTTAACCAATTGAGAATCATAATATACTAGTGAACCATAGTCATATGGATAGTGAGGTATAAACTATCTTTTAGTAACTAGTGCAACAAAAAGGTTAAGCGAACACATGTATTTTAATTGATATGTATGTACACAAAAGTGTTTGGATGTTTTATTACCAAATTTATTACTTATTGATGATTGATAGTCTAATGTGGAGAGAGACTTAAATAACTTGATAACTATATTTTAATAACATTTTGATAAAATGAACGCTTATTCCAAGTCTCTCTTACTCCATTATCCAGCATCACCCAGTCTTCAGTGCGGAAATCGTTTCTAAGATATAAACATAAGCAGTCAGCCAATACTCCCACATCTTTGCACCTTGGACGCTGCATAGTTTCTTTAGGAAACGGCACATGAATGAGTATCTCCTTGCTAACATCGAAAGAGATTATAACATCGGGGCGGTCTTTTTGTTGGTGGCACCTCCTGACCAATGAACCACTCCATTGAAAAGCACATCGCCATTTGTGTTTCTAAACAAGTAAGGGATGGTTTGAATAGCTTTCCATACACCGGATGCTAATGATTACACATCAGCTTGATAGTGATCGAGAACTTGCATAATCGTCGATTCTTACCACCTTATAATTGTCAGTATTGCAGTCATAACCAAACCCATATCTATCATTAAAAAAGTACCATTCAAGTCATAGATAAGATCATTAAGTAGAATTGGTATTTTCTTGTATTCCCTAGTGGTTGGATTCCATAGGTACATCCAACTATCTTCATCAAATTCACTTCTACCAGTACTCGAAATACCTAAGCAAATTAGACCATGACAGGAACCAAGAATCCATACTCTTTTAACTTCGTTACATCCAAATGGGTAATCCATTTGGAAAGCTTCATGCCGTACATCATCTAATCCCGATGAGTACGACGCTGAGGAAGATAGTAACGCATAATCTATGGTGAAAATGTTGGGTTTACAAGTTTGCCCGTTTAAACTTCGAACCATGAGAAGAGAGTTATTTTTCTGAATACTATGATTAAGGTGATACTTGATAAATTTACGGCTACGAATAAAATTACGCCAGGGCTTGCATACCCACTTACAAATTAAAATTGTATTAACTGGTAATCTTAAAAATATATCTACCTGAATATCTTTTGGAAGGCTAAACACTTTTGACATTGCTACTTCTGCTTCTGCTTTTGCTTTTGCTTCTCTTTTGGAAGATGGTATGTTCCCCATTACTCTAAACCTTATATAGAGAAACGAAGTGATGAGGCAATACAGCCGAGGGAAGAAATGGTTACAAAAACAATGTGTTTCAGGTAATGGGTTCCATTTGTTGTGAATGGAAGACTATTAATAAAGATCTTATCATCCTGATTTAAGACCTCATGTTTTGAATATGGTAACTTATAACTGCACCCATTGGAGTCCACCTCGTAACGGCTCATCAAGCAGTAAGATTTTACTTAAACTGCCTGCCTTTACTTAGCTTCGTGTTTTTGGATGAGAACAGACGGTAAGTGCTTTAAAATGATAATGCAATAGTGCAACTTCGGACGAATCTAGTTTGAAGTCTATGATGGCATACCTCATGTGTCAATGAATGTGGATGCTTTATTTGTTGTAAGCCAGCTTCCTTTTCTTCCTTCTATATTCTTCGCCAACTCATGTAATTAAGGTTTGTTGAAGGAACGGCAAAATTTACCGTTTGTCGTTAGAGGTTAACATTTGCCACATCAGAGCTGATCCTCCCACATTTATTTGGAAATGCTAGCCTGTTTGGTTGATTTCCTCTACTGCATTTAAGGCTTCCCTGGATGGATGGACAGATGCTTGATGCTTCTGCTTGCTCATGCTATAATAGAGTCATGTCATAATATTGCTTTCCTAGTGTGGTTGAGATATCGATCTTTGAATACAGTTTATTCCGTTACGTATAAACTAGATATGTCCTTTGGTTTTGAACCTAGTAGTGAAATTTCCCTTTACAATCAGAAGAACAAAAGGAAAAATAACTGTTCATATACTAAGCAGGAAATGCATAAATGCTGGAAGATCTTTTCCATTTTTGCTCATTTTAAATGTTCGATTCCGTAATAAGCATATCTTGAACTAGGAAAATACTAGCATTCATCCATGAGACCCTTGTTAAAACATAAGTACTCTCCCGTACACGTTCCTAATATTATCCACTCCGAATTTTGTAGCTGGCCCAAGTACAACATAGTTGCATAGCCGGCATAATGTGCTGTTAGAATTAAAAATGAATTTATTGCTTATTTACAAAAAAAAAAATATTTTGTTACAAAAATTATCTTGATGGGACCAAAGGGTCACTAGCCTATATTGTGTGTGGAAATAAAAAATCCATTTTTCACTTCTATGTGAATGAGAAACCTTTGGTTTGTCCCGCATAGGATAAACCAAGGATGAAGTCTATCTAATTACCACGAAAGTTACTTCTAAGGGAAAAACGTGTGGATTGGATATAGACTAAGGGAATGGGCTAGTGGGCAAATTCACACATGTGCGGTGCTTCGCACCGAAGCACGCACGCGGGCTTGCGGAGCTTGCGTGTGTTTTTTGCGTGTGTTTTGCGTGAGCTGGCGTGAGCCGTCGTATGCTTGGCGTGAGCCGGCGTGTGCCCAGCGTGTGCCTATCAAGAGTTAATGGTTTCATTTTAAATTCATATAATAAATATTAAAACCGTTTCATTATTTATGTGAATTAAAAACCATTTTATTATTTATGTGAATTAATGAGAATTAAATTAAAAGATTTTTCATAAATACAATTTAATTCTCTTCTCTCAAATTTGTCTATAAAAGAAAAAGAATTTTCATTTTCAACTTACCCCAGACGCAGCTACTATCCTGTCGTCTTTTCCCCTCTTCTCGCTTTGTTGTGCGCACTAGATTTATTTTCTTTATCTTCTTCTGTTAAGTTCACAACGGGCCAACGAGTCTTGCTAACTGGGTTGGTATCAGGAGGTTTTATCCTGAATTCGATTTGTCAAATTTAAAGGTATAGCAACACTTTTTCTAAAGTGTACCTGGCAAATATCGAGTTAAGGGCAGTCTGTTGAACAGGCGACTCCTCCTCTCCGTGCTTTGTATGATTGTTTGCAGTGTTCTATTTTTCTAACCAGTAACCCATTTCTAGTCTCTGTTTGGTTTGCTCATTGTTACAGGATAACTCTCCAACATGTGCTGGTCAACTATGGGATCATTCAAGTATTCAGCCCCCTTGGTTAACTTGTCTTTTTGATATTAAGGTTCTTGAGAGTTGAGATTGATTTGTTATAACATAATCCTAGAATTACTGATTTGTTATTCAACTTAACATTATAATAAGCTCCAACTTGACATTATAAATTGAAAAGTCAATCCAGTAGAGTTAGAATACTGCATTTGAGTTCTGTTTAGATTAATGGTTTGCACATGTTTAAGCGATATATGTTGCAAACTTGTCGGTGCTTCTTTCGAGCTAATTATGTTTGCGAAAGCATCTCCTAAATCCATAAATATGTGCACATTGTTATTCAACATTCAGTACTCAAACAGTTACCTTTCTAAGTTTCAAAAATGGTTCTTCCGAATCCTTTCTATTTCCTACTGTTTTTTCTCCATTTTCCTCCTCTGCTCCAATGTTCTAGTTCAATCTGCTCGGACTTTTGATGCTCAATCTAAAGTTCCTCAAAACAAAACTTTTCGCTACGTAGTGCAAGGCGAGTTTGAAGGACTGAATGTGGAATATTGGGCAGATTATCGTTTTATCGAAACGGGTGAAAATAATGTTCTCAGCTACCCATATGGGCTAATGTTCTACAACACTACTCCTGATGCACATGTTCTTGGCATAGGTGCCAATCTTCCTAATGATCAATCAGAAACATTTTGGATTTGGGGTGCTAATAACAACAACCCAGTTCGCGAAAATTCCACTCTCACTTTCGGCACTGATGGTAACTTAGTTCTTGCAGATGTTGATGGCCGTATAGTTTGGCAAACTAAGACAGCCAACAAAGGTGTTACCGGTTTGTCTATGCAGCGTAATGGAAATTTTGTACTTCACGATAAAAAGGGCAGATTTATTTGGCAGAGTTTCCAGCACCCGACTAATACTATTGTAAGAGGTCAATCACTTAACCTCATGAGTGGTAAGAAACTGGTTAGTCGTACATCAGATAAGAACAGTCGTGATGGTTCTTTCAGCGCTGTGATCGACAAGAACGGATTCAACCTGTATCAAAATTCACAGAAAAGAGGAGGCTGGGAGGCAACGGGTCTTCTAAATGTAACATTTGATTTCGATGCATGAAGAACCGCAGACTACTACTTATTTCTTAACTCTAGGTTTGGCAAATCCAGTACAAGTTCAGCTAAAACCAGTTGGTAGTAATTCAAGACAAGTTACACTCACGAAAATTGATTACCGCTACGAACATTCATTTCTGAGGTTAGAATCAGATGGTGATCTAGCAGGTTATACCTTCTATGAGATGGATTCTTATGCTTTATGGGCTAAAGATTATGCATATTTTGGAAAAGTGCATAATGGGGGGTCGCCACCGTATACCCCACCAACATACGAGGGGCCATCGGGTTATATCCCTCCGCCGTACGAGGAACCATCCGGTTATTCTCCGCCGCCACCGTCGCGAAACTAACAACGCCCGATCAGATATCATCTTCTCATATCGTCAGTTATTATATTAAAAAAAAACATATTAATAATAACAAATAACTAAAAAGACAGTAAATTCATGAATAAGAGTTTGCTTGGGTTCTCAAAGATTTGCAGATCAAATTTTCATTCTCATGTAAGTTGCTTCATTTGACTGCAAAAAATAAGGAAATTGTCCACTCATACCGGTGGCGGAGCCAGATTTTTTTTTTTTTTTTTTTCTTCTGTTTTGATCAGACAGGAGCCAGAAATCTTGCTATGAGCTGGGGAGGAAAAAGAATTTAGGGTGAGCAATTAAGCATAAATGTACAGCTTCCACCCTTTTTGATATTATTAGACCTGGGAGCCAGTCCAGGAAGCTGGGCAACTGCCACGCCCACCATGAAAATATACATTCTTTCCGGCTTGCACCAAGCCTAACTTTTGTAAATTCTGGACTACTGAGTAGAGGAAGCCGGGTCTTGCATACACACCTACAAATTACGATGGTTTTCACAGGTAGCCTTGCAAGGATCTGACTTAAAACCTTTTCTGGAAGCCCATTAAAAACAGTTCCTACTTCTTCTTGTAGGGTAGTCTGCATCTCCACAAACACCAAACCTTATGTGCTCCATTACCACAAAAGTTTGTCCAGGAAGGAAAAACAAAGCGTTTCAAACTGAGAAAGCAAACTGAGGGATTACATACAAGAAGGGTTTAAATTACTTAAAATAAGGTCACTTGCCATATATATTCTGGAAACAGAACTTGATTAGGAATCCGAAAGGGTACTTTATGAAAGAAAAACACACAATTTCTAAAAAAAAAAAAAAATCCTTAGAACACCGATAGATAGGGTTGTACATGGTTCGGTTTGGTTTCTGGCAAAACCAGAACTGAACATTACTCTCGGTTTTGGTTTTTTTTACCAAAACCGAGCCATTAAAAATCAGTTTGGTTTTTAGCCGAGACGACTCGGTTTCGGTTTGTATCCAAGGTTCCGGATAACCGACTATTCACTTCTAGCTAACTGACAGTTCAAAAATAAAATTATAGAAAAAATAAAATTTCACAAAACAAAATAAATCACAACTACATAAAAGAATAGTAGTACTTTCCCTAAAGTCATTACAGATTTCAACGTCATTACATCCAAATAGAACAACAAATTCAACTCAAAAACATAAAATATTGTAGTCTGTAGATAAATCCAGGATGATAACTCAGGATGATACACCTTAATCCCAATAAAAAAACAACCAGGACCTAAACAGAAAAAAAAACCCAAAGAAGAATCTTAATTAAAAAGAGAAGCCACTTTAATTCTGTAAAAGAGAGTATAAGATTCAACCACTGCCAACTGTATACCTTATCATCTTCCATAAATCCCACGAAAAAGCATCAATTTTCTATAACAAAAAACACAATTAAATCATAAAAATATAAACGCATCCCTAAAACATAGGAATTTCCTACATGCAACCCATCCCTAAGGTTGATGAAGAAGAAAAAATCATTAGAAAAACACTAGATCCATAAGGAGGCTCGTAAAGTATTTCAATAAGTGAAAAATATCTTCAAAACATGATTCTGATAAATTCATGGATTCATATCAAAAAAATCTTCAAAAATATATCCTAAGATTTATCTTGATACCATTTTCTTTACATCAAGTCTTTAATACATTTAATATGAACACTCAGCAAAATATTTCAGCAAAATGATATCTTGATCTTCAGTTCTTTACAGTTGAGAGTTGAGAGGTGGGGAGGGGAGGCGTTGAGAATGAAACTAGAAGTTAGGGTTATTGTTTTTATACTCTAAATCAATGGGTAGATCTAATACATCTAACTCTACAGTGGAAAATAAGTTTAGAAGAATAATCGGTTATAGCACCGGTTTGTAGTTCGGTTTCTAGCTAAACCAAAACCGAAACCATTACCCTCAGTTTTTAACTTTATAAACCAAAACCAATCCATTAGTAAATGGTTCAGTTCGGTTTTAACTTAATCGGTTTGACTCGGTCCTGTTCCAGCGGATAACTATACAGCGGTTTTGTTACCATCACGCATATAGAAACCTATAAAAGGAGGGCGCTCATCATATCCCTACCATGCGATTGATTTTTAGGTTTTGCAAAAAAAAAAAGAAAAAAAAAAATCTTTTGTCGATTGACAAATAGAGATGGCAGATGGAAGAGGAAAGAAAGTTGAAAATGAAAGTTGGTTGTTATCTGAAAAAAAAAAAGTAAAGAAATCTAGAAATGTTTTAATGGTTGATAAGTTTAATGTTGAAGTCACTGAAATTCTAGCAAATCAAGCTCTGGGTTTGCAAATAACTGAAGCAGTGCAAATATACGAGCAACTTCTCTCGACGTTTCCAACAACTTTTAAGTATTAGAAGCAGTATGTGGAGGCACACATGATTCAAAATAATGATGTTGTTGTTGGATAAAATGAACTTAAAATGTATTTTGGTCTTGGTGGGAATGGACCTTAGGACCTAGAAGTCACTAAGGGACGCTAGCTCATTTTTCGCTATTGTGAATGAAGAACCTTAGTCCCACATTGGAGAGACTAGAGATGAGTTCTCTCTTTATTACCAGAAAAATTGCAACTAAGGGAGGGCCCTTAGGGTTTAAAAGCTTTTGTGGTTGGGGGAGGACTAAGGCAATGGTCTAGTTGGACCAAACATACTTTTCACACATGTGTAGTGCTTCGCACCGAAGCACGCATGCTTGCGGTTGCGGTTGCGGTTGTGGCTTGCGTGTTTGCGAGCTTGAATGCTTGAGGCTGCGGCACTTGCGGCTGTGGCTGTGGTTGCGGGTGCGGGTGCAACTGTGGCTACTGCTGCGGGAATGAGTATGCTTGCGGGTGCGGTCGTAGCTTAGGCTGCGTGATTGTATGCTTGTATGTTGATGATATGCTTATACTTGGTACAAACATGGATGTAATTAATTCCACAAAGAGCATGCTAAATGAGAACTTTGACATGAAAGACTTAGGCCCCGCTGATGTGATCTTAGGGATGAAGATTAGAAGAAATTCTAATGGATATAGTCTTAGTCAATCTCATTATGTTGAATCTCTGCTTAGAAAATATAACCAGTTTGATTGTAAACCTGCTTGTACTCCTTATGATCCTTGTTATAGAGTCAAGAAGAATAAGGGTAATGGAGTTTCGCAACTTGAGTATTCACGTGTCATAGGAAGTCTGATGTATTTAATTAATTGTACGAGACCAGACATTTCCTATGCTGTGAGTAGGTTAAGCAGTTTGGGATGCACTTATGAGAGTGTTAGGTAATTAAAGTATGAGAGATACACTGCGGTCCTTGAAGGATTTTGTGACGAAAACTGGATATCGGACTGAGAGGAGTCTAAGTCTACGAGTGGATATGTTTTCACTCTATCATGCTGGTCTGTAACTTGGAAGAGTTCCAAACAGACATGTATAGATCGATCCACTATGAAATCAGAGTTTATTGCGTTAGATAAAGCAGGAGAGGAAGACGCTTGGCTAAGATGCTTTTTAGAAGACATTCCTCTTTGGCATAGGCCTATGCCAGCTATATCTATACATTGTGATAGTCAAGCTGCAATAGCTAATGCTAAAAATAGCAACTATAATGGGAAGTCGATACACATTCGTAGAAGACACAATTCCCTAAAACAACTAATCTCAACTGGCGTTATTTCTGTTGACTTTGTGAGGTCTAAGGATAATATCGCGGACCCTTTGACGAAAGGTTTGTCCAAGGAGATAGTTAGTAATGCATCGAGGGGTATGGGGCTTAAGTTCATCAAATAAACTTACCATGAAGGATACTCAACCTTGCTGACTGGAGATCCCAAGATCAAGGTTTCGAATGAGACAACTAATTTATGGTGGGTTAAAGAAAACACTATCAGAGAATTTCATTCTCTGTCCCTTCCCTATGGTGTAGACGTGATAGTGTGACTGCATGTGAGGATGACTTTTTATTAAGTCTTAGTGAGTTCTATAGTTTCAATTTAAGATTGAAGTGGGGTGTAGCAGTAAAAACTCTTGATAGAACTCACCTATCTGAATGAGGAAGTGGGCCACTTCCTATGAGAATTGAGCTGATTCTCTAGAGCATTCTGAGAAACGGGATACGTCCAGGACCAAAATGGACACAACGGCACGAACTTGATAGCACCTAGACAGATATCACGCGTGGAAGTTATTGATAAACTATACCAAACGATGGGAGTTCAATACATCGCGTTCAATGTCTATCAAGTAGCTCCGGTAATTTCTCACTAAGCAAAGGTTCAAGACCTTATGGATACTTATTGCCTAAGTGATATTTCTCGCTTTCTGATTTCTGATTTTCATCGGTTTTCATTCATGTGGGGGATTGTTGGAGAAAATGAACTTAAAATGTTTTGTTTTTCGTCTTGGTGGGAATGGATCTTAGGACCTAGTAGTCACTAAGGAACACTAACTCATTTTTACTTTTGTGAATGAACCTTTAGTCCCACATTGGAGAAACTAAAGATGATTCCTCTCCTTATTACCTAGAAAGTTGCATCTAAGAGAGGACCATTAGGGTTTTAGACACTTTTATGGTTGGGGGAGGACTAAGGCTATGGGATAGTTGGTGCAACCATGCTTTTCACATGTGCGGTGCTTCGCACCGAAGCACGCACGCTTGCGGCTTGCGGCTGCGGGAGTGACTGTGGCTACTGTTGCGGGAATGAGTATGCTTGATGGTGCGGGCGTAGCTTAGGCTGCGGGCCAACCAAGACTTACGTTTTTGAACATAAATTATTCCATTAAATATTGTTTTAAATATGGGGGCGTCTGACCCAACGAGTATAAATCCTGTCATAATGTAAAATAAATTTTACCCGTTTTATTACCGTTTCAAATTGAATTTCGAACATAAATTTTTGATCAAATATAAAATTTATTTTCATTTATTATTGAACAGATTTTACTCCATCTTTTCTTATAAAAGAAAACAGAACTCTTCATTTGAAAGCACTCCAGAGCAGGCTACTATCCCTAGCTCTTTTCCCCTCTTCTTGCTTTGTTTTACGCAACTGTGTGTTTATTTCCCTTCCATTTATCTTGTTGTTGAGTTCGTTTGAGGGTGATTTGTATTGTGCTTATACAAACATAACGGGAAGTTTTATCCTGGACACATCTCCTCTGTTGGGGTATAGCATCTCTCATTCTTGAGGAGTACCCGAGGACTATTGTGTTAAGGACAATTTGCTGAGCAGGTGGCTTTGTCCTTGTGTGTGCATAAACTTCAGAGTGTATATCAATTCTGTGATTTCCTTAACGTTAACAATTTTCTCTGTTTAGTGTTATTTCCATTGTTGCAGATCCAACAGTTGTAGCTAAACAGGTATTCGGTCGTTGTTTATTAGATAATCAGCATATCGCTCTTTGGCGTTCTTATATTCGTTTTATAAGGAAATTGAATCACAAGAAGGGTGCAGAGGGGCAGGAAGACACCAAGAATGCTTTTGATTTTATGCTTAATTATATTTGTTCTGACATTACATCTGGGCCGGTATGGATGGAGTATATCGTGTTTTTGAAGTCATTGCCGGTTGCAAATCCACAGGATGAGTCTGATCGTATGACTTCGATTTGGATGTTGTACCAAAAGGCTATCGTTACACCTACTCATCATGTGGAACAATTATGGAAGGATTATGAGAATTTTGAGAACTCTGTTAGCCGTGCATTAGCAAAAAGTCTGGTATCTGAATATCAACCGAAGTACAACAGTGCCAAGGCCGTCTACAGAGAGCAAAATAAATTGGTTGATGAAATTGATTTGATGTACCTCCAACTGGATCTGTCAAGGAAGAGCAGCAATGCATGGCGTGGAAAAGGTTTCTGGCCTTTGAAAAAGGGTACCCGCAAATGATAGATAGTGAATCTTCTAATAGTCGAATTAACTTCACCTACGAGCAATGTCTAATGTATTTGTATTATTATCCGGACATATGTTATGATTATGCTACATGGCATGCAGATAATTTTTCTATAGATCTTGCAGTCAAAGTTTATCAGAAGTCTTTGAAGGTTCTACCTGGTTCTGAATTGCTGAAATATGCCTACGCGGAACTGGAGGAATCCCGTGGGCAATTCAGCCTGCTAAGAAAATATATGAAAGCCTTTTGGGGGATGGGGTGAATACAAGTGCACTGGCACACATACAATTTATCCGTTTTCTAAGAAGAACTGAAGGAATTGAAGCAGCTCGCAAATGCTTCGTAGATGCTCGTAAATATCCAAACTGCACATATCATGTCTTTGTTGCTTATGCAATGATGGCATTTTGTCAGGACAGGGATCCAAAGCTGGCGCACAATGTCTTTGAAGCTGGTATGAAAAGATTTATGCATGAACCTGCATACATTCTTGAATATGCAGATTTCTTGTGTCGTTTAAATGATGATAGGAATGTTCGTGCTTTGTTTGAGAGGTCCTTGAACTCTCGCCCACCAGAGAAATCTGTAGAGGTCTGGAAGCGGTATACCCAGTTTGAGCAAACATATGGCAACCTGGCTAGTATTTTGAAACTAGAGCAAAGGAGGAAAGAAGCTCTTTCTAGAAAAGGTGAAGACGGATCCTTGGCATTCGAGGGTTCTTTACATGATGTTGTGTCAAGGTACAGTTTTATGGGTCTCTGGCCGTGCTCATCTAAAGACCTGGATTATTTGGCGCGTCAAGACCTGCTTGTGAAAAACATCAATAAAAAGGCTGAAAAGTCAGTTCTCCCAAGTGGAGATGCAAAAACATCTACAACATCTGTTAAAGTTAATTACCCAGATACTTCCCGGATGGTTATTTATGACCCCCGGCAAAAACAAGATGCAGTAGTACTTCTTAACACTACAGTATCTGAACTCCCAGCTGCTTCAAACTCAGTACTACCTGCTCCTGCTGCACCTTTAGTTGGGAGGACTGGAACAACAAAATCGCTTACTTAAATTTTGGAAGTGCTTCCTCCAGCTTTGACAGCATTTGTAATACACTTGCCCTCTGTTGATGGGCATGTGCCGAATGTGAACATATTCTTATCTATATTACTGCAGAATAATGTTCCTTCGGAACTGACAAGGAAATTAGCCCCCAGACCTATCATGAGTGATCCTTCTGGTGCAAAAAAGTCGTGCCCCAACCCAGGTGGTGTGCCTTTCAAATCAACTAAACAAATCCATTCAGGGGAAAAGAGAAAAGACATGGACATGCAACAAAATGATGAAACCCCAACCCAAAGCCAACCACATCCAACAGATCTTTTCCATACTAGACAAATGAAGAAAGCTCGAGGAGTAACCAGCAGTTCACAAACTGGATCCGCATCTGGTAGTAGTGGAACTTCGTTCTCAGGAGAGTTGTCAGGCAGTTTGGAATGATTGATGATGTACTTTCGTTGATGGTGAAATTTTGACATAGGAGAAAAATTGTAATACTTCTTTTGTAATATTGTTTTTCACCAAGTTGTAGAAGCGCAAATTAAATATACGTAATTTCCTGAAGGGCATCAGAATTATGAATATTACTTCTATCCGCACCTTTCTAAAATTTCTTAGAGCAAGGGCTATGGATAGTGTTCTTTTAACACTTTTTCCCTTTTAAAATGAAGGAGTGACTAGGCGTAAGAGTATTTTTTACACTGTGGGATAATGGGATAAAAGAGGCAAGACGGGTGAACTTCCCCCTCTAGATTTTACCAAAAAAAAATTAAAACAAAATAATAGTCAGACGGGTGAGTTTATCCGTCTGACTTTCAAATCTATTTTCAACCATTGGATCATTGAACTTCAGCCGTTGGATGAAACTTTTACCCAGACGACTGATGTTCACCCGTCCAGTGAAGACTGGCGAGCACTCTTTTATTCGAACGAGTGGTTGATAGACTTTGGGTGAAAGAGTGTTTTCTTTCTACCCATAATAGAGTCTAATTTGATCAAAATTGATCAAACTCCTTCACTTTGAAGGAGAGCACACTGTCCATAGCCCTTGCTCTTAAAAGGATTCAACAAGCTAACTGCGCAAAATTGGCTTCAGTAATACTGAAATATCCTCATCAGTCATATATTTCCAGTAATAGTGCACAAATTAAAAAAGAACAAAAAGAAAGTTGGAGGTCAATAAGGTTTAACAATTGGTTCAAATTGGTTAGCAATCTTAGTGTTAAGTTTCTTGTGAGATGTTATGCACTGGACTTACAGATATCCTTAAACTAGGGTATATTGGCTGAGTCGCTGTGACCGGTCCCATGAATTCTTTACCAACCATTTGCTTTGTGGTTCATCTTTATATAGTGTTTTTTTTTTTATCTTTCAAGGATGGTCAAGAGTTCTAGCTAGCTTTTGCATTTGGCAAAGATGTGAGTTCACGTTTTGGTGGTTAATATGGTTGTACATTGACTGGCTAGAGATATTGCTGCTTGCATAAGACAGTTAAAAGTTGAAAACATATTTTCTTCGCAAGCCCACCAGAATTATGTGAACTGGGATTCCAAAAGTGAGTTAGTAATTCACTGCAATTGGACAAACTAATGCAAGTTTCTTTTTTGTTATTAGGCGTCCTCTAGAGGCAAATCTGCAGAGACAAAGCATATTTTAAACGACAATGTTAAAGATTATAACAATTTAGGTGTCTCTAGAACAGAAAAAGAACAAGCTAAAATCTTCTGGCCTGGGGCTTCTTGCAACGAAAAGCTAGGAAGAGGGAAGAGAACCCCTGCCAAGAAAACTAAATAGATGGCCATTGAATTTTTTTTGTTGTTAACTTTTGGTAATTCTAGGTGTTTTATCTAGTTGTGGTTCTGTTATTGTTTTTTGTGCTTGGATTTTCTATAATGCCCGTATTGTATGCGCTCTCTTGTACTTCTTTTTTCCCTTTTTAATAAAGCTTTAACTTTTTAAGTCAAAAAAAAATACTTCCTCCGTCCCACAAATAGATGGCATGGTTTAAGATTGCACAATTCTTAAGGTAATAATAAGAGAAGAGTATTTTTAAGTATTTTTTTTCAATTATACTTTTATGGATAATAATTAATAAAATTTAGAAATGATATATATCTCTCAAACTATATCACGGATATTCACAAACTTTATACTATTGAAAAACATTTTAAAACACCTACATAACGAATATAAACATGGCTATCAAATTATACATATTTCTTATACTAACAATAATCAATTAAAAAGCTAGTTTTAGACATATACCCTTGTTTAATTATATAGATCACCTATTAGTGGGACAAAATTTTAAAATGAATAGGTCATCTATTAATGGGATTGAGGGAGTAAAATTCACTCCAATCGGAAAGTTTTAATGTTTGGACACAAGGGGAAGATAATCAACCACAATGCGGAAATAAACGGAATACGAAGAAACGAAGACAGTCAGACAACACCAAGGTTTACGTGGAAAAACTCTTTAATGTGAAGAGTAAAAAATCATGGTGCAAAAGCTCTTCAATTTGCAAAACTTGGGAAGTTAAAGTACAAGGAAGGAAGTTCAATGGCGCAACATTTAAAATGAGATGAAGGGCATTATGAATCAACTCACATCTATGGATTTGAAGAATCCCGATGAAATACAATCTTACCTATCGCTAAATACTTTACTAGACAGTTGAGAGATATTGAGGATGTCTCTAAGTTATTCTGCTCCAGACAAGAAATTAACTATGGCGATTGCAACAAACAGTTTGCTGAATGAAGAAGTTAGAAAGAAGTCGTCAGACTCATCTCATTCAGAAGCTCTGGTTACAGAGAAGCAGGGGAGAAGAAAAGCAGAAAATACCTTGGATGTTGGAATTGTGGCAATAAAGGTCATTATGCAAATGAATGAAGGAATCCGAAGAAAGAACCGGGGAATGGAAATAATAGAGACAATGATACTATAGGTGTTGCAATAGATGATGGTTATATCATTTTATTGATATGTGTATGAGTTCTGCAGGTTCCGATTCAGAATGGGTGGTAGATTCAGCAGCGTCATACCATGCTACTCCTTGAGAAGATATGTTTATCTCCTATACGGATGGTGACTTTGGGTCAGTCATAATGGGAAACAGTGGTGTTTCGAAGATTGTATGAATGGGTGATGTGAAAGTTGAGACTTGTGTTGGTTGCACATTCTTAGAAATGTGCAACATGTACCAGATCTTCGTTTGAATCTAATTTCACCTAGAGTGTTAGATGAGGAAGGGTACACCAATTCCTTAACCGGTGGACAATGGAAGATAACCAAGGGCTCCATGGTCATTACAAGAGGAAAGAAGTGTGGAAAGTTATATATAAACCAAGTGAAGCTGATGAAAGTTGATAAGAAGGGGGAGTTAGTTGAGAAGATCCATACATATGACAACGATTTTGATATGATGACAAAGTTACTATCAAAGTACAAGCATGTATATTTCTGCAGAGGGGCAAATGTGGTGGTGACAGGTACCTCACCATAAGTCGTGAGGGGAGATTGTTGGGTTATCACTCCTTATGGCCCAACAGTTGGTTATTCCTTAGCCTCTTAAGGTAGACACCTAACATAAGCTAGGTTAGGTTGAGTAAATGAGAAACCCCCAATGATGAATCTATTTTATTTGGTAAAGAATTAGTTAACAACCATTAGTGGTGAGTAGAGAAAGGGCATTGTTCTCCAAGTGATATATGCATCTTGAAGTTGTGTGAAACCCCAATTTGGGAGATATCGTTTTCACCCATTATTTTTCATAGTGGAAGTTTACCCGTGGTTTTTTACTCTTCACATTGAAGAGGTTTTTCCACGTAAACCTTGGTGTTGTATGATTGTCTTTGTTTCATCGTATTCCGTTTATTTTCGCATTGTGGTTGTATACTTATGTTGGTTCCATATTACGCATAGCGTCCCGGATCGGTAATTCCCCCAACACTTTCTTCAAGGAAAACAAAAGCTTCGAAATTGAGGAAAACTTCCATTGAGTGAAATTAAAAAACACGAATTCGTCTTCTTGAACTTCTGGAACCCAATTTTAAGGGTTTTCAACTCTCCACCTACTGCACAAGTAAATGGAGATAATGCACAAAAGAGGAAGCCAGTGATAATTCAGCGCAAAAGGTTACAAAGATTGGCTAGCAAGAATAAACAAGTGTAAATCATAAGTTCGATGTACATCAAGACGGCTTGAAAATTGAAATCATTTAGAAACTTTAGTCATAGGATTCTTAAAAGGCTCACAGCTCAAGCTTAATTTTGAATCCTGTTTTTGGGCATACAAGATTTTTAGTGGGCATACCATATAGAGACAAAATAGGATCATTGGGAGTAATTCATAAAGCCCCCTTATCCACCATTTTTTTATAATACCCACATTACCGTTAATGTTTAATAAATAATGATTAGACTTATAGTTAATCATTAATGGTTAATTATAATGATCAGTAGTTAATCTAGTTTTTGGTTTTAAAAGTTAAAATTAGTGAGTGAAAAATTTATTTTTGGGAAAATATTTGTTTAAGAGAAGTAGAAGAAGAAGTGAAGAAAACCCTAGGGTTTTTGATGAAAATGATTGATTGGAATGAGGAGGGCGAATCTTCATCACGTAAAGCTCAGAAAATACACATCAACTACGATGGAGATCCTGATATGGCTGATTTTTTGGATTATGAGAATGATTTTTCTCAAACTAAAACACAAACTCAAGTTCAATCTCAAAATGATGATTTTTATGAGCCAAATCCCGAATATGAATACATGGTTGAGGAACCCACTGCTAATAACACTTAGGTATGGTCTTAGATAAGGTTTAATATCGTTTTTATAGGTTCAATTCATTGAAAGATGGTTTTTTTTTAAAGAGTTCGGCTTACCAGGTTATAGTTCGTCTAAAACTATATTAGCCGAACCACATGCTCAAGAACAGTTCAGATGGTTCGATGAGCTTGAAGAATTAGCCGAACTTTGTAATTATAATTTGGTGTCAATGTACAATTTTTAGTTCGGCTGATAATTGATTTTATATTTCATCCGAACATTAAGAACTCGTGTTTCATTAGCCTCAGTGGATTATTCGGCTAATTACTTTTCAGCCGAACCTTGTAGTCAAAATACAATGAAAACACAAGTGTCAAGGTTCGGCTGAAAATTATATTATAGAATTAGCCGAACCATATAGCCGAAATTTATAAAAGAAAGAAGACCAAATGTTCGACTGATAATCAGAATATCAAAATAACCAAACTTTTGGTTTCTAAAGATTCAGTTGTTATTTTGACTATCGAATCAGCCGAACAAATATGTAAAAAAAAATTATGGTCATCTAACCTCGTAATATTCTTGTAGATCGTTATTGCATAACATGTACCAATGGACGATCAACCTCCGGCATTATTCACAAAGATAATAAAGAGCATTTTCAAAATGACTTGGTAGGCAACAAATTGATTTTGGACTTTATTTTGTAAGTTTAAGTGATACCTTTACTAACTTTATTCTTGACGTTGCAACCATATAGGCATGGAAATCTAAACCGGAAGTAAGGTCTTGGGCTAAGGAACATGGAATTGAAATCAATTATGTGCTAGTTTGCGGGAAAAAAAAACCGATTAAACCGGTTTGAAATGGTTTGTGAGAGAAATAGGCTAGGCGCAAGTAAGGTTAAGATGAGTTTTGTGTATAATCCTAAAACCGAGAGAAAGAATAAGAGTGAAACGAAGAAGACAAATTGCCCCTTCAAGATTTTTTTCAAATACAACAAACAAGAACAACACACGTCCACAAGATCTTCACGGGCATGAGAAATTCGCAAGGTTAAATCCGAAAAAACTCGTGGAATTAGATAAAACACACGTATGGCACTGATTAAGATTCTTGGAAAACTGAAGGCGGATGATGAAAATAACAAGTACACAATACGAACTATTTACAACGCGAGAAACCTTTTGAGCAAAAATGATTTGCAAGGTAGGTTAGTGATGCAACAAGTGATGTGGTTGGCGGTGAACAACAACTATATAGTTCAAAAGAAATTGGATAAGTTTGGAGAAGTGACACATCTTTTCATTTCCCACCCGGAATGCGTACGGTTGGCTTTATGCTTTCCGCAAGTTCTTATAATTGATTGCACCTACAAGACCAACAAATATTAGATGTCGTTGATGAACATAGTCGGACATACGTCGACCAAGGCACCATTCACTGTTGGGTTTTTCTTTTTGAAAGACGAGAAGAAAGAAAGTTACATATGGGGGTTAGAACAATGCCATCTCATATTCCGGAGGATGCCCTTCCTAAGGTGATTGTAACCGATCAAGAGCAAGCATTAATGTATGCTATAAGAATGGTATTTCCGGACGCAAACAACTTTATTTGTATGCTTCATGTTTGGAACAATGTGAAGAAAAATTGTCAAACTGAAAATTCAGCCGCTTAGGTTGAAAGACTTAGAGAATCTTTCTAAGCTACCGGAAAAAGAAAGAGTAAAGAAAAGGGAAGAATTCAAGAAAGAATATGAAGCTAATGAAAGGTTGTGGGCTTGTTTCTCCAACGAATGGGATGCTTTGACATGATCAATTAGCGAAGACGTGTACCAAGAGAATCTTAAAATACTTATTGCGTATTGGGGCCCCAAATATCAAAGTGTCATTACCAATTTGCGTAAGGAATGGCTGGAACCTCACAAGGAAAAGGTTTTGTGTGCGTTTATAAATCAACACACACACTTCGACAACCAAGCTAAAAGTATGGTAGAGTCGGCTCATCAACGATTAAAGAAGAACCTATTTAGTTGTGTTGACACGTTTGTCACGGTGTTTCACGCGATGGATGGTTATTTTAAAACCGAACTCATAAGAATCAAAGCGGCATTCGAACATAACCTTATATTTAAACATATAGGGTGTCCCATTTGTGTATTGAGAAACTAATGGTTGAAGTGAATTTGATGGAAGATTGGACCGCTCAACCGTATGAAGAATGTTTGTGTAAAATGAAGAAATCTATAGGACTTCCGTGTCGCTACTACATATCCTGGTACGAAGATGGAATCATAACTTTTGAGGATATTGATCCTTTTTAGAAACAATTAAGTTTTGACTCTCCCCCATCTGAAGAGCCCGACGATGAAGAGATTTGGGAGACAAGTTATGGAAAAAAACCTGCTGAGATATGCCGAGGGATGTATTGGGATCAAAAAAGAAATCTTAATGCACAACTTGAGGCCAATACTCTAACCTTTCACTGAGGAGAATGTCTTTGAACTGGAAAAAGGGAAACCCAATGGTATGCCAACCAATAAACTTAACCGGAAATAGACTAGGAAAGCCTCCAAGCTAGCCGCAACACAAAGGGATCCATCTAGAGTTGAGTACCATGATGCAAGGTACAAAGAGAAAAATAGGGGAATAAAGAAGGCGAAAAAGAAGGCAGAAAAAAATCTATCAAGGAAACGTGGCTTGCCGAGTAAGGATAAAGGAAAAGCCAACAACCAAGAAGTCATGGAAAGCAATGGATATTCGTGTCCGTCCTTGCCAAAAGATATTCAAAAAGAAGTCAAGCTCAAAGGTAAGATGTATCCTTCCCAACAAAAGGAAAATCCTAAGAAAAAGGATAAAAAGACCGTACATACAAGGGGTAACATGAAAGGTCCTAAAAAGGATAAGTTTGGTAACATTTCCCGACCAACCAACGTGATTTATGATAACTACTTGATGTGATTTTAGATAGCGGTAAAAACGGGTTTGTTTCTCGAACTTGTGAAATCTGATTTTAGATTTTAATAAACTAATTTTAAACTAAAAATATACAAAAAATTTGAAAATAATATTCACAACAAAATTGAGAGAAAACTGAGGCTATGTTTCCACTATTTTTCCAATTTTTATAATGATTAAATTCAATAATTATAATCATGCAATTCTAACTTTTAATTTGATTCTAAAATGTTGCAATAAGTAAATTCTTAAAGTAACAATTGTATAACAAAAGCATGGAATATCTAAACCCTAGGAAAAGCATATACCATCTAACGAAATCACAATTGCTCTATAAAAATTATTAAATCAATTTTTAATTAAGGAAAACAATCATAAAATAATTGCATAAATTAATTAAATAATATTACCGCATAATTTTTGGAAAAAGTAGATTCCACCATCGCCTCAGAGATGGGGTTTAGCTCCTCATATTTTTCATTTGCTCAGAGTTACAATTCAATGCTCAAAATGTTCACAAATGATTAAAAATGAGAAAAATAAAGAAAATAGTGAATTTGTAACGATTATATGCGTTACAGATTCAATGTTACAGAGGGTCTGAAGAACAAATGTTTTTGATTTGCAATAGTCGTTGCAAACAGGATGAAGATTTCGTCGCCTTTCGTTTGAAGCTTCCGTCGCCTTTTCCTATTCTTCGTGCACCAGCAGCAGCATCTCTGGATTGATTTTTTTGAGCTTCTCTGCCTCTCTGAACCTTACCCTCAGCTTTTCCCCCTCTTCTATGATACCCAAAACACCTTTTTATAGCTTCATAAGACCTCCAAATCCATCCATTAATTCTCAACAGGATATTCATTAACAGAGAATAATCCGATGATTTTTTCATCAATTTCTGATATGATTCTATTTTGTGTATCTCTGAGTATCTTTCCATCCTCTATTCTGGAAATAACTGGTGATGTGATATCGATTCTGAGCTAAAATTCTCTCATTCAACTCATATCCGAGAGTATAACTCTCTCGAGATATTCTTCCTGGAGAGAATTTTTTCACTGATTTTTACGTATCATTTTGGTCATGATTAATCACTTTAGTTACTGTAATCAATCTCTGTGATTTTTGACCCAAAAATCACGTGAAAATTTCATCCAGAATCAATTCAGGATGTCACTGTATTTAAAACAGATTTTCCCGCCAGTTTTCAAATTCAAATGTGAAGAGGGTGTCTGTATCCAATCGATGGGTGCCTTTATAACTTTTCATGGGTGCCTTTAGTAGCTTTTTCCGGGGTCTAAACATCACTTTTCGAGCCAATTTTTCTCGGGAGTTTATTCTTCCAAAATACCTACAATTACATAAAATGACGCAGTTAGTACAAAATCGAGCTTTAACAAAATACAAATTGGGAACAAATTAGACACGAAAACGTGTCTATCACTACTTAGAGTTCCTACCCGAAGTAATTCGTGAGCATATAATAACAAAGGAGGACGTCGAAGGGGATGTGAATTATGGTTATCATGTCACTACGGAAAAATTAGGACCATTGGTCGGTTGTCAGTCAAGAAAAATTAATTCAAGTTCTTACTTCACTAATATAGATTAGAGTATAGTAATAAGAACAAGTTTGTTCCCATAAAGAGGCAGGTGATTGTTAATTACTTTCGATTACTTATGTAAACAAAGGGGTTTTGGTTGTGATTATAACTAAATTATACTAAAACAAATAGATTAAAATGAATATCAGAGATAAAGAACACTGGTTAGGGAGTTCATCTTCCATATTCCAACATGTTATCAACTAAATCATACTCAACCTTCATGCAATCTCAATATCAATAACCCTAAAGCATCCTATTGCAAGCTTACTCCGGCAAAACTCTTATTATCATCAAAGGCGCAAGAGCCACTCTTTGAATCATTTTCAACGAATAACTTGGCGAAAGAGTCACTCAAGTTTAACCCGATGAAAGCAATGGTCTTTGTGAGTTGAGGTTATTCTAAGCAATCTGGCGCAAGAGCCACACAGATTTCACCTAGGTCACGCTTCTACATATAGTTGCATGGTAACATCCCGTCATTAACAACTATGTTATGCTACTTGTAACAAGGATCTTTCGACAATTCCGGATCTCAAACCCTAGTTTAGCTATAGATATCAATGCATGCTCATCTAATTCGTGACTTAAACAAACAAGCAATCCATCATACAAAGCATTATAAACGGTAGAACATAAGCGATATTGAAGAGATTATGAACATGTGAGAATGAATACTTCAAATAATAAACATATTTTATAACATAGGACTACATCTGTAACCAATAAGAAAGGTTTAGTTCATCATGGATTTCTCAAAATCCATGGAAAATAATTAATAAAACAAGTAAAGCAAACCCTAGAAATCGTAATGTTCAATCGCAACTCCAAGCCCTAGCTTCTTGTTCTCCTTGTGTTTTCAAGTGTCAAAAGGTATCTCCTTAGGGTTATGGAATTTTTGTTATATAGTCTTCATCATATCTAGGTGTCAGAGTCCTAATGGGACCATGATACCTTGATTTAGAAGTCAAAACGTGTCTTAGAAGTGGCTCCGGTCGAGTCATAATCGGTAGTCACGACACCCTCCTTATCTACCGATTGTAAGAGATCAAAATATGACTTTCCTATGTCCAAAACTTGCCATAATCGATAGACAACTTTCCATAATCGGTATCTTTCGATTTTTGGAGCTCAAAAACGAAGTCTTTCTGTACCCGGAACTGCCTATAATCGGTAGATAAATTTCCCTGTTATCTCCCGATTATTTTTCTTAGTGTTTCACTATTTTCTTTCGGCTGTTTTGCTCGTAACTTCCTCATACGAACTCCGAATGACCTCATTCTTTTTACGTTGGCTTCGTCTTCTCGTTCTATTCAAAATGGTATTAAGAACTCCTGGATTTGAATGAGTTGAATTTGGTATTTGAACCTTCTCCATTGGCAGAACTTAACCTCCTTGTTCATTTCGTGTCATAATGAACTCCTTTCTTCTTCTTTGGTTGAATAAACTTCAAAACTCCTAAGAAAATCATAAACAAACAAAATAAAAGCATAATGATATGAACATTAACAAGAAATCAATGAATTAAAGTAACCAAATAATGCAAATAATGCACTTATCAACCATTTGAAGAAGCAAACAATGAGGAGTTCAAGGGGACCAAGTCAAGTATATAAGGTATAGGTTGTTACAAACACTACGCAGAAACCGGAACGTCTACAAAAAAATGATGAGAGATGGGCCAAGAGGATACCAAAGGGTGATATATGTTCATCACAAGGGAACATTGGATGCAAATGTCAATTTATGGGTGGTTAATAGCCGAAACTTTTCATGGCGTTTGTTCATTTTCTCTCATTTTTTATAAGTTTGTCATTCGTGCCGCCAACAATACCTTGCACTGAGAATATAAAGGATAAGAGACTTGGCATTGGACATGTTGAAAGATATCAATATATCGGCCTCAAATTACAACCCGGATGCCCATTACCTCCTTTGGATAAAAATGCCTTTTGGCAAAAATTCAAAGAAAATTACTCAAAAGTGACTATGATGAAACAATGTTAAGTGAAGATGCGGTAAAATTGGAATTGTCATGAAATGAAATGTAATATTTTGACTAGTTTGGTTTTGGTGGACAGTTCGAAACTCACCCTATGAATGAAATTTTTTTGTCATTATTTATTTATTTCTTGCTGCTGCACTATTATCCTATGAATTTAATAGACACACTAGGTTTGGATGAAAAGTTAGGAGAATATACACAGCCGAACCTGTTTTTTTTTCATAATGTTGTCAGGTTCGGCTGGCAATTATATTGCCTCTATCAGCCGAACCTGACAGTCAAATGAAAAATCTAGGTTGTTGTCAGGTTCGGCTGAAAATTTGTAATGCTGTTTCAGCCGAACAACACTTTGATGCCCACAAAACTTCAATTTGAAATGTTCGGCTAATAATTGTTTTTCAATTTCAGCCGAACTTCACTGAAATTCAAAAAACCATGAATTTAGTTAGGTTTGGCTGATTCGCAAAATACAATTTTCAGCCGAACCTGACAACATTATAAGAATTCCAGGTTTCTATCAGGTTC